>JAHREE010000095.1:0-409969 GCA_033628505.1 Tringa tobata | reverse complement strand
CATAGTGTTGTCTCTTGCAGGAGGTTATAGTTTTTGGCTTCTGTAGGTCAGTAGAAGGGTGTGATGAGCCAGATTGATCCCTTCTAATGTTACAAGCTTAACTGAGCCACAGAAGTGAGAATCATAACCATTGTAGTTCCATGTCCTGTCCCGAAAGAGAGAAAGGGGCTTGCAGAAACTGTTCATGCTTAGGAGCACTGAGTCACTTCTGGAAACACTTGTACCTGTCATATCTGTGACAGTTATGTTCCAATTTACATGCTTGGCTTTTAAGGAACTGAAAGCTTCTAATGGATTTCCTGGGTGCCTCAGTTAAGTGCTTAAATTTGGTAGGAGGAACCCAGGTTAACTTAACCTTACCATTGTATTTCGGGGAACTAAGTGATAGCGTTGTCACCTAACAGAGTCCTGCCTTTTCTCTCTCCTTCCCTTCTTCCCTCCCTCTGTTCTGCTTCCCTGATGTGATAAATCCAGCCTCTGCCTGCAAGCTTCAAAAGGATGTCAAAGCAAAGAGCAGCTCTTGCAGCAAAGATTTCGGACGGCTTTCAGGGACTTCCAGCAGTGGCTGGTCAATGCGAAAGTCACCACAGCCAAATGCTTTGATGTGCCTCAAAATATCAGTGAAGTTTCAGCAAGTCTGCAGAAAATACAGGTAACTATAGTAGTGAAATATTAGTCTAAGGGAGAACCAATCAGTTTCATATAAAGCTCAGATTTAATTGTTTGGTTAATTACTATTTTTTGTTACTGTTCTTATTGTCAACGCTAATGGTGACCAATAGCATGAAAATAAAGCCTTTTTATTTTTTCTTTTTTAATCTAGTTTGATTAGTTTAATTGTTGGACTACAGTTTGTATGTAGTTATTGTCTCTCATAGTAGTTTTTCTTGCTTGTTTCTTTTCTACAATAGGAAAAAAATATGTTTCTAAAGTATGAGAGTACTGTAAAATGAGAATGATATCAGAATCGGGACTCAGTACCTGGAATTTTTTCAAAACTATGTAAATATTTTTCCTCATATATGAAAGTAGATTCCTTATAGTGCAAGAATAGACTTAAAAAGTATGCAGTGCAAGCAGGCATTTTAAAAGTGTATTTTTCACATAAAGCTAAAACAAGCCCCAACAATTCTGTGGAAAGGAATGCCAATAAAAATTTTATTTTAATAAAGCAAGTGAAAGAAATACTTTTATGAATAGACTACAACTATAATTTTAACTGAAAATAGCAAAATGAGAATTATATAATGAGACTGTTAAACCTTCTTTTACACAGTACAACATAAGAAATTCATATCATTTTCTCAGAAAATGCCAAAACCCAAACCGCTTCCTTCTTCTTTTGGTAAATTCACTTTTCCTTGCTTAAATGGTTTACTTAAAAGCGTAAACAATACTGTATTAATATATCAAATCTTTGACTACCCCAAAATGAAAACACATTTAGAGGAAATACCGGGAAAAACAAATCCTAGTAATTTTTGACATTAAATTGAAGAGTTTTAGCAAGGTTTATGTTGGGGGTTTTTTCAACAGTGGTAAGATTTCTTTTTTTCTTTACTACTGCAGCCCCTTCTCATCATAAGACCTTACTTTGTTCTCCTCCTCCCAGAAAGCTGCTTTAGATGAAATAGACTTTTTTGTCATGCAGTAAATGCTTTAGGACTTCTAGAGGTGTATTGGTAACCTGTATAAACTTAAAATTTATTTTTTTAAATAGTTGATGTTTTACCTGTTAGCACATTTGTCATCAGTAAGTCACAAGGCAATTTTATCTTTGATTTCAGTATAGCCAGAACTTGAGTCAGGTATCTCAAAGCTTAACAGACCCTTTGCATTCTCTACTAAGACCTCTAGTGTAACACAGAATCAGAATCTGACTTAGTAATTTTTCTATCAAGTCTGTTACTTCTGAATGTGGATGTAACCTTGGAATTTAACAAATCTGGCTGTTGCCTTACATTTCTTTATAATTCTTCCACATGCATTTTTCCATTAATTTCGTTCATGCCATTACTGTGCAAGATTTCTGTGAAGAAAGATTCTTTCAAAGAGGAAAGGTAAATTAAGAGTACAGAGGAATAAATCACACAGTTGCTGCTCAGGGTCTAAGCATCAGCCCACAGCCCTACAGGCTCGTTGGAAGTGTGTGTGTCTCAGAGTGGGTCCCAGCTCCTGCTCTTACCTGTGCCGGGATACTGGTTCCCTGTAATGAAACCAGAGATTTAGAGCGGTATAATACCCAACTAAATGACCAGCAATTGTCTCATGAAATGCAGAATATACAGGCAATCCTAGAATCTTAATGTATACATTAATTAGACGTGTGGCACTTCTGGATTAAGTAGTTGTTGTCCCGAAATCCCATAAATATGAACTATATTAAAATGTATCAAAAGATGAGTTAGCATGCTAATGAGCATAAACAATAAATTCTTGCTTCTATTAAATTTTCTGGGAGCTTGCCATTGACCTTTACTGGGACCCAAAGTTCACCAATTACCTTCTTTTATTACTATTTTTAGGAATTCTTATCGGACAGTGAGAATGGGCAACAAAAACTAAACCTGGTAGCATCCAAAGGAGAACTGCTGTGCTCTATTTTACCAAAGGAAAAGGCTAAAGTTATCCGGGACAAATGCGCTACTGCTAAAGAAGACTGGAAGAGTTTTATCACCACCCTCCACCGGAAGGAATCTGCATTGGAGGTACTGAACTGGTCACCGTGGGGAAAGGCTGGATCTAAATTTCCTCTTTGCTTTTTGTTTCAAACAGCATGGTTTAGATTTCCTATATAGCTGTAAGTGTTCACGATGTGACAGAACTAGTAAATAGGAGTTTTCAAGAAGTCTTATGTTTCTGCTTACATTTTACTTCTGTTTACTTAAATGCTTACAACCTGATTCCGCTTTGATTTAAGTAGGTTGTTTCGTGTAGAAGAGTGTTGTTCAGAGTAACTGAAGGTAGGAAAGACAGCAGTTGCTCAAATACACTAACCTGAGTCTCATCACATGTACTGGATCACTAAAACACAATTTGTTATTTAAGGGCTGTTTTAGCACAGATTTCTGGCACTGTTACTGACTGAACACTCCCAGTACAGTGGGTAAATGTTGTCTTTCATATTGCAAACTGGTTAAATATAATCATTTATTTGAGCAACTTTTTCAATAAAGTCCAGTGCCTTTCTCTATTCAGAACTTACAATTCAACCAGCACAGAAGGTGAATATCTTAAAAACATAATGTCTTTTAAGGTCATAGGTTTTAAGGTCAAAAGGTATTAGCTGGAATTCCCTGCATAGTGTAGAAGAATTGAAGTTCCTAGGCGTTCCTGTTTCAAACTGATGCTGCTTAGCTAGTGGAGAAAATGTTTAAATATGTTTAATACATTATGTAGGAAAGCCTTTAAAAAAAACCAAACCTCTCAGGTGGTAAGGACTTACCTTTCTTTGTCTCAGGGTTGCCATGGATTAGAGGTTAATCTTTTTGAGTCAAGCATTTTTGAGTCTTATAGGCTTTTCATTCTATGAAACTCATTTGAGGCTCATAATTTTTCATTCTGATGTTTAATTGAAGTGATAAGGCTATAGCTAAAAAGAAAACTGAATCAGTCTGGGGGAAAAAAAATAAAAGTAACTAGGGCAGAGGAGCTATGCTATCCAGGTTTCTATTCCACATGAATTCAGATGTGCTTTTTTTTTTTTTTTAAATAAAGCAGAATAAGCCTATAATAAAAATATGTAGGCCCCAAAGGAATGCCTACATATGCCCTCACACACACATTTTATAACCAGATTTTATGCTCAAACAGAATATAACCAGAAATGATCACCAGAATTGGGTTGAACTTAATCATCTAGGAATAGTGGCAGCCCATTTAAGGAGGGGTCAGTGTGAATGACTGCAGTCAGATGTTAGGTGACTTGTATGCCAAATTAGCCTTTCTTCACAGGGTCCTTGCTGTGTGAGTTAAACTCATTGAGTCCAAGCTGGTAAGATCTGTAAAGCTTTCAGTTCAGAGGAAATTTGCTTCAGCCTCCCTTCAACTGTGTAGACATATCCCATATTGTGGCTTCTATTTTGCCACTTAAAGAGGTGCTCTCTCAGACTTTTCTTTCAGTGTCTGTTTGTGAGATGGGAAGGAGCAAGGCTAGTGTGATTTATCTTGAAGAGTTGTGTAGTGATTGGCTGCAATTGTGTATCCTTTTTTGTGTGCTTGATCTGTGTGTTGTGCATTACAGTTATGCCCAGTGCAGCGGGACTGTTGATAAAATTGTACCTGTACCTCTTCCCAGAACTTAAAAATCCAGATGAAGGACTTCGAAACAACTGCTGAGCCTCTGCAGGAGTGGCTGACCACAACTGAGAGGATAGTACAAGGAAGTAGCAGTCGGCTCCATGATCTTCCTTCCAAGAGGAGAGAACAGCAAAAGTTGCAGGTGACCTCTTATAACCCTTTTTACCACAGCCAGGCCTTCCTGTCCCATCCTCCTGGCCTCATTGATTTCTTAAAAAAAAGCTTGATCATTCCAGCATCCTGACCTCTAAATAAGATGAGAACTGTCTTCAAGGATTGCTGTTCATGATCCTGTTTCATCAGGTTCTGCATCTCCATGTTTCTTATGGCATTCTGCTTCACTGCTGTAGCTGTATAGTGTGCCTGTCTCAGCAAGCTTGCCATATGTCACTTCTATTTTTCATGGGGCCTTCATGCTTCTCTCTTTCCTCCGTTCTTGCACCCACTCTTACTATTAACGTGCTTGTGCTTTACAGTCTGTCCTTGAGGAAATAAGCTGCCACGAGCATCAGCTCAACAGGCTAAAAGAGAAAGCTCAGCAGCTGTGGGAAGAGCAAGCTGTCAGCAAAAGCTTTATGCGCAGAGTGTCTCAGTTGTCTTCTCAGTATCTTACTCTAAGCAATCTGACAAAGGTAATGCATTCAGTGTATGTGCTTTTAAGCAGCTCATTTGATGTATGTGGGGGAAAGAGACTGAAATGTGAAGCACTGCAGTTGTCTTGCTTGTCTGCTCTGTGGTATGTCTCAGCTATCTTGTCTTTTACACTGGCTTTAGAGAGTACAAAGTAAGGACCTGGATAATTCCATGAAGTGTAAACAAAATGGAATTGTGATTATTTTTTTATATTTCTTTTTTAAATGTGGTTTTATTAAAAAATAAACCCCACTGATTATTCAATAATCAGGTTTGATTTTGATAATTTTGAGTATTGAGGACATTTATTTTTGTAATAAGTGGCACATGAAAGAAGTATTTTTTCAAAACTTAGAGGAATTATTTTTGTTAGAAAATACAGAACACAGAAAAGTTACTACTTTCTTTCATCCTACAATGATGATTAATTATTTGCATTGTCAGCATCTTAACCTAAACTAAAAAAATTACCTCTTAGCCTGCTTTTGAAGCTTGAAGGGGAGGCATAGGCCAGATTCTGAAGCATCAGGCTAAGAAATAAGAGTTCAGCCTAACTCTTTTACTGAGTGATGCTTGACTCGCTTCACCATTTCATAGTTCTACTATCTCTATTCTGTAAACTGATAAGAAGGCATTCTTATTAGGACTGTTAATTTTCACAAAGTTCCAGTCGTGAAGGAGGCTTGGTATTGAATTAGGCTTATAGTTAACTACAGTAATGAGAATAATTAAGGATTTTGGAAGTGTGTTATAGGATAAAAATTCAATTCAGAAAGTATTTATGTTTTGGTAGCTGCTAGGTTTTTAATTTCTAATTTTTCTGTGGAAATAAAAATGATAAAGAATGTCTAGAGCTGTATGACTTACAGAAAGTGACTGTATACATGGCCATAATAAGTTTTCATTACTGCAAAATGAGAAAGGGAAAGATGCATGAGTTACTAACATTGGCTTATGTGAACAGAACTTGTAGGAGATGTCAGGATGAGAAGAGGGAATCTGAGGCAGAGGATACATACCATCCAGCCTATGGCAGAAATCCTGAAATTCTTTAGATAGCCATGGATGCTTGAGAAAGAACCCTGCTGTAACTTCGTAAGCCTGTTTCACTGGCTTGACTTTGATTCTCTGTCACCATGTGAAACACACTCTACTCTGTTCCTGTTCACCTCAGACCTTTCAGCAATGTAACTCGAGCATAAGTGTCAGTAATTTTTCAGAATGATGGCTATACCAGTGGGAGTCATTGAGGAAAACAGGTCTTTCTTTTCCAACTATTAACAAAGTAATGTTGTTTCGGTGGCATAGTTTCACAAGCTTAAATCTGTCTTTTGGCAGATTTCACAAGTTATCTTCAGTTGTAACTCTGAAATGGAGTTTAGGTGTGAATTACCGGATGTTTGAGAAAAAGTGAAACTAGAAAACTCTCATTTACTTTGGATCAGAGGAGACAATTAGATGAAGCTTTACATTTAGAAAACAAAAGAAAAGCATCTCTGAAATTTTCACTTGTATATTCTATATAGACAACTTTCTGTGTGTGTGTGTGTATGCAAAATTCATTCCATGCTTCAGTAAGTGTACTTGTAATTATCAATGTATGAAGAAAATTTCTGACTGTAGTTTATGAAACACCTTCTAAAGTCCATAAGTAGGTATGAGGAATAAGCAATCCTTTGAATAGGCATTGGTGCTAATTGCTGTATAAATTGCAGGAGAAAGTTTCCAGAATGGATAGGGTCGTAGCAGAGCACCAGCAGTTCTCACACAATGTCAAGGACCTCCAGGACTGGGTGGCTGATGCAGTTCACATGCTGGATTCCTACTGTCATCCCACTGCAGACAAGAGTGTTCTGGACAGCCGGATGTTAAAGCTAGAGGTATGGAAACAATAGACTCCAAAACTTGCTCTTTTTAGATCTGTAAGAAGATTGCAAATATAGGATACTTTACATTAGTCGTTGTCGTTCAGATATTGATTTTCAATTTACTCAAAAATAACTCTTTTTATAGATGAAAGAGGTCATTAGAAGTTTTCTCTAAGAAGGACATAGGGACCTTTATGACGTGAAAAATTGCATATATGCAAATTCTTAAAAAAACTCAAAAGATGCTGTGTGGTTGCCGAAGGTTAAATGAAAGAAGTAGGATATTCACTTCCGTTAGTTTAATATATAATGTCCTAGATCTTACAGGTGATATGAATGGTTCAAAACAGCTTATCCTGTAGCTGTTTGCTTTAAAAGTGGTGACTACTGTAAGAAAATAGCATCTATTGCTATTACTGCACAAAAGATGTTAAATGGCAGTGCTCGGAAAACAATACTTTTCATATTAATGATGTCTCAATTTTTAAGCCAAAATATGGACAAGTCCTCAAAATTATAAGGATACATCAAATACTAAGAGTCTGTGGCAAAATACCAAAATTATATTTTGCCTTTTGTTTGCTGAGTCTTTCAGGTTCCTGCTTTCAGGCTTCTCATGACTTTGTTTAGTGTTAGAAGCTGTTTGCAACTGTGCAGCTCCAGGAGCTGACGTCTCTAAGCTGACATTGCTGATAGTCTACTGAGTTTATGTGTTGGTACCTTTGTGTTACAAAAAGATCCTAGAGGTGTAGAACTGTATTTCAGCCCTGTAGAACAGCTTTGTCATCACTTCTTGTTTTCTCTATGAATGAATCATCTTATTTTCCATTTAAATGACATTCCCTTTGGAATGTCAGCTTTTCCACCCAACAGTACCTTCTCCGCTGCACTGTAAGTAACTGCACAGATTCCATGAAAACTTCCCTGGCAACTAATTATATTTTTTTTTAATGACCTAGACCTACCTGTTGAAAGTCACTTTTTTGTTGTGAAGCCCAGCTGTGAACCCCACTGTCCCTCTTCCAATTGACCATTTGTACGAGCTGCTAAATTTGATCAGCTTATTTTCCAGTAAAGCCAGTTAGTATATTCATGTCCAGTTAATGATAAAAGTAACATAATGTCTGCTAACTTTTTAGGCACTGCTAGCAGCGAAACAAGAAAAAGAAATCCAAATGAAAATGGTTCTGACAAGAGGAGAATCAGTTCTGCAAAATACTTCTCTGGAGGGACTACCAGTGATTGAACGGCAGTTGCAAACCCTGAAGGACAACTGGGCTTCTCTTCTGTCTGCTTGTATCCAGTGCAAGAGGTAAAAAGGGTATGAGGTACAGAATGATGCTTAGCAATAAAGCACTGTCAAAATTTTTGAAAAATTAATTCCCAGAGTTTTATTATTTCAAGAGTCAAATTCATATAAAATGACTGCATATGTGCATTCATATAAAGTGACTGCATATGCCTAACATTGCAGGTCTAGAGGCCTTAAGCAGTGTATTAATTTGAAATAGTAAGAGGAGAGGAAACTGTGAGGGATCTAAGCTTGTTAACACATATTGACAATATATTCTTAAAAGTGGGTTCCAGGTTCGTAATCTTGTTGTAAATTCTACTTTGAGTTGCACTGGATGCCTTGAATTGTTCTCAGAAATGAGACTATCTTGTCACAGACATTAATGATTGCTCTGTGAAGATCCTGTGTCGTTTTGCACTTGGTAGCATTTCACAAAAGGTACTGTAATTATAGTGTCCTGTAGTGATTCTCAGAGTGATAGAATGAAGAAATACAAGGGAAAAAATGTAGTCTTCTTTGGTGCAGCATCACTAGTTGCAAATATTTCAATTAAAACAACAAACGTAATTAAACATTAGAATGCAGCAACTTTTGAATGTATGCAAATGGGACAGAAAATTTATGATTCTGGATCTTATACTTTCAGTTGCATTTTTTTTTTTACTAGAGCTAGAACATATCAGCTAGCTACAAAATTTACAGACCTCCTTACTATTCCAAGTTGGGAAAACTTAATTTCTTTTGATCCGCCAAACAGTGCTCCTAGTTAAAACCTGTAGGTTTTTAACAGCTGTCTCAGACTGCTTAACTTGTGATATATCTTTCTTATAAATATAGTCTAGAATAACTGTATATGACTATATGCCACTGCTTAAATAGCATGACAACCTCTGCTATCACAACAACTATGGATTTTTAAATTACAGCCAGCTGGAAGGAGCTCTCTCCAAATGGACAAGTTACCAGGATGATGTACGTCAGTTTTCCAGCTGGATGGATAAAGTAGAAGCAAGTATGAATGCTTCTGAAAGGCAGTATCCTGAACTGAGAGAAAAAACATCTGCCCTCAGCAAAGCAAAGGTGTGTTTGCTTTACAATAAACCAGCAACAAGACCATATCACCTCATAAGCAACAAAAAAGATTAATAACTGCAAGATTGATCTGTGGTCTTTTTTTTTAATGCTGCTCATTCATAAATGTGTTCTTCTCTTTCTATTTTGCAGCTACTCAGTGAAGAGGTACTGAGTCACAGCAGCCTGTTGGAGACAATTGAAGTGAAAGGAAGTGGGATGGCTGAGCATTATGTCACTCAGCTTGAACTCCAGGACCTTCAGGAGCGGTATAAGTTCCTCAAAGACAGAACGAGGGTACAGTTTTTCTTGATACTACTCCCTCTTGTTTTGTTGGCAACAAGGAAAAAGAGAAAGTCTTTTCATTAATCGTGTATTTTACAGTTAAATGAGGAGTAAAAGATTTGGGACAGCTATAACAGAAAGTTATTACAGTGATTTGTCAGTCTTTTTTCCTGGACCACTGAGCTTCAGATCTTTTCAGAAAGGTTCTAAAAATCTGAATCTGAAAAAATCATCAGGTGAATAGTCTGAGGAATTCCATGTAAAAAGTCTTACTGACTTCAGCATAGATATGATTTTACCTGTTGCAACTGAAAAGTTGGAAGCATCTCTGAATCTGTGATTTGCATAAGTGTATGTTTTGCAGTAAATGGAACCAGTCAATCAGGTAGTTCACAAATTGCAGACAACTACATTGAACACAAACATTATTAGCAAGTAAACTGACTGTAATGTCAAAAGGCCCAGCAAAAATTACTACATTTACCGATTAGTGTGAGTACCATAGATCTGGAAATGATTAGGGCATAGACAAATAAAGACCAAGATGGGTTTTAATGTAAGATGTAAGATAACGAAGAAATAATAAAAGGCCTGGTGGTACATTTAAAGCTAGGTGATTATCTCCAGTTAACCCAAATTCTTCTGTGGTAATTAAATAATGCATAATATATGCTCAGACAGGCAACTCTTCTTCATGCAGCAGTGTAGTAAAATTGAATTTTGTTGTCTCAATGATGTCTTTGTCCTGTGGGAAGGGCCAAAATTCAATTTTTCAGACACATGAATGATTCGCTGTTTTGTGGTGCTCTTCCACAACTGCAAAGAATGTGATGCACTCTTTCTTTGGACCTTCTGTGAATGTACTCACTCAGGTTTGCCAGAGAAATGAGTAAGTCCTGGAAAGTGCTAGTGAATACCTGGTAGTCCTTTTAACACGGGGATCATCTAGCCTTTACCATTTTCTCTTGCACAAAGCTATACAGACTGCCTGAATTTGCTCAGCTTGAGCAACAGAGTAGGAACAATGAGGAATGGATGGTACTTCAGAGGCAAGAGCTCTGTACCTCCTTCATGTATAAAGAAGCATCCCTTCTTTCTTTTCCCACCTAACATTCCAGATGACTTTGATCTTCCCCACTCCCAACTGTGGTGATGATTTTAAGTATCAAGAGTATATTCAACACTTAGGAAGAAATTAAAAGTTCAAAACAAATAGCTGGAAAGTAAAGAATGGTCAAATCCTTTAATAATTCTTTGCCCAGATGGGAAACCTGTCAAGATTTCCCAAGGGTTTGTGGCCTAGGCCTGAGCAGACCAAGACCTGTAATTCCCTGCAGCCATTGTCAAGAGGCGAGAGAACTACTCTTTCTTTCCCTCTTCCTGCTACTAGGCATGCACAGGCCTTATAAAAGATTGGTAGAATTCCTCTTTCCTTCCTTCCTCCCACTAGTCAGAGGTGTTAGAAATAGTTAAAGCAGAGAGTAGGTTCATAGCTGCTCTATGAAAGTGTTTTTCTTCTTAGGTAGCCAGCTGCTCTGGGATATGACTTTTCTTACCTCCATCCAAACTCGATTCAACATTCCCATAATTTTTTATAGGATGTGAATTATGTGTATACTTTTCTTGTGCTTAGAAAGGCTAGTCTAGTGCTAATATATGACACCTTTCCTGCTGTATTCCAGATATGGTAATATTTTAGTGCTGGGTTGTGAAATTATTGTAACTTGCTCACCCGCATACAAAGATGACTTGCCTTCTGTTCCTCACTGCGCTCTGTAGGAACTGCTCACAAAGGACTTGGGCAGTCTTCAAACCTAAAGATATCAGATACTCGTAATAGGATATTATTATTGCATTGCAAAAAAAAAATAAAATGCCATTTCTAATCTTGTACTGTTATTAATCACTTCAGTAAAGTGAATTTAAATTGATATAGAAATTAAGTCTTTTGTTATTGGATACTAAGGTGTTATTTAAAATTCATCCAAGGTCAAAACTTCAAATCTTTAGAATAAGTATGTGCATCCTGACATTTGCCTCCTCTTTATTCATCAGACCATCCTCAGAATACAAGTACTTTTGAATTCTAGGAAAGCTCAGCACCAGATATAAATTTTTCACCTTAATGGAAGTTCGTGTTTTATGTTTTCTTGGGTTGATAATATACTAAGATATATATATGTATGTAAATATTTTAACAAGCAGGAAGCAGTAACAAAAGCTGAAGGACTGCTTAACTTACATCAAGAGTACCAAAGAAATCTGAAGACCTTTGAAGTATGGCTGGAGAAGGAACAAGAAAAACTTGACTGTTTATCACATCTTGATGGTGATACCCAGAAACAGGAGGCAACACTCCGAGATTTACAGGTACATAATGTGTGACAGTAAGCAAAAAAAAAAAAAAATCCTATTAATAAAATAACAGAATAAAAATTGTCTCTCTTTTGTCGAGAAGAACAGCTTGGAATCACATTATATGTGTCTGTTTGCCACATCTGGAAAGTTTTGAATTTAAACCTGTGCTAAATGGATTGCATATGTCCCATGCCAGTTCAGGCAGCTAATGTTTCAGAACTGATGATAAACTTAGAAGGAGGGGAAAAAATTTAATGCATGCTTTGTCAATAATTTTCTACAATTCACTTGCCAACAACAGTGAGATTCAATTTGCAAGTCAGCATGCCATCATAGGTGTTCTTAGAGATAGTATAATATGTGTTCAACCATAGATAACTAAAGGGAATATCTAGGCAATGCGAGGTAACTGTTTTTGTGAACCAGGGCTTTGTTTTCCATCTGTGAATGAAAGTTCTTAATGTAAGTTAAGTATCCATAACTGCCTTTCCAGGAGTTGCAGGTCCGCTGTGCAGAAGGACAAGCATTATTGAATGCTGCTGTCCATGCCAGAGAGGAGGTGATTCCCTGGGGCATTCCTCAGATAGAAGACAGAGCCCTGGAATCCTTACGACAGGATTGGCAAGTATATCAGCACAGACTTTCTGAAGCAAGAAGCCAATTAAATGCCACTGTGAGCAGACTGAGGTTAATGGAGAAAAAATTTCAGAAGGTTAATGAGTGGCTGACAGATCTGGAGGAGAAAGTTGCTATCAGGACTGGGAGGCAGTCTGGCAGAGAAACAAAGGAGGTGCAGCTTCAACAAATGAAGGTAAGAGTATAGTTAAGGCATTCCTTAAGCAAAGTATCATGTGAAGTTTCCATATCAGTTCCTGGTTGCGCTGTAAAAATGACAGGAAGCATTGGAATTTATTCTGAGATGGTGCCTAGAACAGTGGATCCAAGAGGGATTCTAGGTCCAGGTTCCTCCCAATTTACTGGTAAGGGTATGGCTATACCAATGTTGAAATCACATAGGGAGATCTGGAATTCATATGCTCTGTGGTATATGAAGGAGTGACTGAGGAAAAAGATTGGTTCTGGAGTGGGAATGTGTTAGTGTTGTAACAAGAGTAAAGTGTGACCAACTGTGTTGGAGGTCTCTGCTGTGTTGATGTAATAATACTCCTTTAGTCACTGCAAAGACAACATATGGGTCTGAATAACCATAGGAAGAAGATTTGAAGAGATTCTGTGTTAAAACTTCAGGCAAATTCTATAAGAAATCCATGTTGCGTTTCTATTATTATTTGGGGGGGGTGTGGAAATTTAATCTATTGTAATGAAATGCAGTCCATATGATATGATAAATTTTCTAGCATATTTGCTACTTTATCCTTCATCAGATTCCGGTTTACTTTCCTGTTTTAAATCCATGTTTACAACCATGCATTTGTTTTCCTTTTCAATGATTTCCTGAGAGTTATAGATAAATTCCTGTTGTGTTTAAGATGTTTGAATCAGTCATATAAGCTGGATAATGTTTTTGTCATAGAAGTGGCATGAAGAAATTACAATCTACAAAGATGATGTGGAGGAGGTTGGGGTATTGGCTCAGCAAATACTAGAGGAAAGTCTCACTGCAAGTACAATGGGAAGCCAGGCTACGCAGCTTACATCTCGGTACCAAACTATTCTTCTTCATGTCTTGGTAAGTAATGAAAATTAATTCATTATAACATCATAAATTGTGGGTTAAGAAGCAAATATAAACAGACTTTCTTAATTAGACTTTATCAGAATTTATTCATTACTGTAGACTCAATAATATAATATTCACATATATATTCATATATATACATACATGTGGATTTTCATTGGTATAACAGAACCATAATCGGGATAGTGCCCTTTCAAAAATATTCAGTATTATTCAGATGTTGTTACTGTGGTTTTTGGCAGTTTCAGGGGAGAAATTCAGAATTCGGCATGTTTGAATGCTGAACAACCTCTAGAGAAATGTTTTCAGGTTATCACTGAAACACATAGTTAGAGGAAAATTTTTAATTGATAAGTTACAGTCTTCAGGTCACTTTAAGTAATATGTCTTACAGTACTGTAATACAAGTCACAATTCAAATTTCAAAATATAAGTACATTTTCAGAGTTTAGTATTAGCTCAGTTTTAACGATAGTGATTGCTATATAAACACCCTGACAAGACCCCAGTGAGAGTTATCCACTAGATATGAAAGTACTCAAACCTATGTATTTAGTCTTAATATTAAACGTCCAGGAAGGCTGGATGTTTTTCAAGGAAGAAGTCTTAAAAGCGCAGGTGCAGGCCGTCCCTGCATAAAATGAGCCGTCGAGGGAAAAGACCGGCCTGGCTAAACAAAGACTCAGGGTCACAGCTCGGGGAAAAAAGGAGAGTTTATGCCCTTTGGAAAAAGGGGCAGGCCACTCAGGAAGATTATAAAGGTGTAGCAAAGTTATGTAGGAAAAAGATTAGAAAGGCCAAAGTCCAGCTTGAACTTAACCTGGCCTTGGATGTTAAAAACAACAAAAAGAATTTCAGTAAATATATTAGTAGCAAGAGGAGGACTCGAGACAGCCTCCATTCACTATTGGATATGGGAGGTAACGTAGTGACAAAGGATGAGGAGAAGGCTGAGGTACTGAATGCCTTTTTTGCCTCAGTCTTTAGTAATGGAGTAGGGTGTCCCCAAGTACCCAGACCCCTGAGCCAGCAGACAAGGGCAGGGAGCAGAATGATGCCCCTGTAATCCAAAGGGAAGTGGTCAGGGACCTGCTCCAGCACCTAGACACAAACAAGTCTATGGGCCCAGATGGGATTCACCCGAGGGCACTGAGGGAGCTGGCAGAAGTGCTTGAGGAGCCACTTTCCATCATTGACCAACAGTCCTGGCAAACTGGGAAGGTCCCAGCTGACTGGCATCCAGCAAATATGATGCCCATCTACAAGAAGGGTAGGAAGGATGATCCGGGGAACTACAGGCCTGTCAGTCTGATCTCAGTGCCTGGGAAGGTCATGGAACAGATCATCCTGAGTGCCATTATGCAGTGCATGAAGGATGCCCAGGTGATCAGGCCCACCCAGCATGGGTTCACGAGGGGCAGGTCCTGCTTGACAAACCTGATCTCCTTCTATGGCAAAGTGACTCGCTTGCTGGATGAAGGATGTGGATGTTGTTTACCTTGACTTTAGCAAGGGCTTTGATACAGTCCCTCACAGTATCCTCCTGGAGAAACTGGCTGCTCATGGCTTAGATGGCAATACTGTCCACTGGGTTAAAAACTGGCCGGACCCAGAGAGTGGTGGTGAATGGATTTAAATCCAGTTGGCAGCCGGTCATGAGTGGTGTCCCACAGGGCTCGGTACTGGGACCCGTTCTCTTTAACGTCTTTATCAATGATCTGGACGAGGGGATCGAGTGCACCCTCAGTAAGTTCGTAGATGACACCAAGCTGGGTGGCAGTGTCGACCTGCTGGAAGGTAGAGAGGGATCTGGACAGGCTGGATCAATGGGCTAAGACCAACGGGATGAGTTTCAATAAGGCCAAGTGCCAGGTCCTGCACTTAGGTCACACCAACCCCAGGCAGCGCTACGGGCTTGGGGCAGAGTGGCTGGAGAGCTGCCTGGAAGAAAAGGACTTGGGGGTGTTGGCCAACAGCAGGCTGAACATGAGCCAGCAGTGTGCCCAGGTGGCCAAGGAGGCCAACAGCATCCTGGCCTGTATCAGGAACAGTGTGGTGAGTAGGACCCGAGAGGTGATCGTCCCCCTGTACTTGGCACTAGTGAGGCCTCACCTCAAGTACTGTGTCCAGTTTTGGGCCCCTTACCACAAAAAAGACATTGAGGTGCTGGAGCAGGTCCAGAAAAGGGCAATGAAGCTGGTGAGGGGTCTGGAGAATAAGTCTTATGAGGAGAGGCTGAGGGAGCTGGGGTTGTTCAGTCTGAAGAAGAGGAGGGTGAGGGGAGACCTTATCACGCTTTATAACTACCTGAAGGGGGGGTGTAGAGAGGCAGGAGTTGGTCTCGTCTCCCAGGTCACAGGAGATAGGACAAGGGGAAATGGCTTCAAGTTGTGCCAGGGGAGGTTTAGATTGGATATTAGGAAACATTTCTTCACTGAAAGTGTTATCAAGCATTGGAATAGACTGCCCAGGGAAGTGGTTGAGGCACCATCCCTGGAGGTGTTCAAAAGACAGGTTGACATGGTCCTCAGGAATATGGTTTAGTAATTTTTATTCCTATTTCTTATTTATTTTTTTATCAGAGTTAAGTTGATGGTTGGACTAGATGATCTTTAAGGTCCCTTCCAACCTAGATGATTCTATGATTCTATATCAGGTTTTATTAATAAATAATGATTTATTCCTGTCTTGAGCCAATAGCAATGATAAACACCTGGGTGCTTTTTGTTTCCTCCCCCTTCCCTCCGTATTTATTTGAAGGAGCAAATAAAGTTTCTGGAAGAAGAAATACGCTGTATGGAGGAGTCAGAATTGGCTTTTAGTGCTTACACAAATTGGTACGGAGCTACAAACAAGAACTTCAGAAATGTGATCACCAAGTTTGACGTTGTTGATAAAACAGCAATGGAGAAAAAAGTGCAGAAACTAGAGGTACAGCTTTCTTGAATGCAATTTTTGTTTCTGTCCAAAAAGAGGCTATATTTTAACATGCATCTTAACAGCTGCTCAAAATTCTGACTTCATGTTGCCCAGAAAAGCTAAAAGATAAAGACCACCCAGTATAAACTGTCCTGACTTCTCATGTCATATACACATTAGATCACAGTTTGGTTTTGGGGTTATGAATAGTCCTAAATAATACAATCCTATCCTTCCAATAAGGCATGTTTGTATGTGTTTTGTTTTACATTAAAACTTAAAATAAATTCCACTCACAAAGCAACCTGTCAAGTATATTTTATACCGGTATACACTATGGCAAGAAGTGCTTCCTATTTCTCCTCGTTGAAATAACTCAGTAGTAAAACTCATGTTTCATCTCAGAGTTGTAGATGAGTTTTTCATATGTCCTGCAGCTTAAACGTAATATGCTAAGGGAAAACTTTATTCTATTCCAGAACTCAGAGGATGAATCCTCTCCTTATAGCCCTCAGTTTCTGTGTTTACCTTTGCAATTATCTAATGAAAAGTCCATTCAATTTCCCTAGCAATTCCTTCTGTGTCTTTGGCAAAGATGAAAACAACAAAATAGAGAGGCTAAAATAGTTAGCCTCTCACTGATAATAGAACTACAATGAATAAAAAAATAAAGAAAAAAAAGCAAGAGCTTGCATACATTTTCTGTTAACCAATGCTTCCTTCACAGCTGCTATTGAGTGACATGGACATAGGCCATAGTTTACTGAAATCTGCCCGTGAGAAGGGGGAGCGAGCCATAAAGTATATGGAAGAAAATGAAGTTGACCAGTTAAGAAAAGAAATAGGAGATCATGTGGAACAGCTTGAAGAGCTGGCTGGCTCCATCAGGAAAGAGCACATGACATCAGAGAAGTGCCTTCAGCTGGCAAAGGAGTTCTCAGACAAATACAAGGCACAGACTCAGTGGGTCATGGAGTACCAAGCCATGTTACATGCTCCAGCAGAGCCAAAGATTGAACTCTATGAGAAGAAGGCTCAGTTGTCAAAATACAAGGTAAAAAGGGATTATATCACTGTAATGTATAAATCAATTTTGACCTAATGACTTGCAATAAATTCTCTGATTCAGGTGTCTCTTCAAGTGTTCATTCCCTCAATAGATGTGTGAAATGTCTCTGATCTGGATGTCCAAGTCAGCAAATAAAGTGAAAATGTGCATGATACCTGCATCTATGAACCAGAGCGAGGACCTGGATTTGAAATGTGAATGTCCTAATAAGGCTTCCACATCTGAAAATTTCCTGTTATGGAGCAAAATTCATTTATGAGTACACATATGAGTAATTCCATCAATATCAACAGAGTAAACTGTTGTTTAAGCAAGGATAGAATTCAGTTGGTCTGTCATCACTGCAGATATCCCCACTGTTTAAAGTAGCTTAATCAGCTTTCTGGTTAAAGCTGAATGTTCCAGCTCAACTGACATATAAGACAGTCAGCTGCTATGGCCTCTTGTGCTTTTTAGTTAGGATTTTAGTGAAGTGGCTTTGTGGGGTTTTTTCCAGTTGTAAAAATGAATAGAAAAAATATGCAACAAACCCCATTGCTCCTTTTAATGATATTTTTATAAAATACTAAAATTTTCCAAAAGTGTCTGGCTGGGATAGAGCTAACTCTCCTCGTAGCAGCCTGTATAGTGCTATACTTCACATTTGTGGCTAAAACACTGTTGCTAACAAACAGTGTTGCTTTGGTGATATTTTCCCACTAATTTGCAGAATTTGTTCCTCTGAGCAAGTTTTACCTGTAGCGTTTGCCTGTTCACACATGTTAACTCCCTCTCCTTCACCAGCTCCAGATTATCAGCTGTGCTACTAGCTACTTATCTAAGAGCAATTGTTCCTTTTGTGTCTGCAAAATTGTCTCAGGGCATGGGTCCTGTACTAGTAGCAAAGCTATTCTTATCTGGAAAGAGTGATATATACCATGGTATAAGGCTGTGCTTCAGATCAAAGGGAAGTCAGTGAAATAGATCTTCAGTGTTCAGTCCGTATATATTAATTCTTTCTTGCATTGTAGTCCATACAGCAGACTGTTCTGTCACATGAGCCTTCAATAAAATCAGTGATTGAAAAGGGAGAAGCACTTTTTGATCTGGTGAATGATGTGACTCTAAAGAACAACATTCAAGACCTTCAGAGAAGTTACCAGGAACTCTGCAGCACAGCAAAGGTAAAAAATCTCTAGGTTCTTTCAATCTGCTGTATTTTTACCCCTCTTTAAGAAGTTGACTATTTCTTTCATGCTGTCACATCACACCCTGTACACAGAGCCAGTTAGAATTAATTTTATTTTGCTTGGGGTTTTGGTTTGTTCGTTTTGGGTTTAGTTTGGTTTTGTTTTGGTTTTTTGGGGGGTGGAAGGGTGGAAAGTGTTAGAGAGGCTAGGATTCCTGAATATGGAAAGAACGTCTATCTAAATTACAAGAGTATCTGAAATTAATTTTGAGTGTGGCAGGTGAAGTCTTTGTAGCATTAAGGGGAAACATATCAGTGAATAGTTTGTACTATTGTTACTTTTTGAAATTGCTTTGAACAGATCTCTAAATACATTATTTCTTGAAGGGACACATGCCCTTAAATTATACCATTTTGTCTCTTCTTTCTGCTAGATCTCAGTTTAATTTAGTTGTCGAGTGGAAGTCACTGGTAAAAATGAACTGCAATATAGATCTGATTTAATTCAGCAAGAACATTATTAATTACAATTGATTCATTAGTCCACGTGTTTGTAGTACTTTGAAAGATTAAAAACTTCTAAATACATCCTAAAGTATGATTATTACTAAAGCTTTTAATAGGTTATACTCCTAACAAGGATAAGCTTTGCAAACCATGCTAGTACTTATGTTTGACCTAAGTGACTTTAATTGCCAATCCATCCACCAATAGCAAATTTATTTTTTTCACAATTGATTTTCAATTTACAGATATTTCTCAGATTTCTGTCACAAAACTGATATCTATTGCATTAGATGTAATGTTGATGACTTAAATGTAGAGAAACTTATGAAAAATCCTTCTTCAAAAAAATAAATACATTTTAACTCAATGTGTACATTCTTAATTTGCCTACCACAATCACAGGCAATATGTGCACACAAAGGCTGTGAGCGGCAGGGACCAAACCATTATATTTGGTAGTCCATGTCCAGTCTCTCAAAAAGCGTGAATTGACCATTTCTAAGTGTACTTAATGTCAAGATGACAGTGTTCCTTTTCTTAAAGTAAGGAGATCCTTGGTGTTTTCCTCAGTCTTCAAAGTATGGTATTTCATCGGGAGTAAAAATACTGCTCTGTACTAGAATGTTTATTCACACAAGGAATCCCTTTGATGTTTTTCTTAATAGTCTAATCATGTGAGAGTCCCACACTGGAATATAAATTTATAAGATAACTCTCTTACTACGCTTTCAAGCTCTTGGTGGTTTCTGATTTAGGGTGGGTTGGGGGATGTGTATCAATTATTGTAATTACCTGAATATTTAATTTGGGTTATTGTGCGCCTGCAGGCATACGTTGAAACCTTAGAGGTAAGAGTAAAAGAACATGAGGACTACAACAGTGATTTGCAAGAAGGGGAGAAGTGGTTATTACATATGTCCAGCAGGCTGGTCAGCCCTGATCTCATGGAGAGTAACAGTCTTGAAATAATCACTCAGCAACTAGCTAACCACAAGGTAGGTTTGCTATTGGGTAAACTTATTTTCTCCAGTAAAATAGAATTTTTCTTCTTTGCTTGTCTGTCTCTCTCACTCCAGAGCTCTAGTTATTTTTCATTCAGCTGTTTTATTCCTCTTACTCTGTGTAAATAAGCATCAGTGTCATTTATGCAGTTAACAAATGTACCTTGTTAGCACAGTTTCTTGGATGAGACTACATCTGCACAAGAGTTTTGTTGTACGTTGGTCTGAATTCTCTGTCAGATTTTTGCTGAGATGTCCTAGTAAATAGACCACAAAAAGCACATATGTGCTCTTAAGGCATTTTTTGCTCTATGACTTTTAAGGATAAAAAAAATATTCTAAATTTTCAAATCCACACTCCACACCCAATTAGGTTGTAACATTTCCTCCTTTGCTTTTATTCATGACATTTTTATGGTTGCTATTAATGATTTCTAGGTTAATTAATTTAATGATTAATGGTTTCCGGAACATAAAGCAAAATCCCACCCACCACCCAGTGAAACTGAGGTTCCAAGGACAAATATTGTAGTATTTTAACTCATTGTGATTAGTGTGAGATTCTTTAAGCAACCTCTTTAGATAAAAATTTAGCTCCACCAAAGTCAATGGAAAGAACTGACTACAGCGGAAGAGCTTATGGAATGTGGTTTGATTTAGCATCAGATTTAGTCCTCATTACTAGACATAAGAGAAGTTGGTGGAGCCCTGGGGAACATGCAACAAAGGAAGATTAAAGGTAGACTTGGGGCATGACTATATTTTTCCACATTATGACACTGCTACTGCTGTTTCTGTGGGATATTTGTGTGTAGACTTTTGACAATGATTTTACAATAAGTCTACAGTCTAATAGCTTGACTATAACAATATACAATGTCTGAAAACTTTTTTTTCCAAATCTGAAGACAAAGCATGTTTACGAAAAAAAAATAAAAGCAGCTTTTTTAAAAAGCTGTGATGCAGAACATGTTTAAGTTTAAAATATTTCTTCAAAAGTATTTTATCTATTTCTTAGGCTATCATGGAAGAAATTGCAGGATTTGAAGATCGTTTGAACAACCTTAAGAGTAAAGGTGATTACTTGATCGATCAATGCACTGAACATCTTCAAGCAAAATTTAAGCAAAACATACAAAGCCACCTTCAGGGGACAAAGGACAGCTATTCTGCTATATGTAGCACAGCCCAAAGAGTAAGTCTTCTTTCAAAAATGTTTTTATGCCATTTAAGAATACCATGCATTATTGTTTCTCTAAGTACTTGTTTCTTTAAGTGGTGTAAAACTCTTTCCACTGTTTCCATTAAATTGAGTCTACAGGTTACCAATGTAGCAGTTCATCATTACTGTGCTACAGTTTTATTTGTTGTGATCCAAATGTTGCCTTGCAGACAGTGAAACTACCTGCATACCAGTTCTTACCTTCATCTCCGCACACCCTCACAACCTTCATGTTACACTAGCTTCTGAGCAGCTGCAGCAAAGAAATTAGAACGATTCCTACTTTAAAAGCTGGGGAACAAATCGCACTCTTAATGTCAGTAGTTTGCATACATACATAACAGGTCTTAACTATGTGCTAGGAAATACTGTCTCTCTAAGTAAAACCAGAATATACAGTTAAGAAGGGCTAGCTGGGTCATTCCGTAAATCCCATTAGGAGATCAAGCTAGCATAGTCTAAAAAAACAAAACCCCAAACAAAATAAAACCCCCAAAAGTAGATTTCGCAGTCAGTAACGTTTGTAGAAGTAGATAAAACCTCATACTGGATAAATGGTAAAATATTGAACACTAAAGAAATAAGAGGTAGTACTCTTCAATTGCATCTTTATTTTTTCTTTCCAGAAGCCGTGCCTTAGATACTGTCCATCTTCTCCACAAATTAGCAAGATGCAGTGGTAGCTTAATGAGCTTTCATCCCTTGGTACTTTTATATACAGGGGCTGAAATAACCACAGTGTTAATAATTCTGTTTTATTTGCCATTTTAGAGGTTGGAGAGCCAATAATGGTGTTTGCAAATGCAATCACCTTACAATGTGTTTATTTTAGGTGTACCAGAGTTTGGAACATGAACTCCAGAAGCATGTTAATCATCAGGATACCCTGCAACAGTGCCAGACATGGCTGTCTACAGTGCAGTCAGAGCTAAAGCCAACTACCTGGCTACCTTTCAGCCTGGCAGATGCAGTTAAACAGGTAAAAGTTCAGCATTTGAAAATGCTCGGTTATTCTTCATAAGGTGAGTTCAGGTAAGAGCTTTATATTAATAGAAATTAGATAGTCCCTCTGACCTTCTCAGAGGGCTCTGTAGCCTCATTGTTTATTCCCAGCTGCAAAAGGAATACCTTTAGTGACGAATAATGCTAGCTGAAAAATCACACAGGGCTTTTGCTAGCTCTGCTTAATGCTTAGAAATATTTTACCTGAAAAAAAAAACACTTGACTGATTAGATAAACCTGCTCAGATACTTCACTGATGTGTTTTAATGGGGAGATTGTATCTTTCAGCTTGCCCAGTTGCCCATCTGCCTACTAATATTCCTATATGAGACCTGGTTTCATAGCACCATGGACACGGAGTCTGTTCTCAGGCATTTAAAATAATTTTTCAGCCTAAGAGCTTAAAACTGTCTCTAGTCCACATTAGCCATTAAGAATCGTGTCTTTGCTTCTTGATTATTCTTAGTAATTTCATGTATTTTACTTTGGATTTGTCCCTTGTTTTCAAATTAAACTGGTATGGTGATAAAAATGCTGGAGTTCAGGGCTTTCTCATCTGCTACGTGGCTTAATAAAGATCTTGAAATACTATGGCTGGCAGCTCTGCAAGGGTTGGGGGAGCAGGGCAGCACCTTCCTGATGACACGCAGACCATCAGCGCACAGGTGAGGAGAGCAGGGTCTGATCTTGGCAACTGTAGATACTGGGAGGGTTTCAGAAGGTTTGGGGAAGCGTGTTGTGCCACTGGGCTGGATTCCCCATGATCTGTCAGACACTGGAGAATTTCATAGTTATGGGCAACATGACACTTTAATAATTGGATAAAGCCCTGCTTCCCATTCACCTCGGGGTAGTAAGTCACCGTGATGAAACTGTGTGTATCTATCCAACATATTATTTATAATGAAATAAACTAGGTAATGCATATGTTACTAATCATTTTGGTAGCTGGATTATAAACAATTAGAGTTATTCTTTTCCATAATTACGAGAAAGCAGCCTTATCTAATAAAATAATATATATCTACATTTCATCTTTTGGAAATAATAAGCTAAAGTCAAAATATTCAAATACATTATTGTAATAAGAAAAAGATTATTTCCACAGTCTCAGAGTTTGTTTGAGGATTTATTTGTCTTCCTTCAGGTGAAACATTTCCGCGCTCTGCAGGAACAGGCCAATACATACTTGGATCTTCTGTGCTCCATGTGTGACCTGTCAGATGCCACAGTGAAGAGTACAGCAACAGATATTCAAAACACAAAACAAACGGTACATGATAACCTGCTTTTAATCCTATTTAGAACTTTAACTGCCTTGATCTGTCCTCTTTTAAAAAGGTCATATTGGGTAATGGTTTAAACAAATGTCTTTTTACTTTCATCTGAAGTATTTCTTCTAGAAATAGTTTTTCTTTTCTACTTTTTTTTTTTTTTTAAATGAAATCCATACATTGCTGTCCTGGTAGTAATGCAAAGACAAAATGATACATGACAAGGGTTGCTAAAAATACATACACAATGTTACAAGATGTTGGCCTAAAGCCACACAAAATAACATTCTGTGGAAGCAAACCTGACCCAAATTATTGTTTTCATAAAACACAATTCAGTCTATTCTTCTCTGTATTTTATTAAGGCTAGACATATTTTATTGTCCTTTATTCATCAGTAGACTGATGTTCTTATTAGGGTATACTAAAATATTAATTATAATAATACTTATAAAATTATGATGCTTCTATTCATAAATCAGAGTGCATCTGTTTCAGCATATGAATTCACAGAAGTGTACCTGAATTTTAAGTAGCTTAATACTTCATTTTAAACTAAAATTATAAACATAAGAGTTATTAGAAAAGTAACATCATGAGCATTCCTGTCATAAACATGAACATTTTTCATATACATAGACACACAAACTTTTGAAACTACTTCTACCAAGAGTAAAAATCTAATATAGAGAGTAACAGTATTCCATACCAGAGAAGCAAATTGTACAAATCCAAGCAATCCATTAAAAAATGGCATCCAAATATTGAATAGCTCAAAAGTATCCCAAACATCAGAGTAAGATTCTCCTTTTATATATAAAGCAGCAAAATGTTTTTAAGAAATCACAGATGGTACAGTGCTGAGATCTATTAAGCTGGTTGAGTGTCTAAACCTTAGAGGCGCTCTACTGCTGTATTTGGAGCAAAAGAATTTGTGGGACTGTTGGTTTAAGGTGATTGATGGGCTCAGATCTGGTAAGCATTCTTCTTACTGGCATTTCACAGTAGGCATATAGGCAAAATAACCAGGCTAAGCAAATTAAAGTGTTTAGTTTAAGCTTTTATTTAATCATTGCGAAGGCATGTAGAGCCGAGTCCAGTAATATGCTTGGCATGCAACAGACTAAATCATACGGTTAATTTTAATTTAAACTTTAACAGAAGACTGAGAACACTTTGAAATACATGCACTCATAAATACAGTTTCTTCTTTTGAGGGTGAATGATAATTTTTTTTTTCCCCACAGCTTTCCTTTGATAGGTCTGATTTTATGACTTTCAAAGGTTAAGACTCTTTTTGTGGATAATATTAGCCCCTTCAAAATCTAGTGCAGAAATTTCCTATTAGTACAGTATTGTGCTCAGAGAAAGAATGGTATTCATCCTCCATTCTCCAAAAATAGCTGCATTAAAGCATTCCTACTCCTTTTAATTTCTTTTCTTCTAGATTGAGCAACAGATAATGCACTCTCAGTATTTGGCGCAAGGCTGGGAAGAGATCAAACAAATGAAGGCTGAGCTCTGGATATATTTCCAGGATGCAGATCAACAACTACAGAATCTGAAAAGGAGACGGGCAGAGTTGGAGCTAAACATTGCTCAGAATGTGGTACTCCAGGTTAAGGTAAGGTGACTTTAAGTTAAGAACAATAGGTAAGGAAGAAGTTCATCCTGTGGCTGATATTATTATAATTCATGTTATGTGCATGTATTGCACAGAATTGCTAATATGTTCTAAGCAAGAGCAAAGACAGAGGAAAGAGGGTTTCCTTCCTGATGCTACAGGGTGACACAGAAAGCAAAACACTGTAATATTTTTCTGGGTATGTTTTTTCAACAGTAGACAATTTTCAGCCTACTGTTCTGATTTGCCTCCACTTTTAATAGACTGTCATGGTTTCAGCTAATTGCTGGTCACAGTGGACCTGAAGATAAGATCTGCAATTTGTACTTGTTAAGTTCTTTGATTCCAATACGTCTAAATTATTTAGATCTATTACAGAATTGGTCTAGGAAACTATACAATGTTGCGGAACTCTGAAAACCACTGCAGAGTAGGTAAGATAGCAACCTAATTTATTTTACCCAAAATAGCAAGACAGATGCCTTCAGATATTTACTCATTCATTTACAGATGAGAGAATTTTTATGGCCAAACTGCACACATCACAAACACCAGTAAAATAGCAAGAAGAAACAGGAGAACAGATTATTTCTTTGATAAATGATTAAATGCCCGGGGTTTTCAGTTTTGGTCTAGACTTCGCTGCATTCTTTTTCTGGTATGATAGGAGTTAGGTGAAAAATAAACAGCACTTCCTCTTCATGTCTGTTCTACACTAGTGTTTGAACAAAGTCATAGCACTTGAAGATAGCTCAGTACAACATAGACTGAAAGCTGTAACACTAGCTATCATTAGAATCAGTCATAGAATTGTCTAGGTTGCAAGGGACCTTTCAGATCATTTGGGCCAACTATCAACCTAACACTGACAAAAATCGTCACTAAACTATATTGCTAAGCACTGTGTCTACCCATCCTTTAAATACCTCTAGAGATGATGATTTCCACCACTTCCCTGCATCTAGGAAGAAGTAGGAGTCTGTATATCTTCACTATTTGGGACAGGAACTTTGGATTATTATGAAAGGCAAGCATCTGATGTGGCACAATGTGTATTTTTTCCTAGAATTTGCCCCTATAACTGAAGATGCCTAGCTTCATTTGAAGCATTCACAAAGGGGAATGAAGCAGACCTGGGCAGTAACATCTCTTCTCAAGAACCCCTACCAGCCCTCACTGAAAACCCATTATCCTAGCAAAGTGCTGGAGCTGGGCATGGTTGGTTAGTTACAGTTATTGGAACTAGAATTTGGCGAAAGATTATATTTACCCTAAACAGTGTATAAGTACTGAAAAATATATGGTTACTTTTAGTTGTTAGTATATTGTATATATTGGTTTTTGGGGTTCTCTTTGACTTCTTATTTGGTAAGAAATGTGTGGCCAGATGGACTCTTTTATTTTCTGGAATATATTAACTTAAATAGCAATCATGCCTAGATAATCATTGGCTTTGTTTCAATAATGACAGTGATAATGATCGCTATTGTAGAAGTAGGAACAAAACAAGGTATCGATGTAGGGGCTCACTGACTCATGGACTCTGTTTCCTATTTTTAGTCTCTAATGAAAAGGAAAAAAGAATAAAAAGAGCTAGAAACAGTACTGGTAAAATGAATTCTCGTGAGACCTAGAGTATCTTGCAGGTTAAGTGTATGGTGGGAGCCGTGCTAATCTAGAAACCTGTGGCTTGATCGTGATTTTTGTTTATCACTAGCACTTGAAAACTGCTCTGTGCTTTCATGTCTATAAAGAACCTGTCCTCACATGAGAAGATGAGGAGAAAGATTAGGGGAGAGAAGGCACCATTCTTGCAATTTACATCTGCACAACATTTGCCTGAGCAGATAATTATTCCTAACACAATTTTTTTATTTCAGAGTTTTTTATTTAAATTCCAACTTAGAATTTTGAGTAGGTGTCGCCATATTGGTTTTGACTTGTATCTTTTTCAGGAATTCAGTCAGAAGTTGCAGTCTAAGCAGTCAGCTCTTACCTCTGTGACCGAGAAGATGAACAAACTAACCCAAGGACAGGAATCACCTGAACACAAGGAAATAGGGGACCTGAGCAACCAGTGGCTGGACCTCTGCCTTCAAGCACACAGTTTGCTCATACAGAGGGAGGAGGATCTGCAGAGGACGGGGGATTATCATGATCGTATGAATGTAGTCGAAGGTTTCTTGGAAAAGCTCACAAAAGAGTGGGACAACCTGGCTAGGTAAAAAGTAGTAGCACACACAAAGCTTGACAGTGCATATATGCTGAAAGTGCTATTTACAGAGTGTCTTGAAGTTAGATGCACTAAAAATCCCTTTTTCCATGCTTAATTAAAAGCAGGCCTCCCTTATTAATTATAGGACAATGAGGTGTATTGAAATAAAGAGTTTGAGAAGCCAGATCTTCAGTGTTTGTCTTTAAGGCAAGTACTGATTGATTCCTTCTCAGGGTATAGCATTTTCTGACATTTGAAGCATTTTGACTATTTTGTTTGGACTCTTTCGTTTGTGTTTAGTGTGTTTCATGTGTGGTTTTTATTATACTATTGTGGTTTAGATACTAGACTATTATGTTACAGTTTAGTTGCTTCTGCTAAATGATTGCAGATGCTTTGTGTAGCCTAAACACACCAACTGTGTGCAAAATTGTGAGAATATATTACTGCTGCTATGACTGTCATGGAAAAAAATTCACTTCAACCTCAGTACTTCTTGTTGTTCATATGTGCAGCATAATCAGTATATTTTGTAGTATTCATGTTAATTTGTATGGTCAGCCTGATGACCAAATTGCAGATGAAAGGGAGAGGAATAAAAAAACTTTTCATTAATATTCAAGACTGGTACCTTTGAAATAATGTGTAAGCTGCAGGTATTTATAGCATACTGATTTCAGTATATGGTGGGTTTATAATTCATCCCGACTTCTTTTGAAAATCTATCGTGAGATAGAGTCTAATAATTAATGTTTGTCCTGTCCATTTTGGTAACAGATCTGATGCTGAAAGTACAAATGTGCACCTTGAAGCTTTGCAAAAATTCGCACTGGCACTACAGGAAAGAAGATTTGCTCTGGAAGAGTTGAAAGATCAGAAGCAGAAGATGATAGAACATCTCAATCTCGATGACAAAGAATTAGTAAAGGAGCAATTTGGTCATTTTGAGCAACGCTGGACTCAGCTGGAGGACCTCGTCAAAAGGAAAATTCAAGTTTCTGTTTCAACCTTAGAAGAGCTCAGTTTGGTGCATTCCAAATTTCAGGAACTAATGGAATGGGCAGAGGAGCAGCAACCTAGTGTCTCAGAGGCTCTTAAACAGAGCCCTCCTCCAGATTTGGCTCAGAGTCTTCTCATGGATCATCTTACCATTTGTAGTGAGCTTGAAGCCAAACAGCTTGTTCTGAAGATGCTTGTGAAGGATGCTGACAGGGTGATGACCAATCTAGGGCTCAATGAAAGGCAAGAGCTGCAGAAAGCACTTTCTGATGCACAACACCATGTAGATTGTCTCAGTGATCTGGTTGGCCAGAGGAGAAAGCACCTGAATAAAGCACTATCTGAAAAGACTCAGTTTCTTATGGCAGTCTTTCAGGCTACAAATCAAATTCACCAGCATGAGAAGAAGGTAACATTTCCAGAACACATTTGTCTGTTGCCAGAAGATGTGAACAAACAGATTAGATCTTGTAAGAATACCCAGGCTAACCTGAAGGCCTATCAAAATGAAGTTGCAGGGTTGTGGGCTCAAGGAAGGGATTTGATGAAAGAAGCAACAGAACAAGAAAAGAATGAAGTGTTAGGTAAACTTCAAGAACTACAGAATGTGTATGACACTGTTTTACAAAAGTGTAACCAGAGATTGGTAGAACTAGAGAAAAATATTGTATCCAGGAAATATTTTAAAGAAGACTTGGATAAAGCTTGCCATTGGCTAAAACAAGCTGATATTGTCACATTCCCAGAAGTCAATGTAATGAATAGTAACTCTGAACTATACACGCAGTTGGCAAAATATCAACAGATTCTTGAGCAGTCTCCAGAATATGAAAATCTGTTACTCGCACTGCAGAGAGATGGCCAAGAAATCCTACCATCGCTTAATGAAGTGGACCATTCTTATCTGGAGGAAAAACTTAACAGTCTCCCTCAGCAGTTCAGTACTGTCACTGCTCTGGCAAAAGAAAAATTATATAAAGTTCAGGAAGCAATTTATGCCAGAAAAGAGTATGCCTCTCTGATTGAGTTGACAAGTAAAGCTCTAGCTGAGCTGGAAGATCAGTTTATTAACATGGTCAAAGCTCCAGCTGCTGTTTTAGCCAAAGAAGCTGTGTCTCTCCAGCAAGCCTACAGAGATCTCCTAGGTGAAGTGGTGAGCCTTGGTGGAGCAGTGGATGAACTAAATCAGAAGAAGGAGGCCTTTCGAAGCACTGGGCAGCCATGGCAACCAGATGAGATGTTAAAACTTGTCACGCTATATCACAAGTTGAAGAGGCAAATAGAACAGAAAATCAACCTGTTGGAAGACACAATAGAAGCATGCCAGGAGCATGAGAAAATGTGTACGCAGTTTGAGGCACAACTAGAGGCGGTGAAGAAGGAGCAGGTTAAAGTAAATGAAGAAACGCACCCAATAGAAGAAAAGCTGAAAATATACCATTCTCTGGTGGGCAGCTTGCAAGACTCAGGGAGTCTTCTGAAGCGAATAACTGAACATCTGGAAACCCTTTCTCCTCAGCTTGACTCATCTGCATATGAGACAGCAAATCACCAAGTGCAGTCTTGGCAAGAGAAACTAAAGTCTTTGCATGCTGCCATTGGTGACACCGTGATGGAGTGTGAGAACAGACTTGTGCAAAGCATAGACTTCCAGACAGAAATCCGCCGCTCACTTGACTGGTTGAGGTGGGTGAAGACAGAACTTAATGGAACATTAAGTTTGGACCTCAAACTGCAAAGCATCCAAGAAGAAATTCGAAAGGTTCAGATACATCAGGAAGAAGTGCAGTCAAGCCTGAGAGTAATGAATGCACTGAGCAATAAAGAGAAAGAGAGATATATGAAAGCAAAGGAGCTGATACCTGCTGACCTGGAAAACACTCTTGCTGAGCTGACAGAACTAGATGGTGAAGTTCAAGAAGCTATACACATGAGACAGGTTAGTGCACCCTAAGCATCACTAGTTTCTCGCTCATGAAGTTGAAAAGTATGGCTCTGTGGTTTGGTGTTTGTAATCATTACGAAAAGATTGATTTTTATAATCCTGTTGTTGTTTTTTTAATTGACTGAGGTTGCAGCCTGTTGCCATGGATGACTTGGTGGGGGAAAAGGCTTCCTTAATATGCATTTATACCTGCATGTAGAGGTGGAAGCTCACTCAAACTTACTTCCATATAGTCTCTCCAGACCTCTATTTTAGATATAATAAAGGGAAAAGAAAGCAAGAATGGACAAAATCCAGACTCTCCGGAGAGGATATTTTTGTTGTTGCTGTGAATTTTATGTCTGTGACCTTCTGTATAATTTTCCCTTTTATTTCAGGCTACCCTGAATAAATTATATAGCCTCTGCCAAAGATACTACCAAGTGATGCAGGTAGCAAATGACTGGCTTGAAGATGCTCAGGAATTTCTACATTTAGCAAGAAATGGCCTTGATGTTGAGAACTCTGAGGAGAACCTAAGGAACCACATTGAATTTTTCAGCACAGAAAGTCAGCTCAGTAATCATTTGAAGGAGTTACAGGGACTTGTGTCTGAGATCGAGCCCTATATCCAAGCCACAGCAAGAGAGCAGCTGATGCAGAATGTAGCTGCATTGGAGGAAAAGGCCAATGGGACAAAGCAAGAAGCCAAAATCCAGCAAGAGCAGTTGCAAAGGTATATTCATCCCTCTTTTTTTTTTTTTTCCTCTTTCATTTTAAGATCGCCTTGTTGAAGATGAAAGAAAGAGATCACAACATTAATTGGAGTTTTATAAAATATTTGTGCTACTGATATTGGGAGTGGATATTGGGACTCGGAGCTTTTGGATTATATTTGATCCTCTGCCATTTATGGTACATTTATGATCTTGAGGAAGCTATGATAAAATTATATAAAACTTAGAACAGCACCAAGAAGAGTAGGAAATTACTGTCCCTTATTTCATCTGGCACAAGACCTATGCAGAAATAAATTAAATGAAGCAGACATTTTCAACTAAAAGGAAATATCGTTTTAAACAGCATAACTATGTTACTTATTATTCCTGAATATTGTGGATTCCAGAAGTATGGGTGGGTTTAAAACACAGTCTAGACAAAGTCATGAGGAAAAGTCAGTCAAAAGCTATTAAATACCAACCTGTTTCTCTAAGGCACAGCTGAAAATCAGAGGCATATGCTTCTATGTATGTTCTTTCCTAATAATCTTTCTTTTTCTTGGAAAATACACTTTAACAGCAAAACTAAGCAGTTCCATTGAAAACTAGGTGCAAAAATATTCCTATTTTTCAAATGGGTTTACATTGCATTAAATTGTTCTTTCTGGAACTGTGTTTTCAAGGTGTGCTTCTGAGTGGCAGGAGTACCAGACGACAAGACAGAAGGTTATTGAAGTGATGAATGAGGCTGAGAAAAAGTTGTCCGAATTTTCAGTAGCTAAAGCTGCTTCTTCTCATGAATCAGAAGAAAAGTTGCTAACACATAAGGTAAGATACTGAAAATTATGTTAAATCCTTTTCCTTCAGTGAAAATAAATGTATGTTACGTATGTCTCTACCTGTGGCAACCTGAATTTGAGTTTTTAAATCTTTTCCTGTAGCACTTCACTGTGCCATAGCACACCAAGAGGTGTTTGTGTTTGGAAGAACATGGATTTTATCACTTTTATTACTTTTCAGATTAATGTCTGTCAATATGTCTATGACTGTAGGGGACTGGAAGGAACCAGGAGGTTCCTAAAAGCCTTGAGTGTGTGAGTCTGAAAACTGTGTACCCTACAAGAAATTCAGATCAACAGAAACATTCATCTACTTTGGATCATGTGAAATGGTTTTACTAGGACAGCAGGGGTTGTCTAATATATTGCAGATAAAAAATAAAGTGAGACCTAACCACATCACTCAGCACAGGGTACCTCCCCTTTGTCTGCAGTGGATGGAAGTGGCTTATCTGCCTGCAAGTGTATTGAATGGTTATGAGTTGTGTTGTAGAAGAGGAAAACAGTGGTTATTTTTCCTTTTTCAGACTCTTGTTTCTGTAGTGAATTCTTTCCATGAGAAGATCACAGCCCTAGAACAAAAGGCTTCACAGCTGGAAAAAGTTAGCAATGATGCCAGTAAGGCAACTATAAGTAGATCCATGACAACAGTTTGGCAGCGCTGGACACGGCTCCGGAATGTAGCCCAAGAACAAGAGAAAATTTTGGAAGATGCAGTGCAGGAATGGAAGGGCTTTAATGATAAGGTAACTTCTGGTCTTGGTAAATCCTCCTTTGTTAATTGTACATAGGTTTTCACTCATTATACTGCCTTACTAATAATCTAATGGTAGAAAAAACAGATAGCAGGAATAACAGTGATTTTTCTCAGGTCATATTAAAAACAGCTATGGAAGTCCTAGGTTTAGAATCACTGTCTCCAAGGCTTGTCTTTTTCTTCTATATGTATACATAGTATGGTAAATACGAAGTGGTTTTGGTTTCTGGTCGTTCTTCAGAATCTTAACCTCTGTGTTTACCTTACCTAGATGGTCTATTCTAGATTAAGTCAACCTCTGTTTTTTTCCCAGAAGAGTATGAAGTTGCCATTTTTTAATTTAGGCAATGATATTATTGTTGGTCACTGCTCACAGGTCATGTGTCTCTTTTTTCCTTTATATCCTACCTGACTCTCTGTCATTGTCCATTATTTTATGCTCAGATTGCAGGTTCTCTGAGAATGGGGACAATCTTGTTGTTAAATGTAGGACTTGTGCCAAATACTGGTAGAGTTCTAGGTCCTATGGCAATAAAGATAATAAATGTTAAAAAATATGAGAAGGCACACCTTACTTGACGAAAAAGTCCCTTAGCACGTCCTAGTCCAGTGTGAAGAGCTAGGGCTAGCTAGCTGGAGCTAGCACATGAGAGCATAGATTTATATCTGCTATAGAGAATGCTGCACAAGCCCTATACTACAACTGTTTTACAGCATCTAAATGTACAGCACTGGGTTTAGCACCTTTTGGTATCAGTTCTACTAGCCTGTTTTTAATTTCATTATTGCCAATACTACATATCTTTCCATAGATTGAGAAAGCCACCGCAGCAATAGATCAGCTACAAGGTCGCTTACCAGAAAGCTCAGTGGAAAAGGCTTCCAAGACAGAACTTCTGGAACTCCTGGATTACCACAGCAGTTTCCTTCTGGAGGTGGAGCACCAGTTGTCATCTCTGGGCCTGCTCAAACAGCACGCTGTCAGCATGCTTCAGGATGTGGAAATAAAGCCTCTGTCTCAGGAGGAACTACCAGTCATGCAAGAAATCAAAGCAATGCAAGATCGATGCCACAAGTAAGGCAATATTTTAAAAGATTCACTGGAAAAATGGTACCTTACAATTCATTAACAAGAACTCACATATCATTTTTGTTGTCATTAATGATTATCATGCTTAAAATAAATATCAGTTATTGTATTTAAAATAAGGATTAGTTTAATTTTAAATTATCTTTAATTAGTTTTGAAACACATTTTTACCATTATTTTTTATTTCTGTCAGCAGGAGTATGCATTTTAGAATATGTACTTCTTTCCTTGCATAATAATAGTAACTTATGTAAAAGCTGTAACTGATTTTTTTAAACACTTCAATTCCGTCTCACTGTTAACAGTGACCTTCTATATTTTTGTATCCTAAGTTTAGACTAGTTTATCACTTTGTTTCCCCAGTTGGAAGCACTTAGGTACCAAATGTAGACAGTCTACAAAATTTACAAGGGAATTTAGTGCATGTGCAGAGGAAACATCTTAACATTTCACCCTGCAGTTATACGAATATTTATCTAAATCTAAAATATTTCCCTGTCATATATAAAACAAGTTTTATGGCTAAGTTTCAGGATTCATATCCACCTGATGACTACACTAAGATGCCATTAACTGGATCTCCACAGTGGGAAAAGGGAGAGAGACAGAGAATGAAAAAACTGTAAACCCTGCACCTAACCCGTGCAAAGTTCATTGTGTGTGTGCATAACCAATTACAGCAGAATAGCAATCCCTAAATCATGCCCTAGAATTGCCTGCTTCCTCCACTGACAATAAGGGCAGCCTGTGGTTATAAGCTGAGATGTAGGTGTCTCTATTGTAAACATTTGCATTTCTTCAAAAGAATTGTGTGCTCAATGTCAAAATACATAAAACTACTGATCAAAAGGAATGAACTGAAGAATGAACATGAGAAATTTAAGTGTGTTGCTTTAGTAGTCTTTTGCCAGACTGCCCTGTTTTTTATTACTCTGGATATGGGGCTATCAGTCATTCTGTTTTATTAAATATTTTTTGACAAAGCAATGTTTTTAGACATTGTTTAATTTTTCACAAATAGTTATTGTTTCTTTGTTTCTGAAGCATGCAACAGAAAGTGAAAAAAGGTGTGAAGATGGTGAAACAGGAGCTGAAGGAACGTGAGGAGGTTGAAGCGGATATTAATATTGTCAAGACCTGGATCCAGGAAACAAAAGAATATCTATTAAGCCCTGATGTAGAAGTGGATACTCAACTTCAGGAGTTGCAGGTATATCAAATTTGTCAATTTCTGAATTGCAGTATTTATCTCTGTTGTAATCTGCTAGTGAGTGTAAAATCCCATGAATTCAAATTAGACAATATTCATTAGCTTTTGAGTAAGTCACTAGATAAATTCATAAAGCTGATGAGCTGTAGTACCTTATTTTAAACATTTTAAGATAAATTTAAGTATTTGCATTTATGCAATTTTATGAACTGGCATATTGTTTAGTAATTTTTCTCCTCTAAAATATGGGGGAAATGCAGAATATGAATGGACATTTCTATCTTAGCAGTTTGGGATGGGGAGGGAAGCAACAAAATAAAGTTAGTTTCACTGAGGGTGCTGAAAAATTGACATTTTCTATGTACTTGTGCTCACACAGGAACAGAGAACTGGACAGTCATAAAAGAGAATCTAGAGAATCCCAAGATACAATTCTTTTAATGAACCATTCAAAAATTTGAAAGTAATCAGCTTTGTTGCAGGCTGCGTGTAAAGCCTGCATTTGCTAAGTTTACACAGACATGTTGTTTCCCATTGTTTTTAACAACACTGTTTTTATGTCTTTAGTCTCTCCTTGGTGAAGTAACTACTCATCGTCAGGCTGTTGAAAAAATGGCTGAACAACAACAGAATAAGTACTTGGGGCTTTATACCATTTTGCCTTCTGAACTCTCTCTCCATTTAGCAGAAGTTGGGCTGGCCCTTGTAAATGTCCAAGATCAGGTAAAGCATAGTAGATCATTGCATTAAAGCTCTATATTCCCTCTTTATAACCTGGTGAAATACAGTAATCAAGTGTGATCAAACTATGACAGTGTAGTGTCGTAGTTTAACCCCAGCTGGCAACTTGGATCACTCCGCTCATCACTCTCCCCAGCTGGGGTGAGCGAGAGAATCAGAAGAATAAAAGTGAGAAGAAACTCTCATGGGTTGAGATGAAGACAGTTTATCAGATAGAGCAAAAACTGTGCAGACAAGCAAAGCAAAACAAGGAATTCATTCACTGCTCCCCATCAGCAAGCAGGTCCTCAGCCATCTCCATCATGTGTAATGGTTGCTTGGGAAGACAAATGTCATAAATCTGAATGTTCCCCCACCTCTTTCTTCTTCCCCCAGCTTTATATGCTGAGCATGATGTCATATGGTATGGAATATCCCTTTGGTCAGCTGGGGTCAGCTGTCCCAGCTGTGTCTCCTCCCAACTTCTTGCGCGCTCCCAGCCTACTTGCTGGTGGGGTGGTGTGAGGAGCAGAAAAGGCCTTGACTGCTTAGCAACAACCAAAACCATCAGTGGGCTACCAACATCACTTTCATCCCAAATCTAAAACATAGCGCTATACCAGCTGCTAGTAAGAAAGTTAACTCTATCCCAACTGAAACCTTGACAAGTAGTTTCATTACCTTCTTTCTTTAATTAACATAAGTTAAAAGAAAGTTAATTTCCTATCAAAAGGAGAGATTTCTTGTCACTGAATTTAATTCTTCTTGTTGACAGATTCAAACCAAAGAAAGAGAAACTCAGCACATCAAAACATTGAATCAAGAGTTTGGTCAGAAAATCCAGGGGATAGCAAGTGAACTAAATGCCATTCTTTCCAAACTGAAAAAGAAAACAACTGATATAGCACAAGCTAAACTTGAACAAAAGGTAGGACAAGGCTTCCGTTATTTACTTAGACCATAAATTCTGAATTGGGGCATTTGCTTCATACCAATGTTGTGTTTGGAAAGACCTGCGTGATACATTCTTTTAATGTAGTTCAGCAGAAGAATGGACAGAAATCAGGGTTGACTGATGCGATTTTTTAAATTATAGTCTTTGCAAACTAGGTAACATAACTTGGAGGAGGTAACTGAGAGTAAAAGCAAGATAGATGGGTAGTTACGCTGTTCCCTCTAAATAATGAGTATTACTGCAATCTGGGAAAACCTAAGAAGTTCCCAAACTGCTCCTTGTCCCAGTCTGTACTGAAAAGACCATTCTTTACAGTAAACCTTTACTTGTGATAAATAGAATTTTACTTAGCCAGTTGTCTATCTCATATCATTTAGTGGAATAATGAGGTAAAGCACTACTGGTCTGGTAAAGGGTAATGCAAGGGACTCTTGGTTCTTTTTGTGGGTTTTCTTAATCTTAGGTATGTACTACACTCAGAAAAGCTCATCTGTACTAAGGTGTAATGGCCAAATTAGAATTATCATATAAGAGTAGGGGATTTTGGTGGGGGAGAGGTTGCTTGATGGTGGATTAGGTTTTTTTTTGATTTGGCTTGGTTTTTTAACTAGTTGAAGATAAATTTGACCAAGTTACTGGTCACATCAAATAAGAGGAGATTTGGCATGTCTGGTATGTCAAAAATTATCGGTTTATTTTAATGAGTTGCTCTCCATATGCTCCAAAATACCATTTGCTTTGCAGGAGGTATCACTGAAATATATCCTTTTAATAATCATGTATCTCCTTGATCCCAGTAATTAAGCAGGAAACCAGTAAAATGTGCTTTCCCACATTACATAGTTGAAAACTCTGTCACTGGAGATTTAATAACGTTCCCTCAACTGCATTTATGTCAGCACTGAGCTGATACTCTCTCTCCCAATACCCCCTCCCCAAGACACTGTGTTATTGGTCTATGAGAAACATAGAAAACCTTTTAGGTTTCCTTTTTAAATTTTTCAGAAACTTTGTAAGTATGGTAAGAAAAAATGGTTTTAAAAATCTGTTTCTATTGAAACAGTCTAGCATCATCCAGACTGCTTCTATGTCAAGATGAAGCTGTGAAAATGCAAGTTTCAAATGAAAATGAACGTTTTTCAAATGTATTCACAAGTAATTATATATTTCTGAGTTTGTACGGGTATACTCTAAGACAGCAACAATACAAAACCCCTTTCTAATATATAAAAATCTTGTCATGGCAATGACTAGTAATTTCAAAAACAAACACAAAAAGATGGCCAATTAATGTCACTCTGAAGTGATTCAGTCTTTTGCTATGGAAAGGAAAACGGTTATCTATTTCAGCCAGGAAGTCAGAGAAGAAAGAATAATGGCACACATTTCAGAGATGACCGAACATCCTGCTGTTCTGCCTTCTTGCTTAGACAAGCGTTGTTGGTTTCCAGCCAGAATAAAAATGGAACAAACTAGGGAGACTTTGGACAGGATATAAAAGTTGCAAGTTGGACTAGAAATAATCAACCAGAAAGCTAACACTTCCTGGATCACTGATTTTCTTGTTTTTCTGTCTAGGTCCTCGGAGAAGAATTGGACAGCTGCAACATAAAGCTGTTGGAATTAGATGCATCAGTCCAGGACTTTGCAGAGCAGAACGCACCGCTGGCCAAGCAGCTGGCTAACAGGATAGGGAAACTCACTGCATTGCACCAACAGACCATACAGCAGGCTGAGTACAGAGCAGCCAAGCTCAGTCAGGTAGGATCTCAAATCTTTTCTGATGTTTCCTTTCAGAAGCAGAATGAACATGCAAGCTTCTAATTTATTTTACTTCCTTGCAAGAAGGGGCATTCCTTGGCACATCTGCCTACTATTAGTCAGAGCTTGTATCATGCCTTAAAGAGAGGCGCAGATGGGGCAGATCAGGAGGGTGGAGTAACTCTGTGACACTGATTTAACATCCTCTTCCATGAATCATTTGCTGGTTGGTTCCTCTAGTGCCCTGAAAAGATTTTAGATGTTCCCACGAACAGTAGCATGCGAGGAAGTAATAACTCATTGTACTTTTCAGGGCCTCTGTCTTATCACTTTCACCTAGATTTGCAGCTTAAAAAAACCCAAAAAACAAAGTTTTGCTGTGATGACAATCTATAGAGAATGAATATAATTTATAGATTAAATAGAAAAGCCTGGGTACAATGGCCCTGATAATGCACAATGTTTATACAACAACTAGTATTTATAAAGTTTCTTCCCCTGCAGTTCAAAGTCCCTGAAACTTTCTTATGTCTTTTTTTTTGCTAATTTTTGTTATCCAAAAAAAAGTCTAGCTAAAAGCAAATAAATGGATTGTCTATGGTTCTTCCATCAATACCCTGATAAATTATGAGTTCTCTTTTCTGCATACATAAGGAAGCTTCTGTAAGGCTTGAAAAAAAGATAACTATGTCATGATATTCTTTTCAGTTTCCTCTAAAATATTGTTTTGAAAAAGAGATAGAAAATGACTATCAAAGTAAGAGTTCAGTCAAAGGTACTTGGTGAAGGGATTTAACTATTTGGATATTTTTGTTCAGTACCACGAAATCCACTTCCTATCATAAAAAAATTATAGGTAAAGCAAAGTGCATGCAAATACAGTTGTGTCACCTAGGATTTGATCTATCCTTCATACACGACAAATACAAAAAAATCAGCGAAATTATGCCTGCTAAGTGAGAAGAAAATTGGAACTAAAAAGTACTTTGCTAAGCAGAAATGGAATTAATCAGAAAGCAGAGCATTTGTCCTCTATTTTGAAATCACTGCAACATTACTTTTTTTTTTTTTTTGGAAGTATGATAGGCTGAGTGGACAAAGCAGTTTAAAAATAAAGGAAGGTGATTCTGGGGATGACAGGGAAAGAGACAAAATAAAATGATAAATGACATAAAAGAGGCTTGTAATGAGCCACAAACTGAGCAAGAAGGTATTTTGGAATTTATGTGTGAGGCTGAATATGTGAAGGAAGTGTACCCTCTAGGGATATATTTGAGCATCAGTGCACTCTCCCAGTATGACCTACATTCTTGTAGTGCCTTTTTTCCCCAGAAGTAAATATGCTAGTTACTGGAAGCAGACCTATTTTAACTCCATAAATACAGAAGCAATTAATTTATATTCAACAGTAGGGTAAAGCTGTTAAAACAATCCCCAAGTTTAAAACAGTAAATGAAATAAAGGTAATTTTATCATTCTCTAAGAACTGTACAGACTCACATCTTAGGCTTAAGTGGATTTTTCTTTTATATCCAGGCTGATTCACACTTGGAAGAATACAATGAGATGCTGGAGTTCATATTGAAATGGATCGAGAAAGCAAATATCCTAGTGCACGGTAGTATAACATGGAATTCTTCCTCTCAGCTTCGTGATCAGTTTAAAGCATACCAGGTGATTGTATGAGCTATGAAATTTAAAGGGGATTGTATAAAAGAAGCTATTTTTTGAGTAGTGAGGTTTTTATTTCCTACAACTTTTTGCTTCCTTTTCTTGAGGAAAAGAAGTCTTAAAATGCTAGGTTTCTCTGATGGTTTCCCTAAGTCTTAAAGGTTATTAATTTGTTTTGGACAATTATTTTGAAGACTGAAATTAATATATATTGTTGAACAGAACTATATGATTCAAAGTTGATCACTGTGTTTACTCAAGTATATTGGCTTTGTAGCAGCTTTTGATTGAACAGCATGTTTATACACCGTGATTTTATTGCACTGAGTACCTCATTGCAGTTGATATTCCTCTAGAACTTTAGTTAACCAAACACAGTTTTCAGGCTTGGGGTATTTTGTTTGTTTTCTACTTTCTCCTTGATGCTAAATTGGAATAGCCTTTGTTCTAATCTGATGAGTTTCACCCCAGATGTTTTCAGACTGATAACCAGTAGATGAGTTTCTGCTGGTGGCTTCCTCAACATCTCGCGTCAGTGTGTTTTGCTCTCCCTGTGACAATGCAATTTGTTCCGTCTGTGTCTGTGTGGAATGTGTAAGTGTGGAATTAGTGGAGCACTTTGATAAGGTTGGAGCTTGTCCACTGTTACAGAACCACATGAAACAAATCAAAGCGTCGTAAGACGATCATGTCTCACTAATGCCAAAATAAGACTGCGTTAATTATGATTTTTATGCATACATTAGTTAATTGTCAGCTGCATTCACTTGCACTGGGGAAACATAGTAAGTCACACTTTCTTATTCTGAAGAGGAACCTCTAGGCCACTTATCCTGAGGATATCTGGGAGTTAGCATTTCTGGTTTGGTTTTGCTATGGCCTTTTCCCGGCTTCAAAAGTTGATAACGATACAGGCTTAACCAATGCCATGTCATGGAACACTTTGGTAGCCATTTTTCAGGGAGCATTAATGACTAGTGCCCTGCTATAACACTGTACCCAAGCACTTTCTGCTGCTTCCTATTGGGTACATCAGGCTTCCAGAACAAATCCTATCCACAGATGGTGTATATTGTATTTTTACAGGTAAGTGTGTATAGCAAAACACTAAAACAAATGTGTTGGTTACTACAGCTGCTGAAGTTTCATACACTTTTGACTTACTTTTGACTTACGTTTTTGTTTCCCAGACTCCATAAGCTGAAGCACTTCAGCATACACCCAGAATTAAGCATATTGCTGAAGCCTTCCAGGAAATTAGTAGAACTTAATCATAGGCTTACAGATGTGTGCAAATTAAGGAGTCTGCAAAACAGGAATATACTTAAAGATGTATGTAATCTGAAGCTCAACCCTGGCATTCAGTTTATTCATATCTCCATCTAGGCTATGCTTGATGAATCTGGAGAGATTCACAGTGATCTTGAGGCCATGACTGAGAGGATTGAGTATCTGGCAAGTGTATACTGTACTGAAGGAATGTCACAACAAGTGCTGGAACTGGGGCGACGGACAGAGGAATTACAGCAAGTTATCAAAGTGAGGCTACCAAATCTCCAAGATGCTGCCAAGGTATATGAAAGCAGTTTTTTTTAATGATAGCTGACAGTTAGGCTGGTGTGTGCATCATCTTTCTGAGACTGTTAGCAGTACAAATTAACTGTGGTCTATAAAGGGCATGACTGCGCAATGTTCCTCTGCAGCCTATGAATGTTCCTGTGCAACCTGCTCTAGGTGGACCTGCTTTGGCAGTGGGGCTGGACTAGATGGTCTCCAGAGGTCCTTTCCAACCCCATATCATTCTGTGATTCTGTGACTGCGCTGTCTAAAGCAAGATGTCTTGCACTGTTTGAGATGCTGCCTTCAGGTGCCGATCCAGATGGGACAATATTCCTGAAGGTCCTGTCACATCTGCCCATTAAGGATGGATGTATTGGAGCTCACAGTGTGTCTCAAATGGCACTTAGAACCTAGACTTAGATACTTGGAAAGTGTCTGTGTTGGCACTTCCTTAATTTTTCTCTTAAAAGATCTAAAGCCCGCTATGTATTAATTCAGATTAGTACAGGGCCAGGTCAGGATTCCATAATGTAAGACATACTTCTACAAGGGAGTACAATGAAAAGAATGAACACACTTTTTCATGTCCTGGACATTTCTGCGCAGCTGTTTCATGTGGATTTATTGTTAATATAAATATGTGTTATACCTATGCAATGCCTGGTAAACTGCTGCAAGACACAGGGGAAAGCACAGAAGTCTTTTCTACTTGCTCTTGCCTTCAGGGCAAGAAATTGTAACCAAATGTACAGGGACTACCTGAAAAAAGCTTAGGCTGCTGCTCAACAGGGACAGGGCTAAATTGTTACCTTTAGACAGGAAGAACCAGGCATGTGCATTTCTGAATTTAGGAATTACTCGCTTGACACACTGTGTTGAAAGGTCTTCAGTTTAATAATGTTGATCATGTAAAAATGAGTGAACAATGTCACATAGTTGTAAAAATCCCAAACACCATGCAGAAAATAAAATATATAATTGTATGGTATGTGAAGTAGTCCTTTTGTTCTACCTATTGGTCGCTAGTGAGGTTTCAGCTATGTCCAGTTTTGCACTTGAAGAAAGGAATGGACCAACCAGAGAAAAAACAGAGGATAGTGACAATTGTGATATGTGTATAAATTTGTAGAAAAGATCCATGAAAAAGGATTATCCTAACATGATGTATTCAGAGAGAATAAAAATAATTTGTTCTTTATGTCTTGTTGTTACTAGAATAGTAAATAGAGGGTTGAAATTGCAACAAAAGGCAACTTGACGTCAGACCATCAAAGAAAACTTTCTACAAAAAAAAGTACGGAAACACTAGGATATGCAGTCTGTAGAGATAAGTGGGACACCGCTGCTAATGGTCTTTAAGAACAGTCTGTAAAGATAAGACAGTTATGTCCTGTCTTACTAGAGGAAAATGACTAGAGAACATCTTGAGTTTCTTTCTAGGCCTTGAACTTCATGAAATTAGCTCTATAAAGTACATGCTGTGTTTGAGGAAGTACTTAAAATAATAAGTCTGACTTCGAGACCTCTTTTTCTAGACTGTCATATGACTGGTATTTTTATCCAATATTTGTAAAATTTAGTTTCATTGTTAAAACCATGAATTAGTTTTGACACTGTATATAAGAGATGTAGCTACAAAACCCAGACAGATATAGTGGTATTTTTTCTTTTTTTTTTTTTTTCTTTTTTTTTTAATTTATCCCTGAATCAAATGTGTTGTGTTACAGGACATGAAGAAGTTTGAAGTTGAGCTGAGAGCTCTGCAGGCTGCTCTGGAGCAAGCCCAAACCACATTGACCTCTCCGGAGCTTGGGCATTTGAGCTTGAAAGAGCAGCTTTCTCACAGACAGGTAAAAGGCCAGGATCTCAAAGTTAACACTTGAGTAGTGTGTGTTTACACATGGAATATTGAATGTTGGTGAGACAGATTGTGCTGTTACTTAGGTGAGTCATTGTTTCAGAGGGTAGCGTCAAATTACTGGGGAGTAAGGGATGGAATAGGAAAACTCATTCCCTCAAAAGGAACAGTTTAAGTATAATCCTTGATGAGTCTGTTGATGCAATTCTGAGAAATGTGTATCCAGTTCAAGTTTAATCCATACTACTACTGAAGCTCAGTTCTTATCCAGTGCTTTTCATCAATAGGTTCTTAAAGTACTTCAAAAGGAAGTCTAGACTTTTGTCACAGTGTTACAGATAGAGATGCAATGAGATAGTGTGTTGTTAGCTCCCCCAATGAACAACCAGAAAACTAAGAGAAAATTCAGTTTTCCTTAAACCCAGTTACATTTTTGTATGTTTAGTTGAATTACCTCCATAAGATATTGCTGCCTTCTGTATTGGACTTGGCCTACTACCGGGTTTTTCAATTTGTTATTTTTGGTCTCAGTCTTATGACAATAACCCGAGTTATAGCTCTCTGAATTGCTTAAGAAACATTTCTTGCTACAAGCTAATGTAGTGCTTTAACTGTCCTAGTCTGCCAGTGAAAACTAAATGTCAAAAGATCGACTTCTGCATATCTGCAGAAAAATATACAGATGAAAGGTAAATTTGCAAAGCTTTCCCTTTTGGTTAACATATGCAGTCTTTATTCTAGGGACTTGCAGCCAAATTTCAGAATATGGCATTGAAGATTGTGAGTGAAACACATCACCCAATGTAAGAGTAAAGGAATATGGACTTTACACTGTTGTTTATGTGTATTTTTTGTCCTGGCTCTAGCAAGGCTCACATTATGACTTCCTTTTGTATAGAAGGGAGCTATAGCCCCTGCCCGACTGTTTTATCAGACCAGAGAGTGGGTCTTGGAGAGTGCCTGGCTGGGGTGCAGCCCCCAGGGTACCTCTGGGTGCCCATTGCACAATAAAGACACTCTTTGCCAGCAGTATGGGGCCTGCCAGAGGAGAGGCCTCCCCACTGATGTCCAAGGAATAGGTCATTATACCAAATCAGGTTACCCAGTCATGAAGGCACAGACGTAAAGAGCAAACCAAATCCTCTCATCAGTATGAGCTCCAGACCCACTTAGCTATCTTTCTCCATATGGTATAGGAGAAGGGAGCTGACTGTTTGCCACATACGTTGCCCAGCTTATTTATATCTATTGAATTTAAAATCTTTTTCTAATGTGCTAAAGCCTTTTTCATCAACTTTGCCTTTTCCTTTTTTTTTTCCCAATTGTTTTTCTTTTCTATCTGTGAATACATTAAACTCCCCAATGAAGATAAAAAGAATGCTGATCAAATCTCTTCTCCAGTCATTGCAGTTAGACTCTTCTCATGCAGATGAACAGGCAGCTTGAATGGACATTGTGAACAGAATAGAGACTATTAACAAAGGCATCCAGTGTGTGATTACTCAAAGGAGAAGATCTCTGTGTAGCCCTGTTTCTTTCTGTTTGATTGCCTTTTTGAATTTTAAGCAACATTTTCGGACGTGGTTTGTATTTTCAAAGGAAGGTTGTGAACATAACGGGATTAGTTTGCTGCTTTGAAAATATGCTTCTGTGTCTTAGCAGGGAGTTCCACTCAGATTTTAACATTAAAATACGTGTATACATAAATGACTGCTGCTTTGATACATATACTGCTTTAATTTGTGGATTTTGTAAAGATACTTATTTTCAAATATTTTAACAGCAATATTTATGGTTTTAGACACTTATTACTCCTATGATTTTTCATTAATTATTTTTATTTCTCGTATATGGGCACTTTGCTTAACTAATACTTAAAAGAATGCTTATTTCAGAATGAGCAATTCTACACAAAGTGTGTCCTGATTATATTCAATATAGAAAACAGAAAATCAAGTTTGTTTGGTTTAGTGCTTGAACTCATGGTTATCTTCCTTTTGCCGAGTGAAACGCTCCGGGAGTTGTGCAGAACTGGCTTATTGTGGCACTGACTTTGTTTCTAGCATCTGCTGTCTGAAATGGAGTCGCTGAAGCCAAAAGTTCAGGCGGTGCAAGCCTGTCAGAGCGCCCTGAGGATTCCTGAGGAGGTGGTCGCCAGCCTGCCCATGTGCCACAGTGCCCTGCGCCTGCAGGAGGAGGCCAGCCGCCTGCAGCACACTGCCATTCAGCAGTGCAACATCATGCAGGCGAGTGCCACTCCGAGCCATAAATTGCTCTAAGTAACTTGAACAGAGCCAGACAAATGGTGATGAAAACAGAGGGTTTCATATCTCTCCGCATTCCTCTTTTCCGCTAAGTTTTGGTCATTTCTGACACACTGGATTTGGGGGTTTTAATATTCATGAACGTGTTAATTGTTGATTTACTCATCAGACTCTCTGTTCTCTCCTTAATCTTGCCTTGTTTTTTGTAATGCTGTTAGGATTATCTAGACAAATAGCTAATATACAATTGTATGCAAGTTAATTTTATAACATCTATAGTCAGTTAATGAAATTAATATCTCATTATAACATCAACAGCTTATAATGATTGCATAAAAACTATTGAGTTAATTAAATAGCTTTCTAGGATAAAAATAATGAATGTTTTTTCTCTTTATTTAAAATTTATACGTATTTGCTTTCTGATTTGGAATCATTAAGCATCTATTAAATTTGCATTTTCAAGCTTTGCCAAATACAAGAAAACTAGGTTTTGTTTGATTGTTTGGATTCATACCTAAACATGTTAAAGACATTTCCAATGAAGAATCATGGAATTGTCAGAGTTGGAAGGGACCTCTAGAGATCATCCAGTCCAACTCCCCTGCTAAAGTAGGATTGCCCAGAGCACATTACTCAGGACTGCATCAAGGCAAGCAGAAGAGAATAAGCTTTTCTTTCCTGCTATTTAGTGATAGAAAAATACATAGTGAGCTATGTACATACATATGCATACTAATATGTATGTATATATAATACATATGCAGCTAATACATACTACAGAGCTGCGACTTAGATACCAGAAGAGATTTTCAGTCATGAAGGATACTTAATGATACTTAAGTACAAGGAAGGATACAATTTCACACTGAAAAGTTTTAAAAGCAGGTTAAACAAACTGCTGGTGAAGCTGTGATAGAAAGAACTGATACCACACTGGTAGGATGCTGGTCTGAATCAATCTTCACAATCTTCTTCCAGTTGTATTTTCTGTAAAATCTAACTTTTTCATATAGTCTTTCCACTTCAGAAATGGAGGCTTGAAGTTAAAAAGCAGGTCAAAATGCTTTGTAGTAAAACCATGAGACTAGACAATACTGCCTAGTATTGGATATGTTTGGTGCAGATACTTGTTGTAAGAAGAAGTTCTACCTCCTTGTATTGGATATCATCATGTTATGTGAACATGTTTTTTTGGAAATAGATAAAAAAAAGAAAACATTGAGTTCGTTGCAGTTCACAGTGTTTCTGAATGGACTTTTTCCTGACTATATTCCTGCTTTGCTTATGCAGATGCAAGTGCCAGATAGATGTAAATTTGCTCCACTTCAGAAGGGAGAACAGTCATGCCTGGACTAAGTAAATACTTATTTTCATGTAGACACTCAGTATTTTTTTCCCTCTCCAGGAAGCAGTGGTTCAGTATGAGCAATATGAGCAAGAAATGAAACATTTGCAGCAAATGATAGAGAGTGCCCATCGTGAGATCCAAGACAAGCCAATAGCAACCGGCAACATCCAGGAGCTCCAGGCCCAGATTTCGCGTCATGAGGTAGGAGAGCCAAAGTGCAAAAAAATGGGCTAAGGGGCACCTTACTGACCCAAAAAACTTTTCATAAGCACTAGTCATAGATTAGCTGAGAAGCTTTTCAGACTTGCTTAAGGCTAGTTGAGCAGATAGGCTTAATACCAGGTAGGAAACTCATGCTATTGGTACAGTGTGGAGTATTCACTTGTTTATTCAGTTAGATGTGTCCTAATCTCCAGGAAACATTGTGAGAAGCAAAAGCATTGCATAATTAAGGGACAGTTAACATAGGTACTTAACTGAGGAGTGTCCCAGAAGTCAATGCTGAGCAGTTAGTCAGGTGATAACTGTTAGTTCAGTGATCCTTGTGTGTGTGTGTGTGTATATCCTAAAGTACTTACTCGTTTCCATCCCAGTAACATTCTGTAAAAGAACACCAAGGAACTTGAATTACATGAAAACCACAGTAGATTTGGAGGAAAACTCTGACACGTTCACTCCAAAGGCTCCTTTTAAAGTCATTGTTGGGAAGAGTTTTGTCCTGGGGATTTATAAGTCCTGCCCTCAAACCAATTGATCTTCAGCCCTCAAATGAGTCAGGATAGTCTCCGTGCAGCCTTCTTGTTCTGCTGGCGTGGGACCTCCTGAGCCCCTTTCACCTTCACCTGTCTGTTGTGTATTTCTTGGGATAGAAAATGCACCACTGAACTCTGTGTGTCACTTTTGGCACCAGATGGCACCATTTCTTTACCTTTGAATTAAAAGCTATCTGCTGTTACATAATATAACCTAATGTTATATGTGTTCCTCATTTTTTATCCAGTTGTTACAAAAGTTGCTTATTATAAATGCAGAGCAGTTTGCTTAAACAATTCTAGCTTTGCAGTACTGAATTTAAAATGCTGCTTTTCCCTATTCAAATGTTCTGGAGCAGCAAATGCAGGAGAGTGACTTCAGCAATACAGGGTAATATTGCTAGAGGAAGGAATTAAAAATGGGGCAGCTTGAAGTTTCATCTGTATTTGAACAAGTTTGGTAGCCAGGAGTTCTTCTAAACGTCTGCAAGAAGGCATCAGCTTTACTCTATTACACATGTAGGGATCAACCAGAGCAGACAGGTTTCATAATTGCAAACTTTCCGGGGTTAGGGGTATGGAGTTTTGAAAGTCTGAGAGATGTGTGGTTTTGGCTCATATTTTGTCTGCTAAATACCTGTGGAAAAACGTAGCATAAAGGGGATATATCGAACACTATATTATTTGCTGCATCAAGGGGCAAGTCTCTCAAAATATTTGTTACGTGTGTTATTAAATTAAGAAAACATCAGCTACCAGATTCCCTGCTGAAGCCTGCATGAACAAGAACTTAAAGGGACATTTGTTGTAGCTATATTTAGAATTAAAATAAGAGGAAAAAAATATAAGGGAAATACTCCCTGATTTGTAGGAAGCTTGTATTACTATGCATGTATGTAACTAGTCACGGTTTTAGAACTATGTTCACTGAACCGCGTTTCTTTAGACTTTCAGATAAGAATGTGAGCAAGTATCTCCATACTTGTGAATTGTTTTAATGGGTAATAGTATCTCACAGGACATTGCTATTATAAGTTGCTTTAATTTTTTCGTGATCACATTTTTGCCTCCTTTTCCCTTTCTTTGTTTTCAGTTGAGAGACGGATGTTAGATACTCAATGCATTGGACATTAATATCACAAATGCTATTGCATCTCAGTCATATTGATGGAGTATAAAGAGTGTACTGAATGAATAATTTCTCATCAAGCCCCAGAGATGTCATTCAGTGAACATTAGTGAATGGCTGGTACTTGCCAAACACAGCAGACAACTATTCCAGCTGCTAGATGTTAAAGTTACGGCTTGATTTGATTGCAATTTGTTTTTTGATTGATCTAGTTTATGTTTTATACTCGAGACTTTGCCTTTACTCCAAAGTAAGCCTTGAAGCTCCAAGAGAGCTCCTTTTGTTGCTAATGTGACAGACAGTGAGCAGGTACAATTGAAACTCAGGCAGTAAAGTGTCATCCTCAGTCTTTGCGCTGCTTCCATTTCTAACTCTGTGTTCCTCACCATGACTGTTCTGATTTTGAGAAAATAGTTCCCTGAACCGTTGAGCCCTGGAACAGGCTGCCCAGGAAGGTTGTGGAGTCCCCTTCTTTGGAGATTTTCAAGACCTGCCTGGATGCAGTCCTGAGTAACATGCTCTAGGCAATCCTGCTTCAGCAGGAGAGTTGGACTAGGTCATCTCTATGGTCCCTTCCAACTCAAAAATTCAGTGAAAATCAGTGAAAATTTTATATAACCGAAAAATATGATAATTTTACTGTCCTGAAGCAGCAATCTTATTTACTTTTTTTAAGTTATTGTAATTATTTAACTATTATACCTACTGGATCTTGCAACTTCTGTTGCTGTTTTTCCATGAAAACTTGTGTTTGTTGAAGAAATAAAAATAGATGTAAAAATAAAGCAGAAATATATATTTGAATTAATAATCACTGATTTAGCAGGCAGTCTTATACAAATTGTTTCACTATATTTCATTTCTATCATGTTACTGTACCTCTCGGGAGACAGAAAGTGTAGCCTTGGCAGAAATGTGAAAATTTTCCACCATTTTTTATTTTACGTGTATGAATTGAAATTTTTGAAACTGGACACTGAACTGGGCAGCAGTACAGGGTAGGAGAGAAGATAGGTTAGTTTCTAAGGCTCTTCATTTCCATCTTTCCTCTCTTATCTCACTATCATCTTAAATTTATGATGGTATTTGGACAAACATATAGACTGTTTCATAGCCATAAAAAACTATATTTTAAAATATGCTCTGCTTTAGAACTGTGTGCATCTCAGCTTTTCATTCCAAAGACTGACACAAAACCGATACAACATTAAAATAGAGTTTATCCAAACACTGGCAAAAAGTGATCCAGTCTGAATATAATCTTATTATGGGACCGATTGTTCATATCACATTTGATCTTGTTAGACCCTGCGAATTATTGTCTGAAATATTCATTCTTTCTGGTGAGAGCCGGACGGGGCGTTTTTTACAGTTGTGACCTCATTTCCATGGCATGCACTCTGCGGAGAAGCTTCATCTTCCTTGGATAAATGGAGATAGGAGAGGGAGTTTAAAAAAAAAATAAAATTAGGGCAGGAAGGAGGAGAGACGTTCCCCTTTGCTGCAGTCTGAAGCTTAGAGACTTCGTGCCAGGTTCAGGCTGAATGGAAGGGCGAGGGGGGTTCCTCCCTCCCTCCCTCCTTCTCTCCCTCCCTCCCTCCTGCGGTTATCAGGCAGGCAAGAGGCTTTCGCAGCACTTTTTTCCGCTTTCTCTTCAAAGCCCCCTCCGCTCTGCGGTTTAGCCGTGCAGCCAGACGCAGCCGGGCTTGTTCCTTCCACCCTCAACATCCTGCTCGTCAGCCGGCGCGGCGGCTCATGCGGGGTGTCGGGGAGGCAGCACCAGGATGTTATTGGCTGGGCTCGGAGGGGAGAGCTCGCCTTCGCCACGGAAGCTGAAAAGCTGCAGCTCCCCTGGCCTGTATTGGCTGCCTCTGCATTACGGGGTGTGTGGGGGGGAATAAATAAAAAAATAAAAAAATGTTTCCTCAGGAGCTGGCTCAGAAGATCAAGGGATACCAGGAGCAAATTGCTTCTTTGAATTCGAAGTGCAAGATGCTGACGATGAAAGCAAAACATGCCACCATGCTGCTGACAGTGACAGAAGTGGAGGGGCTTTCAGAGGGAATGGAGGAGCTGGATTCAGACCTGCTTCCAGCACACCCCGCTCATCCCTCGGTGGTTATGGTAAGGAATGCATTGGTACTGGGTGCTGCTTGTCTGAGCTGCCTGCTTTTTGCATCATTGCAACACTCCGGTGTAGCAAATTGTCGCAGCTCACATCTACGTTCTGCTTTTGAAATGGCTGGAGTGAGGCAAACCGAACAAGCTGCAGCTTCCCCTTACTGTATTTTGCTTTATATGGATTTTCAAGACTTGTTGATAAAGGATGAAGCTATTTGACAGACAAATACCAGTGGAAGTTGTCTGTAATAAGATGCAAATACAGTGCTTTTTCGTACCTACGAGCACGCAAGCGCAAACGCTAAGAAACTACTGAATTGCAGGATAAAACCAGAATAAATATTATTTCATAACACGTTGCAGTGGATAGGTTTTACAGATTGTATTTTTAAATATGCCTTAAATGTTGATGTGATAATTGACAGTATGCTCCTGTATTCTCAGATGAGTGTGTTGGAAATGCAAGCTAAGTACTGCCAGAGGCCTCATGTTTGAGTTACTCTGCTTTTGTTTGTTTCTAATTGGGTCTCATTACAAACATACTGCTGATGCTGTTGGGATTTTTGTCTGAGTGAAAATAAGAGTGCGGGTTTCAGGATTTATCACTCTACAACAGCACTGGGAAAGTAAGAAAAATATGTTGCTACTGGATTGTGTGTATTTTAGCTTGCAAGTCTATTCCTTGTTGTTCTAACCAGGCCTGGATACTGAGGCCAATACTGCATTTTTCTGCAGCTCTCCATAGTATTTCCATATGCAGCACTGATTCTTTTAGAAGGCATTTAGGCAAACCCTAATTTGTTATTATTGGCTTGCTTGCTATACGTTTTCTTTTAAATTCATTAGGTCACAGGAGAGCATGTTCACACTGAAGTATGACAAGTAGATGAGACTATTAATTGAACCAAATTTTTAAGCTGGTAAATATAATAGTGTTAAGTACGTCTAAATAGTGTCATGGTAGTTCTGGGCATGTGTTGTTTTTCTTGTTTTTATCTAAATCCAAGTCAAAGCAAAGTTGAGGTAACTTATTTTCTTCCCGTGCTCTGGGGTTGCTTTTCCTGTGGCAGATGACTGCTGGTCGCTGTCACACGCTGCTCTCCCCTGTCACTGAGGAGTCTGGGGAGGAGGGAACCAACAGTGAGATTTCTTCTCCACCTGCCTGTCGCTCTCCTTCACCTGTGGCTAATACAGATGCTTCTGTTAACCAGGTACCTCCCTCTTGGCATTCATTCAGCTTTTATCTCAGAGACATGCATGGTTCCATTCCACAGGTGGTTTATTTCATCCTCTGAGATAGTATTTATGGAGGATCTGAGGCTTAAGCTCTGACCTAACTGAACCTTCAGGTTCTAGTCCAAAATGAATACAAATGTTGACTTCTGAGTTTAAAATGTATAAATTCAGTGTTACAGCTATTCACTATTTTTAAAAATAAATTTTAAATGACAATTACAAAGCTCCTCCACGCCACTACAATTTTCTACCTATAAACTAATTTTATTTTCACAGAGGTACTCAATGGAATCTTGCATTCTGAGAAAAAAGGCAATTTTGTACTGCCATAATAAAACACTGCATCATGTCCATATATGTCTACCTTATGGTGCCATTGGCATTGTAACATTGAAGCCAGAGTCTGATAACTTCCACTGCAAACCATTTCAAGTATTAACTTCCATGTATTTTTTTCATGTATTGTTCATTCCATACTTTCAGTGACAGTCTATTTTAAGTGCTAGTGAGGCAGAGCAGTGAAACTGCTAAAGTTAGGCCTTTAAATGAAAACTGAGGACTCTGACACTTCTAATACATCATCATTGACTAAAACGTAAGCAAGGAACTAGCTCGTTGAGCATGATGCCCAGGAAGACACACATAAAAGTTACACTTTAGAAGTTCAGAAATGAGCCTTAGAAGCAGTCACTACCTCATTTCATTCATTGTGTAGCGGGTTTTGTGGTGGTTTGTTTGATTTTTAATTTGTGGCTGCTTCCAAAATTGACCACTGTTGACATAAAGGGTAGAATGGTGTTTCATTGCATTGCTGAGTAGAAATAGAGAAGTTTGAGCAAGTTGCCTACTAATTCCTTCCGCTCATTTCAAAGATGAAGTTGCTAAATATAAATTATTCATTTTCATGAACCAACATAAGAAAGAATACTAAACTAAGATAGCAAGAATGGTGACAAAATCTTCGTGATGAGAGTTATAAAGTTACCTTTGTAATTAAAAAGCTACATAATGAATGAAAATGATTTTTCTAGTGTTCTGTCATTTCAGATAGTCAGAAGTTGCCCAGTAAAATTCACTTACATTCGGAAGGTAGCTGTATATTTCAGCACAAAAATCTTATGACAGTGTTAATCAGTGAAAGAGTTAAACGGGCAAGAGCAGCTTGCTTTCTAATAAACAAATTCAGTGTCAGCTTATTACATTTCTCAGAAAATGGAAAAAAAAAAAGATTAACTGTTCCAATAACTCAAATAATAAGGAAAATCCAGTTTATTACATTTCTATGAAAAAAAAAATTGAGAGCTCCAATAACTCAAAAAATAAGAAAATCCAGCGAAATGCTGTTGCCCTGTGAGTTGACACCAAAATGCAAGTTTTAGAACCTGTGTTTTACAGAGCAAAATTGAACAAAAACACCGTCTTTCATTTAGCTGAAGATCTTTGAGATAAACTTGCTGGTGTTATAGTTATCTAAAACATTGACAGATTAAGGTTTCATGAGTGTGGTTAATGTTGAAATGAACTGCATGTACTAAACAGTAAGCGGAAGAACATTCAAAATGCAGTGGTTTACTTACAAAATGCTTAGGTTCACACTCACATGAGATTAAACCTAAAGAAGCTATGAAACTGCCGGTACTGGTCGTGATGAATACCCAGGGAGACTTCATGAAAGAAGGTTGGTTAAAAAAAAAAATATCTAGACAATAGCAAATTAGGAGTTTAAATGTAATTTGAACATATTTTGTATTCAGTAAAAGACTGAGCAAAATTAATTTGGAAATATTCTGTTTTAAAATTAGCCAGTGTTAAGAGAAATAATTTCTCCCAGGAAGATCACCTGCAAAGTACCAGAAAAACATCTGAACATGAACTCTAGAAATCAAAGAATTACATTAATCTAGTCTTTGGAAAAAAAATTAAAAGCTCATATAAAGTGGGGTGTTTTCGGGAGGCAGGTTGAGTGTTGGACTGTTTTTAAATTAATCCCTAATACTCTATGTACAATCTTTCATCAGGGTTTCCTAGCATCTCTTAGTGGTGAAATGTGGCTAGTCTGATCTGAGATATCTATATGCATTTTTTACATTGCTAGCAAGTAATGAGAATATAGAACAAATAAGTTCTTCTTAGTGCTTCATTCTAAGTGCTTAATAGTGAAAATATTGGTTCTGTGTATTGAAATAAATTAAACAGAGACTATAAGTACAAGAAAGCGACAGATCTAGCACTGTTATAAGTTAACAGTTTCCCAGGTCATTTGTACTGAAACTTCTCTAAAAACAACTTGGAAGCATGGGGAACAACTATAAAAATGTTAGCTTTTAAAAGGCTGAGGGATTTCACAGTGTATAATGTTTCAGCAATAGATAACAGTTCTTTAATGCAGTTTATTTTGATGTCTAGCAAAATTAGACACTTCATCTGTGCTGCACTACTGAATGAGAACCCTCTGGGACTAAAACATCTCACCCTTATGCCAAAAAATAGTTGATTAAAATTTAGCACATTCTTTTAAAACTTCTTTTCCAGCCACATAATGCAATGGAATTGAAAAAATGAAAAAGCTCAAGTACTGATACAAAGCCTTGACGGTCACAGCTGATCCCGTGATCCAAGTCTTCAGCACTGGGTCACTGTTAAATATCTTTCCATCTCCTTGTTCACAGCCTACTTAATCATTCTTTCTCCTTCCTTGCGAAAACTCACTGAAGACACAACAGTCCTTGTTAAATATCTTCTGAAATCTAAACACACCCTTTTCCCCTACATCCTAACAGCAAAGCTTGAGTACTTTTCATTGGCTAATTTTCGTAAAAGAAGGTATGAGGTATTAGGTTATAGCTGGAATAAAATCTGTTATGTGTAAGAACATCTGGATTCACACTATCAGCACTAAAGCTCTACTAAAAAGAAACTGCCGTGTTGGTTACTCCAAAAATTAGTTTGAAAAATGAGGAAAGAGATTGCTTTCCCCTCTTTTAAAACCAAGGTCTTTATTCTGGAAATAATGATTTAGAAGTCTCAGAAGCCTAAGTTCTCTCTTGACCTTGAGAGAGGACTAGCTGAGGGCTGGAGAGTAGCTGCAGACAAGGCAAAATGAGAAGTTGTTCGCCCTGGTGCAATTTTTCTCTGTGACTTGGAAAGATCACTTGTGGTCAGAGTAAAAAATTCTGAAATCGCAGTACTGAATGCTGTGCTGACCTGCTACCTATTCCCTGTTGGCTCCTGGACATCTTAAGCACTTTCATCCTTACACTTTTTGAGTTTCCCAGTTGTTGCTTTTGAAGAGGTACATCTTCTGACACTTTTGTACAGTTTGATGTGCTGTCCATTCTTGGGTGTTCTCTTTCTCTGGAGAGACTGACTTTTTCAGGCATCCTCAGTAAAGAGGAATGATCGAGCTGTGTAAAATATGCTCTTGGATGCTGCCTCCCTTTAAAAATATCAGTGGTGATCTGCAAGTAGCACCTTAATTGTTAAAATGTCCATATATGAAGCGGATAACCGCTGATAAGTCTCTTCTTTCTGGGGGAAGGACTGAAGAACTGTTCCTGTGCAGCTGCAGAAAACGGGGTGTTTTCTGGGACAGGTGGGTATTTTGTGCCTCTAGGTTTAGTTAGAAAGAGAGCCCAAGAGGTGACTGTGACTGGGGAGTGACCTGGTTTCTATGCTTTTCCAGACTTCTTTGGTTTTGTTCACATACGGTATTAGATACCATGTTGAAAGGACATTGGGAAACAAGGATTCTGCTCCAAATTAGGATCCTAATTATACTCTGAGCTTTGGTACTTCGGAATTAGTCTTGTTTAGTACCTAGCCTTTACACACTAATACAGAATTGGAGGACAGTTGAGGTTGGAAGGGACCCTCTGGAGGTCATCTTGTCCAACTCTCTTCCTCAAGCTGGGCCACATACAGCAGGTTGTCTGGGACTATATTGAGGTGGCTTTTGAGTATCTTCACAGTGATTGAGGAAACTGTACAACAGCTGCTGTGTTGCATGGTCTGCAGCATAGTTCACTAAGTGGGGCTACAAAGTGTGAAGAAAGAAGGTTACAACATTTTTCACGTTTCAAATAGATATGGTGGTAATTGTCATACATGGTTTCAGTTTTAAATAGTCCTTGTCATCAAGTCTGCTCTCCTGACTTAAAAATAGATACTGTGCTTCCTTTATTTTACATTTTCTGTAGATCTTTTTAATTGCCATCTGCAATAGTTGAAGAAATCCCCATACACTAAGTATAGAAGTTCTAGTTAGAAACAGTTCCACTCTGAATTTTCGGTGGTAATTTGAACATTACCCACTTTCCTTAGCGCTTTTGGTCCCTTTTCCCACTATCTTTTACACGTTAGTTGAGAGGGCCTGTTTGTTTGAAGGCTTACTATAAGATAGTGCTTCATATTCTTTCTTACATCACTGGGTCGTTCTTCAGCATATTCCTTTTTGGTTCTTCTGTTGCCTTCTTTGTGCTAGTGTTCATTAGGGTTGTATTCTTTGCCACCTACAGTACCATAAACTACTGCCTGTTGTGATGGGTTTTACCCCTGTGTAGGTGTGATGATACTGGAACAACACTCCCACTTGTAGCACTGCCCTCCTGGTCTTTCCATGTCTGTCCACAGTTTCCTCCTAGATAGTGTGAACGTGAAAAAAATGCTTCCACAGTCTTCACCATAGAGAAGCTCCAAACCATATTTAGTGTACTACTATTATGTATTTAGTAACTGTGTTGCTCAGAGGTGTCCTGGTGGTTTTGGCTTTGTGGATTTCATTTTAATGGACATATGCAATGGGACGGTATGTGGGATGATATTCTTATGTAGTATCTTCTATTTTGAGAGTGCAATAACATGCTTCGTGCTTGTAGGACATTGCTTATTACCAAGCCTTATCTGCTGAACAGTTGGCCTTATCTGCTGAACAGTTGCAGACAGAAGCTGCTAAAATTCAACCCAGCACTTCAGCCACCCAGGAGTTTTATGAACCAGGCTTAGAATCAGCTGCTAGCGCCAAATTGGATGACTTGCAGCGTTCTTGGGAAACACTGAAAAATGTGGTAAGTCTTCCTCAGCAGGGTTCAGAATAATCAACAAGCTTGTAAGGAATAAAATGCAAAGAACTAGCTCAGTGATACTCTTCTCTGCAATTCTTAGTTTTCAGATGGTAACAAAAACTGTTGTGATATTATTTTACGCTGGCTTTGTTCTTTGTTTGAAAGCCCATGCAGGATGGACTTCCATTAAGAAAAAATAATAGTCATAAAGGCCGATAGTTGCCATCAGAAATAGTGGCTATTGTCAGACTATATTCTGTAACCTAACAGAGCAATCTACTCATGCTGGATGAGTTGGCAAAAAAGGCCCAAGAATCCAGTTTCTCCAAATACTAAGTTAACTTAATGCATTTCTACGTAGTAGGGCAGCATAATCATTCAGTGATGTATGAAAATGGTCAAAGTTTTGAACACATGCTGTAAATTTTAATTCTTTGCAGAGGCACAGTAGCTATTATGGGATATTAAGAGCTATGCGTCTAGCAAATTGTGCACATATATGTTTGAGTGCATGAGATCTAAAATAAGGCATGAGCATGTGCCTAGGTTTCCCCTTCTTATTAAAGTCCATTTTTTCCAGTCAAATAACTTAAGGTTTGACTTACAATGTTTAAAGTGATGAATATTTTTATGTGAATGTTTTGCTTTAAAATTTATACTTCTGAAAACTTGTTGCAAGTTTTTGGTTTTAGTCTCACAAGCCTAAGAATGTAAGAAGCAAAGAAAAAGCAAATCCTGTATCAGAGGTCAGAATTTATACTTTCTATTCCTCTTCAGATCAGTGAAAAGCAACGTACCCTCTATGAAGCTCTTGAGCGTCAACAGAGATATCAGGACACACTCCAGTCTATATCCACAAAAATGGAGACCATTGAGGTCAAACTAAATGAGAGCCTGGAACCAGCCAAAAGCCCAGAGAGCCAGATGGCTGAACATCAGGTAAAACTCAGATGTGAGAAATAGAGGGAGAGCATGCATTTCCTGTGTATCTTTAGTTCCCTTTTTATAGATAGTGGCATTCTTCATGGTTGGATGCCTCAAAAACATGCATTAGTTGTATGAACCTTCACTGTTAACTGAGTATCTTGCCTTTCTGGACTTCCTGCTGTTATAAAGATTGTGTAATGGGGTTTCTTTTGATAAGGGGCCTTTTTAAAAAGTAGAATAGATCATAGCAGTTTGTCTAATCAAAATTTTCAGCAAAATCTTTCATCAAAGATTGTGTTCAGTGACACCTACACATATTATTCTTCAGCGTCAGTGCTAATAGCATATATCAGACTATTTATAATGTTCCCAAATTTGCTAAGATCATAACCAATATTGACGCATTGTAAATTGATCTAAATGCAGTCTTTGCCTTGTTAAACAAAGCAAACAAATCAAAGCACAGAAAAAATTCCCTCCCAAAGGAATTTATCATCTAAGCCTTTTATCTGATAGCTTGAAACTATATGATGGGACCTGAAAAGAATAACATTTGGCTTTTGTAGCACTGTGCACTGTCCTGTGCATCCCATGTGTATATACTATCAGACCTGAAAATAAACTATCTGCTCTAAGGTACCAGTAATGCAGCATCCTTTTGAAGGTATTTTAGGAATTGATTTCTAGGATAAGAGTGATAGTAGGAACTTCTTCTACATTATGGAGTTATTCTCTGGGTATTTACATATGTTGCTGGATGGTTTTTGTCCAGTTAGTAAGTTTCAGGCTGGAAGCTTACTCATGCCTCTATTTTTCTCTCCCAAGCACACCTGTACTTGTTCATTATCTTCACTGTATTTACTAGAATACCCCCCAGAAAAATTGTTGGAAGAATAAATCTGTATGTATAGTATTTTCAAAAGAATTCTTTCTGGTGATATGTTTGAAATTCAAGATAATGAATTAAATCCATATTTCAGTTATTAGTTGCCTGATCCTAGCTTAAGCATCTAAAAGCAGGAGTCAGTCCTCCTGAATTCTGGCTCTACCAAACCTACAGTGATATATTGAACTACTCTGTGTTACTCATGCTCCCTTGGGACAGTCATCTTGAATTTTATATTAAGCCTATACCTCCTGAGATACTTTCTTTTCACCGATAACTGAAGAAAATACTTCCTCTACTTTCATTTCTGAATAGGCTTTGATGGATGAGATTTTAATGCTACAAGAAGAAATCACTGAGCTTCAGACATCGTTAGCCCAGGAGCTGGTTTCAGAACCACTGGATGCAGAAGCTGCAGATCAGCTGGCATTGCAGTCCACTCTCATGGTCTTGGCAGAACGAATGGCCACAATTCGAATGAAGGCATCAGGAAAAAGACAACTATTAGAGGTACAAGAAAAACCGCCAGGAGTGGGGCTTTTGGATCACATTCCAGATTTTTAGAGCCAGCTTTGGCAGACCTGCCCTTTTACTTAAGTCCTTAGTCACTATTGAATTTAAAAAGTAATTTTCAGTTCTGCTCATTTCTCACAATTCTTTCACTAATAAATTATTGCTCTTTTTTTAGTGAGCCCCCCATCTTAATCCTAGGTCATAAACAACCAGAAAGAACTTAGGAGGAGTCATATTTTATATAGTTTTTTGGGGTTTTTTTTTAATACCCACATTGACATTTTCTCAATAGGTTCTCTTGGTATTCCTTGTCCTCCACAGGAGAAGTAATGAAATGCAGGTATTAAAATTGATGTTATCTACAGTGAACTTTTGAACAATCATCTGTCCAAACTGGGAGACAAAAGAAGGGGGAAAGAAATGACTCTCTTCCAAACCGTTGCATTGTTGTCTACATTCATATTTCCAGTGATTTGCATGCAAACTTTTATCATGGAAGATGCATCCCTTTATTTCTTTATCAGTGTTACCAAAAATCCTCTAATACTAAAGTGATGTTAAAAAAGTCCTTTACATGTAGGAATGTAATGAGAAAATGCAGTCATGCTAAAGAAGGCTACTCTGAACATTGCAGGGCAGCTTTACTGCTGTACTACTAAGAACTGCAGGAGTGATTTCATAAACACAGCAACTGCTGCCTTCATAATTTCCAGTGTAAATCGATTCTGAGACACCAAGTGAGAACTGGCTCTGTGGATCTACCTGGGTTACAGGGGTGTCCCAGGGTGCATCAGCTACATTAGTTGTGTGCAGTCATCTGAGACAGTGAACAGGTCCTTAGAAAATATCTTTGTTGTTCTTTAAAAAATTGCACCACGTTTTACTACTCTGAAGAAAGATGGCTTTTATGTAAAAATAAGGAGTTGGAAGTAGAATAGGGATCTTACCATTTATAGCTTGCACTCAATGCAGGATCTTATGAACTTCTTGATAGTATTTAGGAGGAAGTTCTAACTAATAATTTAAAGATAAAGCATGAGTAAAATATACTAATATTCACTGTGGTTAAGATTCTGGCAGTTATTTTGATACAATAGAACGAGTATCTCATAATAATCCTGGCTAAGAACTATGTATGATATGCAGACAATATTCAGTAATTTAACCTGTGCGATTTATAGCTCTGATTTCACAGATAAAATCTTCCAGAACACTGCAGGGATGTAAGTGTAGAAATACAGATAGAACAGGTAATGAAAATATTTTGCTGTTGAGGGTGTGGATTGGTAATGTCGTTCTTTCTGTGGACCTAATTTAAACAAGTGGAGCCTGAGAACTGTTTGGCTCTAGACTGAGACGCTTAAAAATATCATTAGTCTTTATTCCAACTTGCAATTATTAATTTTCGCATTAAAATTAAGCATTCAGAAAAGTTGAACAAACACCCTCTTGTAAGGGTTTTGTCCTGCACATACAGATCTGAATTTCCTTACAGAAGTGTGGTAGGTTGACCCTGACCAGCAGCCAAACACCCATCCTCACTCCCCTCTCCTATGGGAAGGGGAAAAAATAGAAGGCAGGCAAAAAGACTCATGGATCAAGATAATGACAGCTGAATAGGGTGTGAAAAACCGGGGCCTAACATAGAGTAAGGAAAAGCTGTGCATGCAAGCAAAGGAAAACAAGAAATTATTCACTACTTCCCCATCAGCAGGCAGATGTTTCGCTGCTTTCCTGGAAACCAGAGTCTCAGCACATTTAACAACTGCTTGTGAAGGCAAACGCCATAGCCACAAATTCCTGCCCCCCACCTCCTTTCCCTAAGCTTTTATTGCTGAGCATGATCTCGAATGGCATGGAATATCCCTTGGTCAGTTCAGGTCAGCTGTCCTGGCTATGTCGTCTCCCAACATTTTGCCCACCCTCAGCCTACTGGCCTTTGTGAGGGGCAGTTGGAAAGAAAGTCTTAATGCTGTGCAGGCACTGTTCAGTAGTAGCCAAAACAATGCTGTTATCAGCACAGTTTTAGCCACAGAGGCAAAGCATAGCACTGCACAGGCTGTGATGAAGTTAACTCCACCCCCCCCAGATCCAGCACGGTCTTTTCCCCTTGTTCCATACCATTTGCAGCGTGCTTAGGTTCCACATTATCTCATACATCTAAGTAACCTCTGACCATCCTATTCTATCTGTTTCTTGTTCCTGAAATCCCCTCTACTCTCTCCAGAGCTCTGTATTTTTCTTGGACTGGAGAGCCCAGAACTGGACACAGTACTCCAGGTGTGGACTCACCATTGTTAAATAGAGGGGGAGGATCACCTCCCTCAACCTGCTGCCAACACTCCTAATGCAGCCCAGGATACTATTACTCTTTTCTGCCGCAACAGCCCATTGCTGACTCATGTTCAACTTGGACGACCAGGACCTCCAGGTCCTCTTCTGCCAAGCTGCTTTCCAGCTAGTCAGCCTTCAGCATATACTGGTGCCTGGCGTTGTTCCTCCCCGGGTGCAGGACTTTGCAGTTCCCTTTGCTCAATTTCATGAGGTTCATGTCAGCCCATTTCTTCAGTCTGTCAGGGTCCATCCGGGTGGCAGCACAGCCCTCTGGTCTATCAGCTACTCCTCCCATTTTTGTGTCATCAGTAAACTACCTGAGGTTTGTAACTGGCCTCTCACCTTGTGCCACTGATCACCACCCTCTGGGCCCATCTATTCAGCCAGTTTTCAAACTCATATGGGACTATTAAAGGGCGAGTGAGTCTTGCTGATCACTCCCTTTCTCTCCAATGGATGGACCAGCTGATGGATGGAGCCAGGGAGTCTGTGCTGCTGCTATGCTGTTGCTGCAGCAGCCATTGGAGCTTAATGTCCTTCCACACCCCATGGCACTGGCACAGGGATCCTCTGAGAGGTCAGACAAGGTAGACAGCTCTTCAGTCTTTACCAACTGTGGCTACCTCAAAGGCCAACCCTTACCCTGTTGGGTCCTTGAAGTATCCCTCTCATGCCTCTCTTGAGAGACAACAAAGTTATCTAACAGCCTGCTGCTGCCAAAAAAGGCAGCACTGCTTTCCTTTCCCTGCAGCCCACTCCCAGCTCTGTGTCCCCATCCATCTTTCTCCCTAAGAAACAGTGCTGAGCCAGTAGAGCAATCTGAATCTGTGTGAGGGAAACCCAAAGGAGAGCAGCAAGAGGAGGCAGAAAAGACCTCACTTTTAGAAGGCTGAAATAGCAGAGATCTACTGAAGAAAGCAGAAATACAGTGACTGAACTGAAACAGAATTTCAGTCACCAGAATAACATGCTCATAGATTGAAAGCGATAATATTTTGTAGAGGTTTCCAACTTATGAAAGAAAGGGCTTATTATGGCTTAGAAATACTATATAGAAGTTGTGAGAGACAGAAAGGGAATTTTTTTAAAAAGTGACTGTTGTGGCAAAATATTTCTTTTAAAAAAGTAACATATAATTTGTACCTCCAGGAAAAACTGAACGAGCAGCTGGAAGAACAGAGGCAGGAGCAGGCTCTTCAAAGGTACCGTTGTGAAGCTGATGAACTTGACCACTGGTTACTCAATACCCGAGCAACGCTGGACACCACTCTGGTTACAGCTGAGGAACCTATGGACATGGAAGCACAGCTGGTAGACTGTCAGGTAACCTTATCAGTTCTGTAATGTTTAGAAGAACAGGATGGTCGCAGCTTTATCTGAATTAAGAGGCAAATATGGGACGTTAATGTTAAGACCATTATTGAGTGGGATGAGCCAGCATATTAGTAGGGAAGAAGTTTCTGAGTGCCTTAGAATATCAACATATGCTCAGTTAGCTTCATCAATGATATGTGCAATAAAATATAGCCTGTTCTTCATTTCTTGTTAAAGATTGCAAACAGTGCTTTGGGAAGTTCATGTAAACATAGCAGGTGGAAAACAAGATACCCTGACTGCAAAAGCGTTTGAAGCTCTACAACTTTCAGAGGGCATTTTGTTTTGCTTTAAAGGCCTTGTATTTGCTTCACTTGCTGTTTTTGCTACACTCAAGCAAGAGTTGTTGAATAGCTCACTTGATAGGTATGAAAACACCTGCAGTGTACTTTCCTACTCCTCCTTTTCCAGCTGAAGAACAAGTGAGGAGAAACATTTTTCTGCAATAGGATTAATTGTGCATAACTTTTATTAACAACACTTGGATCAGTCATAACATCCAGGTTCTCAAATCAGTGGGATTTTTCTACTTATAGAGTGGAGAGTTTAGAACCCTATGAACATTATAATTAAAATTACAAGATAGACAAGAGACAGATGGGCAAAAGATCCCTTTCCATATTAAAGAATGAGGATCTCAACTATTTTAGGATAAATGGGAGTTAAGTTTCATATAAATCCAATGAATTAAAAATCTAGTTAAATTTCCACTGACGCTGCTCCGTTATTGGAATTTTTAGTCTGCTCAGTCTCAAGTGTTCTTTCATCACCTGTCCTTGGGAGCTGTTTGTTGTATAGAGATAAACCATGTGAACTTAAACAGAGGAGTATTTTTTTATTTTTTTAATATAATCTGTAGGAATCTCACCACTAAAAAGAGCAGTTAACTGTTGAAAAGTTAATACTGCTGTTCTTTTGCTGATTCTTAAAATCTTAATAGTTTATTTAAAGTTTATTTTATATAAAAATTCTTTAATTTTTTTTCCACTTTCTAAAGACTCTGTCCATCTTACCCTGCACACATTCCTTTGGGAGCAATACTTGTTACTTTATGCTTGACAGTTGCAATGGAAACAAAAACATTTGATGTCAGGCTGGATATTTAAGCAATAATTGTATGAGCTTTGAGTTTGGAAAATATATGCGCCAGGTCTGTAATACGTGAATGGTTAATGGAATGTCAGGAAAGTAGCTTTTGAGAATAAACATGCCAGAGATTTGTGACTTTAATTCTCTCTTAAGAGGATTATATAGAAATCCCTAAGTCCATCATGCACCAATCAGAAAGAGCAAATAGCGAGAAGAGCAGCTTATCAACGCAGCCAGAGCAACACATAGGAGGAGGTAGGAAGCATTTCACTAAATGTACATGAAAGAAGTAACTCTAGCTGCGAGCTCTGTTTCTTGCCATTATGGATGTCAGTTTAGCATCTTAGCCACCCTTACCTTTAATGTGCAAATAAAGAGCATCTTCTCTACAACAAATCCTTTTTTTTTTTTTTCAAACAACTTTTTAATTTCCTGTTTTGGAAAAGGTTGCAAACAGAAATGGCAAATGCAAATACTTGCAAGCATATTCCTAAGGACTCTAAAAGGGACCAGAAGGCAAAGCAATGACAAACTGGCTTGCCCTTAGCTTGGCGACGGGTGAGGTAGGCCACAGGTCGTCTTGCCCAAAGCGTGACGGATGCTGGAAAATGTATGAATTTGGTTCTTTGTTTTTGCTGCTGCAGAACATGCTGGTTGAAATAGAGCAGAAGGTGGTAGCCCTGTCAGAGTTATCTGTGCACAACGAGAATTTGCTTATGGAAGGGAAGGCTCACACCAAGGACGAGGCAGAGCAGCTGGCTGTGAAGCTCAGGACGCTGAAGGGCAGCCTTCTGGAGCTGCAGAGAGTGCTCCACGACAAACAGATCAACATTCGGGTAAGTGGCTCTTTCCACCTGGCTTCACAGTGGGCAGAAGGTTGGGGGATTTCATAGAAGTTGTGTGCAACTGGGGAAAGGAGTAAAAATATTTTACTGACTTAGTTTGAGCTATTAGTCTTTAGTTAGTAAATGGAATTACACTCCAAAATAAAGAACTGCGTAGCAAGCTTTAGCTTATCATTCTCAAGTTAACAGCACCATTTCATGGTGAAACTATCCTAACCTGTCTTCACTGAAAGGACAGTAATAAAGTAAATAGATCATTAACTTGGTCTGGATGTACTCTATTCCTGTTCCCAGTCACTTTAAATTGCACGTGCTCTGGGGCAGGCTCCCTCCCCACCAAAAAAGAATAACCCTAAATATATGCTTCTTTCCATGCAGTGTGCAAAACACAATGAACAGGTAACATCAAGATAATGAAATATTTTTAAATATAGCTAATACTTAGTGGAATCATTACACCAAACAAAATACTATATAAACAGAGAAACATCTAACCTGTCTTGTTCTAGGATTCTGTTCCTAGCAGCATTGGTCTACTTATTGTCACTAGTTAATTTTATTTAACAGTTGTTTTTGATCATTCTTTAGGTTAAACTAGCATGTGGAGAACCGAATACATACAAGAAACCCAACCATGTAATGTCACTGACTGGTTTTGAATTTGCTTGCCCTTTTGTGACTCCTTCCCCCACCTTTTCTTTTACTTCTTTTCTGGGCTTTGCTGTGCAAATTAAACATGATAAGCTTCAAAGATTTCTAGCTTGTAATGCAGATTAAAGTCTACTGAGAGGTTAGCTTGAAAAGTCACTTGACCTGCTAAGAACTATTTTTAGTCCAAGGCAACTGGATAACTATAAAACTTAACATAGCTTCCCAAAAAAACCCCAACAAAAAAACACCAAAAAAGAAAAAATGAAGGAAAACCTTCAGGTATTCATTTCTATTCCCTTTAAGATGAAGTAACTTTAGTGTTATTCTTGTGTATTAAACCTCATGATTAGGTATATGAAAAGTGTTATCAACAACCTGTAGGCATATAATACTATATCCTGATATATCACTTGTGAAGTGAAAAGGCATTACAGACTTTATTGCTTCATTTTAAAATACATATTCTGCATTTTAAAATGTGCTGCATTTTAAAATGCAATGGTGTGATTTAGTTTACATAAACTTTAAAAACAGATTTTTGGATGCTTTTCTATTATTAAAAATAATGACAAAATAATCTCCAGATGTAGAATGTGAATAATTTAAGATGCTACATGCATGCAAGACTTAAGTTTCTTTAAAAATTGTAATCCAAAAAAAGTTTGCACTTATACATTGTGGAATAAAATAAGCATAGGCATTATGACATTGTCAAATTTTCATTGAGCAATTTTTTTCAAATGAGAAATTCTGTAATATCTTTTTCCAAATAGTCAGGCATAAAGTATTTCTTCTGGACTGAGTCTCAGAGCATCAGGTGCACAAAAATGCACTAACTCTGCCTTCTACCATTTTTAACCCTGAGAAACATTACATATTGACAGCGTTGTTGCTCATGCATGTTAAGAAACTCAGACTTATGCATGTCTCTAGATGTACTGATAACCTTGTAATTGCCCAGAGGTATATATAGACCAGCCTGCCCTCAGAAAAGGAAGGATCCTCCCAAATTGCAATGCAAGACCAAGAGCACTGTAAAACTGAGCTATATTTTCCTTAAAGTGGTATTTCAGCATATCTGTTATTCCTGTGACACAACACTTTATAGGAGCCAGCGTGAGATTCTGCGACTTCCTTGCAACGGTTTCAGTTTTCTTTCCAATTTTAATTAATTAATGTCAGTAATGATATGGAAAATGTGATTTGGAGACCAACTCTTTAATTCATAAAATGAAGCAATGAAACTCATCAGAAACATGCTGGATAAGGAAAGTTCCAGACTACATTGATTCCAAATGCAGCATTTTTCATGCACTTTGAAAGATATACAAAATGTTACTGTTATCTACTAACTTCTGTAACATAGGAGCAATAAAAATAAATAGAATCCTCATAATACAAAGAAGCAGAATGGATTCCGCAGCTAAAAAAAAAAAAAATATTGCAAAGTGTATGTGTGGGAGGGACGACTTCAGTTCCACAAGAAAAATATGCCTGATATAAGTTTGTATAATTCTAAACTCCTTTGAGAGATCAATTTTATCACCATTTTCTTCAGGGATTTTCCAGTTATTTTTGTGCTGGACTGGATAGTCCCCATGAATGACAGCATTCAAGCATTTATTTCCCTGGATACTTAAAGGAAATGTAATACAATTCCTTCAGTCAAAATTCAAATGGAAATGCAAGTGTGTTTTTCAAACTTGTATTCTGTGATTTGAGAATGATAAAATCTGGTTCACAAATAATTTTGATCTAAAAAGTGTGCACAATATTGTATTTGCATCCATGAATGCCACAGCCCCTTTTACACTCTGCTGTTGTGGGAACTGTGGGACTAGTATTTATTTGTCTTAGTGTAACTCCAAAATTGTAGCTTCTCAACCTTCTTCTCAGAGAAGGAGAGACAAAATCTAACTGAAATCAGCCTGCCCAAACACAATGAAGAACTAGATACTATTCTCTACTGGAATTTACAAGTTGAACAGCTATTCTCTCTATAGCATATAAAATGAAGAAGAAATTTTAAATATAATGTATAGTGATATTGTCTTTTTTCTCATTTTTAATAAAAAAAATAAAATTCTAGACTTTCTATATCCCTCACATAATGTTTTATTTGCCTAATCTGTTGCCCTGTAATGACATTTTTCACACAACAACCATGTCAGCTTTTCTAGGAACTTATTCCTAGAAAGTATCAGTTTACCTGCAAACTGAATCCTTAGTGAAACAAAGCTCTTTCATAGAGCAAGGGCTAATGGTTCTCTCCAGCTTTAGATACCTGCTTGCTTGTTTTGCTTCTCTGTCAGTTTATATCCTTGAACACTAATCAGTCCTTTCAACTCCAGTATGCTCATCATCCCCCAAAACCAAAACCTTATGCCCAACTTCTGCTATTTAGCAAAACTCTGCCATTTCAGTGCCCAATGCCAGGGACACTGATGGAAGAGGTCAGTCCCAGTTGTAAATACAAGGAGCACCAGGCAAGGCAAGAGGGGCTTCCTCAGCCACCTTTGGCCCTGCTGGTCCTGGCCTGATTTGAGACAAAGGCTCTCTGGAAGGTGGAATGTGTTTTTATTTTGTAGAACCTGCTGTAAAGTCTGAAGCATTTGATACTCTTACTCTATTTAGAAGAAGTGCTGAATCATGGGGAAAACGTGAATCCTACAAAAATGAGGTGTATAAACAAAATGGGAGAGGCATTAAGCCCCATTAGCTCTTTAGCTCTTGAAGCTTAAGAAAAATAAAGTGCAAACTCTACGGTCATTGTGTGCATGCAAGTAACATTAAATAAATCCAGAGAGTTGTGTAGATCTAAGTAGCCAGACCTACAACAACTCTGTCTTTAACATTAGGCCCGGTGTGTTGAAATCCCTGCATTTGAATATGTAGGCTGTTAAAATAATTTAAATTTACAGCCAACATGGATTTCAGAAGTCAAGAAGTTGATAAAGCAGTTTTGAGAACTATTAAAGCATTTGCTATTTTTTACTTTGCTTGCATAGAAGGCCTGTTTAATTACTCATGTTGGAAAATCATACTGATAGAAATATGAAGTAAAGGGACTATTGCTTTTGCTGTTCTATTATAACATTCTGTGGTTTGGTCTCTCTTACTGTCTTTACAGTTCATATCATATAATCTGCTGTTAACTGACTGTGTTTCTGCCAACCATGAGTAGAGTTATGTACTAAAGTTTTTCCAGAATGACAACTAGCATTCTCTCATTTTCAGTTAGACAAAAAGTCGACCTTAATTATACTAAAAACCTGGCAGAAAAAATCCATTGATTCCCTGCATTGCCAGTTAGAGCTGCACCCTCCATCACAGACCAGTGCTGTTTTTCAAAGCAGAACAGTCTTCAGAAACACATCAGTCCATGGTCTATGGTCTCTAGTGTCTCATTCTGCTAAGTGCAGTGGTGCATGTTTATTTTTACATTTTTATGGATGCTTTCTTGCAAGTAACCAATGACCAGCACAAGTCAGAAATCTAAAATCATTGCTCACTTCAGAATACATGTGAGACAGCAGCTTGAGAAGTGGAAGGTGGCACTGCTTGCAGTTTGGAGTTGATGATCTGGATCTGCCAGCTGTCTAGCAATATGAGAGTTTTTAAAATCTTTCTTTCTTTCTCTTAAAGCAGGGATCATTGCAAGAAAAGGAGGAGAGTGATCTGGACTTTGTTTCCTCACAAAGCCCCAGTGTCCAAGAATGGCTGGTGCAAGCAAGAACCACTCGCTCACAGCAGCAGCAGAGCACCCTGCAGCAACAGAAAGTTGGTGTTTTGCATGTCTTTTACTCCCATGTTTAGCTTGTGCCTAACACTGTAGCTGAGCCATTCTGACATCTTCATTTTTACACTGTTTCTTACTCAGGGCTCTTGTAATCATGTATCTGAGCTCACTATTTTGTATCTGTAACAGACAGGCAGACTAGTCTTCCTGTGTGACCACGGGCAACTCACTTAATCACTCTGTACTTCCATTTTCCATGAGGAAAATTAAATTGAATCAACCCTTAAAGTTACTGTAAGGAGATGGTGGTATTTGTTCAAAACAGTAATCGACATTGTCTTTATATAAGCAAAGATACACACATTACAGGGTACATTGTGTGGCGTGATCATAGATATGATATACAGGTCTATGGATGATGGATGATATACAGACATCCTTACTAGCTTGGGTTCCAGAAGCTGCATTGCATGAGTCAATTAGTTCAAAGATCCGCTTTATGTGCCAAATATTTCTGTGTCCCTGGGTGGAGATTTTGCACTGCTTTTGGTGCTCAAGCAAGCTGTGTCAGAAATAGCTCAGCTATCTTTGCATGACAGTTATGCAATGTAGACTTATCCTTCCAAGGCAAAAACAGTCTGTTTGAGGTTTGTTTTGGTTTTTGTAACTTGCTACTCTAGGAGCTGGAACAAGAACTAGAAGAGCAGAAGAAACTACTTCGGTCAGTAGCATCCCTTGGAGAAGAAATCCTAACACAGCACGGTGCTCCAGAAGGTCTATGCCTAAGGTGTGCTTTCATGTGTTCTTCTGCAAAGCAAATTTCTGTGACCCTGTGCTTTTTCATCCTTATGTTTACATCCCTCTTCTGCATGCAATCCACTGATGTTTTTAAATCATTTTTATACAGCACCTACGATACTGGAGCCCTGATTTAAAATTCAGGAGTATGATAATATAATTACACAAACTGTTCTGTGCTAATAGATCATCTTTAGCACTTAGAAATTCTTTTTATTCGTATTATCAAGCATCACACTGAAAATACAAGCTAGTAGGATTTATTAGACAAGTAGTGGATGGTCCAGCATTGGTGCGTGAATTGTAGCTGATCTCTAAAACATTGTAGTCTCATTGTAACCAGAACTTTCCAGATTAAATACTCATTGCTTAATTTTAATTTTCCTGCAGTTAGTGAATATTTTTCCTTTTGAAGCCTTTTATATTTTTAATTTCATCTCCAGTCTATATTTTCTTGTACATTTGCCCATTTGGGGGAAGTAGATGTCTATAAAAGCATTGGCTTTCTGGAAGAGACTTCTGCCCTAGCAAAGGCAAAAGAAAATAACTGCCAACACAGGCCTTGAAGGAGCAGGAAGGGCTACATCTTGGGCAGAGGAAACCAGGGTGAACATTACCAGCTTGAGGATCAAGGAGCAATCAGTCCTTTGGTTAAAATACTTTGTTGATGTATCTCAGTAGTCGTAAACACCTTTGTGGCTCCTCCAGCATGCCAATGTCTAGAACATGAAGGTGGTTCGTGAGGCAGCAGAACCAAGATTTATGCATGTGTAAGCTGTACTCAGTTCTTTTCCTCAACATTTCTTTCAATTCGATGTAGTTTTTTATTATAATGCCGGAAATTACTAATCTTCTTTTTGAGGCTTCCTTCTGTCACAACATGTTATACTATAGAAACAAAAAAAATCAAACAGGAAATGCTGAACTTCATTCACTGTTTACCAAAGCTAAAACCATATGCTTGTCCTGCATTAAAATATCAGGGTACGTCTGGCATTTTGAGAGGGGAGACGAGTAAGGAGTCAAATAAAATACTCTTTTTATTTTAATGCTTTGAAGAAAAGCTTGTTTAAAGGTTTCATTTTGATGTAGTACATATTTGGTCTGTTTTGGGTGTTCTTACTTACTAAGGGTACTTGCAAGTCTAAATGGTTTCTTGGAAAGTACTCAGTATTTAGAAAGTATCTCATCAGTAAAGAACTTCTTGCAGTTACAAACCAATCTTTGTCTTGCTATCTGAAAAAACATGCCAAGTAAAATCTTTTAAAAGTAGCAATTTAAATGTAGAATTTTCAAATTGAAAGAGGAGAGAAACACCTTAAGTGTCACAACTTTTGCATTTGTTAAACCTTTGTGCATCTTGTCATTCAGTGAGAAGCCCGATACACTCTCAGAGGAATTAGGCTTGGAAGGTGAGAAGCCATCGTCTGAAGAACAGATGAAGATGAAATGGGAAAGTCTGAACCAGGAATTCAATACCAAGCAGAGACTGCTCCAGAAAGCTTTGGAACAAGAACAGCTGGTAGCTATTTTTAATTTCTCTTTGCATTTTCTCTATGAAAGCACTTGTCAAAACATGAGGTACAGTATGTTCATAGCAGATGCATTAAGGTGGTATAGTTAATGCAAAGAATATGGAATAATTTATTTTTGTGGCACCTTTAAAATCTTTAAGTATGGGCACTAGCACTGCTCTTGCTCAGTGATTTGAATTGCGCTACCATTTGGGAAGGTAAAAAGGAACAAAATTTTGATCTATTTCTCCCAGGAGATAATTTAATTAATTATATACTAAATATATATTTTAATTATTAATAATAATTGTTAATAAATAATATATTATAATTATATATGACTTATCTCTTATTATTAATTAGCCCAGGAGATAATTAGCCCAGGATAATTTTGTAATGTATCATCCCTCTGAAATTGACCAGTGGTGACAACTTAGAGGAAAAACAGAATCTGTGATTCTGTGAAAAACTGGTATTTTCAGTTGGAATGTATTTGTTACATTCAATTCATGGTCTTATCAAGTGAAAAAGCAGCAAGTGATTTCGGCCACAGAATTTTTACTCGAAGAAGCAGGGATTAATCCCATAAATTGGGAACAGTCCAAGATCCATATTAATATACATCCTCCATTTTCTTTTTAATAGACCCGGGTCCATTATTCTTTATATAATTACATTAAAATCAGCTTTATATAATACTACATTAAAATTGGCTTCCAAAGATCTAAATATCTTGTATTCATTTCACAGTAATTAATTATTATTAACAAGTAATTGTTAATTCTGGCCACAAGTATTTATTCTGCACTTCTGGTGAACATCCTGTAGAGGAATCTTTATCCAAGATATTCATGACAGAACAGTCATGGGAGGGCCATGACCGTTATTTGGTGATATCCTCAGTCAGCAGTAGAATCTGTATAGCTGAATTTTGTGCCCTATATATGTGGTAGAAGCACTCCTAATTAGTACTTCTCTCTCAGCAGCTGTATAGCAGACCAAACAGACTGCTATCTGGAATGCCTTTGTATAAGGAGGAAGGACAGGATGAAGATAAATCCTCAGTGTCGCCAGTATTGGTTGAATTGAATCAGGCCTTTGAAGATGTGTCATCTGAGGTAACATTTCAATTGTCTTTATGACTATCTTCCAGCAGAGCTGCATTTACAATGAAAACTCCTCTAGCTCTCATCTAGAAATCCAGCCCTTTCACAAATATTAGGTGTTAGAAAGAGTATGTTGTACTTCTGCTCCAGACTTCTCTGGTTCCCTTTGCTCAGGCTGGACGGGTGGAGGAGAGCCTGCATCTTGAACAGAAACTGTATGATGGTGTTGCAGCCACCTCCCTGTGGCTGGATGGTGTGGAAGAGCAGGTCTTTGTTGATACAGCTCTGTTGCCAGAGGAAGAAACAGAAACATATCTCTGCAAGCAAGAGGTAAGGAATCCATTAATAGAGTTTCTTTAAATTGCCAATAAGAGTGCATTTTATGTAGTGCTTAGAAAGAAAATATTAGAATCCTAGATAAGCAGCATGTCAGAATCTATATGTAATTGCAGTATTCTGCTACTGTTTAGAAGTAACTTTATTCACTGTGTAGATAATTGTAGTGGGTTGACCCTGGCTGGATGCCAGGTGCCCACCAAAGCCACTCTATCATTCCCCTCCTAAGATGGACAGCGGAGAGAAAATACAACAAAAGGCTCGTGGGTCAAGATAAGGACAGGGAGAGATCACTCACCAATTACCGTCATAGGCAAAACAGATTTGACTTGGGGGAAATTAGTTTATTACCAATCAAAATCAGAATAGGATAAAAAAAAAAAATCATATCTTAAAACACCTTCGTCCCACACCTCCCATCTTCCCAGGCTCAACTTCATTCCCGATTTCTCTAGTTCCTCTCTCGTCAGTGGTGCAGCAGGACAGGGAAATGGGGTTGTGATCAGATCATCATACACTGTCTCTGCCACTCCTTCCTCCTCAGGAGGAGGACTCCTCATATTCCTCCCCTGCTCCAGCGTGGAGATCCCTCCCATGGCAGACAGTCTTCCATGAACTTCTCCAATGTGAGCCCTTCCCATGGGAGACAGTTCTTCATGAACTGCTCCAGAGTAGGTCCCTTCCATGGGGTGCAGTGTTTCAGGAACATACTGCTCCTGTGTGGGTCCCCTATGGGGCCACAAGTCCTGCCAGAAAAGCTGCTCCAGCATGGGCTTCACTCTCCGTGGGTCCACAGGTCCTGCCAGAAGCCTGCTGCAGCATGGGTCCCTTCAAAGGGTCACAGCCTCCTTCAGGCATCCACCTGCTCCGGTGTGGGGTCCTCCACCGGCTACGGGTGGATATCTGCTCTACCATTAACCACCATGGGAAGGTGCAGGAATACCTGCAGGAAGACAACCTGCCTCACCATGGTCTTCAGCACAGGCTGCAGGGGAATCTCTGCCCTGATGTCTGGAGCACCTCCTCCCCCTACTTCTTCACCAACCTTGGTGTCTGCAGAGTGGTTTCTCTCACATATTCTCATTCATCTCTCCTACTGCAGCTGAGCAGATTTTTTTACCCCTTCTTAAATATGTTATCCCAGAGGCACCATCACTGTTGATGATGGGCTCAGCCTTGGCCAGCAGCGGGTTCATCTTGGAGCCAGTGGTGTTGGCTCTATCGGATGTAGGGGAAGCTTCTAGCAGTTTCTCACAGAAGCCACCCCTGTACCCCCCCCACCCCCTACCAAAACCTTGCCATGCAAACCCAGGGCAAGAATGTTGCAGAAAGCAGCACCTGACCTGAATTTTGTCTGATCAGAAGAGAAATAAACATAGAATCTTTCTTCTGTTTCACTTTTTTGCTAAGTGTTAGCAAACCCTACAGTGTTGAAACTGAAATTAAGTGAAAAAGAGGGAGGAATGCTCTGCCATATGGAAACAGTACAAATTCTGGGGTTTTTTTTTATTATCAGAAATACTGTAGCTGCATAACTTTGTCTAGTGTGTGTTTATTAACAATGTAAAAAACATTGCATCACTGCAAAATTGGCAATGGTGATGGCAGTATGTTTGCCTGCTTTCTAGAATGTCTAATTCTCGCTTTGTTTTATTTTCTACAAAATCAGTCTCTTGCCAAAGAAATCAAAGAGATAACAGAAGAAATGAATAAGAACAAGAATTTATTTGCTCAGATATTTCCCGAGAATGGTGATAATAGGGGTATTATGGAAGACACTTTGGATTGTCTCCTGAGAAGACTGACCTTGCAGGAGTCAGTGGTAAACCAGAGATGCCATCAGATGAAAGGAAGGCTCCAGCAAATAGCGACTTTCAAGGTATGATGGCCATCTGAAGGAATTAACAGGAGTAGATGTCAAATGGGGATGTAAAGGATTTGATTCTCAAAATAATGGGAATTTTTGGTACCAAATCAAGAGAACATAGATTTTTACTGAAAATCAAACTTCTTAGGCTAAACAAAACTTGGCACCCAAATCATGATTCAAAATTCAAAATCTCTGCTAGAAGCCTTCCTCATGGAATTATTGTAGAAAGTATCATTCATCCTGCATTTTCTCACCCTGCTGGCATTATAATAGAATTTGTTGACTACTTGTCCCAAAGAAGAAAAAGCAACTTGAGAGTTCCACTCTACACATTTTATAATTTCATAAATGACATGGTACACTGTTTTTATTTGCTATGATAAAATAGAAAACATAATACTGATTCCCAGCTTTCTGATCACCTTTTACCCATACTGTTATTCTATAAGAGCTTGCATCTCAAGCTGTCTGTATTGATCAAAGCAGAAAATAATGAAGAGAAATGGAGAAATGTTTGCTTTTAGAAATCTTTTCAATCTTTTCTCTCCTATTCTTATCATATAAAGCCTCCGGTATGGTTTAGTTTTAATGAAATAAACCACATAAATTCCAGGAAAAAAACAGTATGCTGGTGTCTTCAGATATAGGGTCACCATTTCATAGGTTGTGCTATAGGATTTCTTTCCAAACTCCATAACCTTTCCTCTGCAGCAGATAGGAAAAAATATTCAATTTTCAATAAAAGCCTTTCTTTGTTAAAGAAAGGAGAGAAGCTGATTAGAATCCCGTGCCTTACTTTATACCAGAGATATTTAATATTTAAAAGAATTTCTGCCAAAAAAAATAAATTAGAAACACACTCCTATGTAACGCTAAAAGTCTTAGAGAAGTGTGCTGTTTATTTTCTATTTTACCAATATTAGGAGTTTTTTGGTGATGAATGCATAAAAAAAAAAAAAAAGATTGTGGCTTGCCAAAAATTGTGAAGTGAGATGTATGTGTCTAGTCTAATAAGGTACTCTAGCCCTGTAATGTGTTGGAGCCTTGTTTACTTTTTTTTTAATACTTGCTTAAGTTTGTAATGAAAAAAGGTTACCTTAAAAAGTAAAATGTAGCTTGTTTATGAGCATATGTGATTGAACAAACTATATGAGAATAATGTATTTTTGTTAAATGAAGCTAATTGAACCTTGTTAAATAATCATCAAATTGGAAGGCAAAAGCAGAAGTGATTTCATAGGATGTGTTTCAATAGAAGTTGGTTTAGCTTTTTGCTCGTATATTTCGTTATTGATTTTCAACAATGTTGCATGTTTTATATTGGCTAATTAGCTGAATAGTTTTTATGCCTTAGTGCTGACATTGTAACATTGTAACACTTTAAACTTTTTGAATCACAAAATACTTTTCAGTTGACTTATGCTGCTGTGATTTGCTATAATTTGTTATTGTTGTCTCCTGTAGAATGACCTGAAGCTTCTGTTTACATCTGTGGCTGATAACAAATACTTAGTTGTACAGAAACTAGCAGAGGCAGCTGAGAGACCAGAAACAGAACAAATGCAGGTATTACCAAATGTCTATTACTTGAGCAGAAGGGAGGGGAGAGATAAAATTTCTATTCAAGGTATGACTGGATTCTAGAAAATTGTTCCTTTTTATGGGAGAATTTACATGTTCACATAAAGTATGTGAAAATGAGTGTGTAGTGCACTTCCAAGAGTGCACTACACATTTATAAATGAAAAAAAAAAAAAACAAAGTATGTTAAGGGTTACTTTCTATAAATGTTTCTTGTTACCCAAGAGCTACTCTTGTCTGGCTCCAGCAGGTGACTGAGAGGAAGAGACTTATCCTTCAGCTACACAGAACTACTGGCCTTTATATATCTGATAATCAAATTTTGAAGGAATTTTAATTCATGTATGAGTAAGACAGCTGGAAGTCTGTCTCTCTTACCTGTCTTCCATGATGTGAAATATTGGTAAAAATTTATCTCCTATATGGTTAATTTAACTATCAAATAGGAAAACAACATGGTAATAAAAGCAAACTGATTTTTCTTTTTCTGAATATCCACCTTGGCTGATAAAACATTCAAATTCAAAAGGATTGCTGCTTGTTCAACACGAGATTGGGAAAGCAGTAATAAGACCCTAAATCAGCCAAGTAGCTTAGCTGCATGAAGTGTGAATTTAGTGACTGTATTGCTAGGATTCAGGATATACTCACATATATAGTTCCGACGTTTGGATATAAAGTTTCCAAGAAGGGGCCTTAACAAAGGACTTCAACTACAGGAGTTTAACCTTGTGCTTTTAACTTTGTTATAGTTTGCATACATTAATTCAGCAGATTCTTAGGTTGAAAGACCTTGTTTCTTGCAACTTCCATTGAAAATGTCAAATTATCACCTGCATACAGTTGCAACTACCAAAATGTCCAAGTACCAAAGGGGATGTACAAGTCCTTTTCCTTGACAGTAATTTTGGCCCTGTCCTAGTCCTGTAAGGGAACTGTGCATGGCTCTTTGCTATCATGCATGTCTTTTGCAGTAATGGTTGTTTGCTTGGTTCTCAGATATGACAGGAATGTGTTAATAATAAAAAAATGCTTTAAAAGAAGGTATTAGAGCAACTGAAAGTCCTTTTGTGCCTGTACCAAATAGTTAAAAGTGTGGAACTTCACAGCAAGGTTTTCTATAAATTCATGTATGATACTAAGCCAGTTTGTTATTAAAAAAATAATAATGCCATATTATATTTAACTTCAAGAAACAAGCTGGGCTCTTCCAACTTTGGATTATGACTTTTTCTTTATAATATCCTTTAAAATTTCAGGAGACTGAAGGACTGATTAATTCTTCAGGCAGGAAACAAAAAAGAACATTATGGTTATTAAACCTTCAAAATAAATGATGCAATTTTCAAATACAGGTCATACTGCAGGCAGAAGAAGGTTTGAAGGAACTAGATACTGGAATCAATGAATTAAAGAAGCATGTAGACAAGCTACAAATTGACCAACCTTCCATGCAAGAGCTGTCTAAGATCCAGGTATGGTTCATAAATTCCATCCTAGACCTGTCTGGTGATATCAAAGATAATACTATGCTCCTTTTTATTGTTTATAAGGCAGTTTGGAAAAGCATGATTAAAAGCATTTTAATGTGCATAAAAGATTATTTTCTCCCTGATTCACTTAGTTTTTCTACTTTTGCATTTTCAGATTTTTTAACATCTCTATTTTAGTAGTATTAACCATAAAAGAACAAAAAACAATATTTTCTTTCAGCTCTTGTTGAACCCCTATTCAAATAGATAAACATAAGCATCTGCTGAAGGTTGAGCCCCATTCTCACCAATGTCTTATGATCTGTAGTTTAGTTCTCTCTCACATCCATCATTTAAAAAAAAAAAAAGAAAAAAAAAGAAAAAAAAAAGAGGAGGATGAGGCAGGATAGATAGATAGATAATGTGAAACTGGAAATGTTCTGCTTTTAATAGAACGCCTCTCATGTTCCTGCATACCTTCAGTTAGACTTGGTTTTGAACACACCTAGTAGTAGGATTCTTATCTTTATTTCTTTATCCTTTTCAGTCCTTTTAAGTCATAGAACCTCTTGCTTTTTTGGTTTTTTGTTGTGTTTTTTTTTGTTCTGTCAGCCTATGTGTAGATATCCCCCTCTCATTTCAGTTTTTTAAAAAACCTTCCCGTTTTTGACAGTTGTGCTTCTCGGTATTGTCTCTTTAAAAAATCTAGGAGAGCTGCAATCTGAGGGCGGGTAGTTTGCTGTAGCACTGGATGGTTATAGAGATATTTTGGTTTATTAGTTTCTGGATGTCTTGTCTTGATCGAAAATATGGGCTTACCCTCACAGTCAGACATATGTTCTGAGAATACGATTCTGGAAACCAAATCAAGAAAGTCATCCTGTTCAGGTGAAGGAAAGCATCTTTAGGTTGTTCTCACTTTTATGGCTGAGGTATACAAGATGAGTAAAAACACACAGGAACTCATGAAATTCTGCTTTTTGGCTCGTTTTGTAATTTGGCGATATGGACACACTGTGAAATACACACTGCACTTTTTCTACACTTCACTGTTCTATATAGAGTATATTGCTATTTTGAGGCTGGTTTGGTTTTTACTACAGGTTGTCTGTATCCTGATTGCTATCAGTAAGCTGTTGGGGGAGGAGGGGGAGACAAATCTGGATTTGAGATACCAATAGTCTGTAGCCATGATAAAGCCCATGGTAGAGCCCATCTAACCTGCTGCATTACAAGAAGCAAAATAGAAAAGGCATCTCCAGCGTGCAGTAGCCATACAGTAATCTGTTTTTTGATGACTTAAGCCCAATCACAATCCTTTGCTACTTAAAGTGAGCCTTTGGGATTCTGCTAACTTTGTTCCCAAATGCATGCACTTGAAAGTGTTAGAAGTCATGCTTACTTTTTCTCTCTTTAAATGGTGACTTGTTAATTTATCAATTAAGTCAGTATATCTGCACAGTCTTTTTGAGCTGAAAATAGATATTATTCTGCTAGCATTGACAGAGGAATACAGAGACAGTAAGGTTGCTTGTAGGCAGACATGTAAAGTGTGAAATAAGACTCACCATTGCTACTTTTTGCCCCCAAGGATATGTATGATGAGCTGATGATGATCATTGGATCCAGACGGAATGACCTGAATCAGAATCTGGCTCTTAAGAGGCAGTATGAACGGGCTTTACAGGACCTGGCTGACCTGTTAGAAACAGGCCAAGAAAAGATGGCTGGTGACCAGAAAATGATTGTTGCTTCTAAGGAAGAGGTTCGATCACTACTTGACAAACATAAGGTAAGAAACTGTGACATATTTCAGGACTAATCATGACTGTAAGCTTGTACGCAAAAAATTGGTAATCCTAAGGGTTCAGGAGCTTTTCAGAATGGTGGGCCATTAAATTGAGTTATATTAAAACTTGCTGTATTTTAAATTGGAATCAATGAACTGTTCTAACTGAATTACTTCAAAATGTTCTGTTGAAAGTCAACCCAAGTAGATCACATGTTCTTCCTCATTCTAATAAAAGGTTCTTCTTCTTGTCCTGTCATGCCACGTAGCAACTTCATCCCCCACTCCATTTTTTCTCAATGGAAAGTTATGTTTGTTAATAGCACCCACAAAATATAACAAGACTATCCCACATTTTTTCTTATTATGCAGAATTTTTTGGTGGCATATACCTGATTTAAGCTATTTTTGTTTATGGAATGAGAGTTGGGATAGAGCTTGCATGGAAAAGATGAATTCTTTCTTTCTTCAAAAGAAAGATATTTTTTTTTGTTGGATTTTGTGAAATGGTGGTGGAAGAAAAGTTTACTTAATTGTATGTCTACAACTACTTGATTGTACTGCTATTGTCTGAAAATTTTGTTTTAGTGGTAATGAATTGAGTAACATTTGCACTTTCTCTTTTCTATTCTCTCTCCCTCACACCCAAATTTTTCAGGAATATTTTCAGGGGTTGGAGTCTCACATGATCCTGACAGAAACGCTCTTTAGAAAGATGAATAGCTTTGCCCTTTTGAAGGAAACTCGGTCACATTCAGACCTAATGACACAAGCTACTGCTGTATTAAAGCTGGCTCATAAACGAGGTGTGGAGCTGGAATACATTCTAGAGGTGAGAATTTCTGTGGTCTTTTCTTTACTGCCAGGATATTCTGTAATGTTGGTCTCCCATGCTTGGACAGAATTGGTGGATATCAGTCCCTTTTATAATACACACAAAGCACTGATAGACTACATGTAATTTTTTTTGTTTAACTGTTGTGTCCTTTAGGTGACTCAAGTCGTGTTCCTCTAAATTTAAAAGAGCTGCTTAGCTACAGCTGACAAGGAGAACATGACAGCTTTATCCCTGTGTTCTAAATAAAAGCTGAGCTTGACACAGAGATGGTGTCTAATTATAGGTTCACTAGACATCTGTACTGTTATTTCTGTACATTCACAACTATTCACCTATAGGATTTCTGACTGAGAAAGCGAATAATAAATATTCTAGATACCCAGATAAATATTCACCATATACATGGATAATTTCTGCCTGCAGACCTGGATGCGTCTGGATGAAGATTACCAGGAACTTACCAGACAGCTGGAATCTGTTGAAGGTAGCATCCCCATAGTTGGTTTGGTGGAAGAGACGGAGGACAGGCTTACAGACCGGATTACACTTTTCCAGGTTGGTGCTTTTTAGACATTCTTTATGGAAAAGTTGGATGAAAGGGACCTCTGAAGGTCATCTAGTCCAGCCTCCCACTTGAAGCAGGACAAGTGCCATGGGCTGAATCAGCCACAGTACTGGAAACCTCAAAACATGGAGATTGCACAGCCAAACTGGGGACCAACTGTAGTGCTGCATCACCTACGTCTGAAAAGGTTTTCTGTAATGCCGGATCTAAACCTTCAACTTCCAGCTGGTCACCATTGTTCTTTTTTTTATTTTGTGGCACTACTGAGGAGCATTTACCTCTATAATCTTTTCAATTCTACTCAAAATAGTTTTAAGCCTTTGTTAGACTGGCGCTTAGCCTCCTGTTTGCAAATCTAAAGAAGCACACCTCCCTCAGCCTCTTTTTAAAGGACATGTACTCTGAGTCCCTCAACATCTTAATAGCTCGACACCAGACCCTGACTACTTCCTTCTTCTTGAACTCATTGGGAGGTGGTGGCAGGGCAGAATCAGATGCAGTAGATGTGGCCTCGTCAGCACCATGTAGATAATGCAATAGCTCATCAGTTGTTCACAGTCCTAACATAGGCCAGTGCTGAGGCCTGCCTTATTCACGATGTCTTGGTTATGGAAGATGCCAGGTTAAATACACTAGCCATTCCCTTCCCAGCCTGTACTGAGAAATAGGGTTATTCTGCACATGGCACAGAATTTGCACTTCATGTTGAGCATCCTAAGGTTTCTGCTGCCTCCAACTTCAAGTTTATCAAAGTGTCTCTGGGCTAAGTCTGCCTTTTTTTCTGACAATCACTCTCCCTACGTTAGTGTCATCCACAGATTTACTGAGGGAGCATTATCATCATTCATGCCATTAAGATGTTGAAGATCTTTGGGCTCAAATATCAACAATCCCTAGAGTACTCTGCCCATTACACTCTGTCAGCCAGACATCGAGCTTTTGGTCACTAGCGTTTGAGACTGGTAATGCCACCAGTTTCCAATTCATGTACTAGTCCATTTATCCAGCCTGCATTCTCTCCACTTCCAGAAGAGGGTCCCCCAGAAGGGGGAGAGAGTGTCAAAGGCCATATTGAAGTCAGTCTTATCCACAGAGAAAGTAGTTTCATCCTAAAAGGCTGTCAAGTTAGTGAATCCAAGCTAAATATTCCTGGTTAGCTTTTGGTCCTTTTTGTCCTTGAAAACGGACTCCAAGAGGATGTCCTTCATGATCTTTACAGATAGTAAGGCGAGGCTGAACAACCTGCGGGTCCCCAAGTTGTCTTCCTCCTTCTCAAATGCAACAAGAACTAGTGGTTTAAATATAGGTTTCTACCACATCCTGTTTTTTTCTGTCTGTTCTCAAAATGAAAATTCTGGTTTAGTGTTTTGTCTTTGTCTCAGTACGCACCAAGCACTTTGGTTGAGTTCTTTTTTGTTTTCTTGTTTTGTTTTACAGAAAAATGTCTGCCAAATTTTTCTTGCAAATGACTTCTTGTCTACTCTGAATTTATTATGTATATTGTGTTTTACTAGACAGCTTTCTGCTTTTGCAATGGTATGATGAGAACTTGAGCAATCTATTGAGTGTGGGTTTTATTTTGGTTTTGTTTAATGCTAGGCATTGTTTGTGTTGGTTCTGACCCTAAATTAGTTTTGCTATTTTGTTTCTCTTGTCAGTTACATATATTAGGTTATTCAAATCCAGATTTTCAGAATCTGCAGTGGCATCATTTTTAATACCTTTTTTTTTTTTTTTCTCTCCCCGTGACCATGTCTAGTTTAAAAATCTATCATAATTAATCTATGGCTATCTTGGAATTTATATGCTGCTCTCTAGGAGCTATACATATACTTGTGTATATAAGTTATATGTAAGTACACACACAGACACATACATATATAGATATAAAAAATCTGTTAAGTTATTAGAGCCCTATGTGAAAGAGAAAATAAGAAGAGCGGTAGAAAGTTCATGTACACACCACAAGATTGGTAGTTTTGTACACTTTATTTTCAGATTAGTTTCAGCATAACTGAAAAACGGGGATGCATGTACATTTTGCACTGAAGCTTAGTCAAATATATAGACATTTTAAAAATCTGTACTATTTGTATAATGATAGCAGAATTTGGCGCGTGTATTTGCCCACATATCCAAATTCTTTATGCATCTACAAGTCACTATTTAAATTAAATCTGTCTCTGCTCCCAGCTGGATTCAAGTTAAGTGTATTAGCAGCCTTTCTTTTTCAGTACCTTTCCTTTTTCAGTACCTTTTTTGCTTTCTTTTGCCCTAACAATCAGCTTCTCTGTTCAGGGATTTGGATGGGTTGAGGGTGATCTCCTCTTTTGTAACCATGGGTAGCAGGATGGTAGATCAGTAAAAGAAGAGTTAGATGACCAGAGAGCTGAAGGTAGGCGTTGAAAGGGCTGGTGTGGCCACCATTAGTAACTTGGTATTGGACGCCTTTAACTTTCATTGCAGTACAGTTTTCAGCAGATGGTAGATTAAGTGCTGATATTTTAATCAATTTCTCTCAGAAATGGTGTTGTCCCACCAAGATTCTTTTGAAATTCTTCAAGTGTGAAATATCTATACCAAGGAGGAGTTCACCATAAGGAAGTGTCAATAAACGTATTAAAGTGAGAGTTTTTGTGACAGCCTGTTCAGATTTTGAGGTTACCCACAAGGTGGTTCTCAGGGAGCTCTAGAGCTGGTGCAGAGGGAAGAAAATGTGATGTGCTGTTGTGACATTTGATTTGCTACAAAATGCAATAAAAGAAAACTAAATGTTGGGAAAGTGCGATAGCAGAGACCTGCAGAGCTATCTAACCGTCTCTCTGTCATTACAGCATCTGAGATCTAACCTGACTGAATACCAACCTAAATTATACCAAGTGCTAGATGATGGGAAAAGGCTCCTTTTTTCTGTTAGCTGCTCAGATCTTGAAAGTCAACTGAACCAACTAGGAGAACGCTGGTTAAGTAACTCCAGCAAGGTTACCAAGGAGCTTCATAGATTGGAGACAATACTGAAGCACTGGACAAGGTAATGCTGATGTAATAGATAATATAAACTTCAGGTCAAAGTCCTTCTTAACCCAAAACTATTAGATTTGACATTTAAAAGAAAGTACTTTGAGATTTCTGTTTGACTACTGTGCAATATCCTACTTATGTTCCATACAAGTGCTATCATACTCTCACATTTGCAATAAAACCTGTAACAGCTGGTGGGAGGAAGTCAGAAGGTGTCTTATTCAGACGAGTGTTAGAAGCCCCATATCCATACAGGTTGATGAGAAAGGGTGTGTGCGTCTGTGTCATTGCATATATGAAAGGGAGCTTTTAGCTGCCTTTAGTAATGTTCATACGCTACTTTTGAAATCAGTTCCCTAAGTGATATACAAGCTTTGTCTGTTATTCATAATATCACTGGCTTGTTGGCTTACTAACCTTTCAAGAGAGATACATAAAGGGATTATAAGTATAAAGGTTATGTGGAGACACTCTCATTCTGACACCTCACTAGTTGCTTGGCATATGAAATGATAGGGAGATAGTTTCTGAGAAAAACATTAAATTTCTGATCTGACATAGCTTATGGTAACATTTTTGGAAGATTGAGCCTTATAATGGAAAGCAAAAATGTGTTTATGTGTGTGAGGTGAGGTGGATTTGCCCAAACAGATTGATAACCTACTTACTAGTCCTTCATTAAACTTAATTTTTCCCAAGAGTTAAAAAGAAGGCACTGTTAGGAATTGTGGGTGTAATGGCTAAAAATAAGAGCTTCCTGATACCATGCCTGCCTTTAAAATTAAATAGCATTTTTCTGAAATTAATAGAGGGGAAAAAAAAAAAAAAAGCTTTTATTTTAAATCTCGCATACAGTATCTTCTTCTAACACGTGGAGAAAAGACTGCTCGGTTGCAGGCAAGAAGTGGCGATAATTGCTTTAGGCTTCTTTAAACATCTTTACAGATATCAGAGCGAATCAAGTGAACTGACACATTGGTTACAATCTGCAAAGGAGCGACTTGAGTTTTGGAGCCAGCAGTCTTTGACAGTTCCTCAAGAACTGGAAACAGTCCGAGACCACCTGAACTCCTTTTTGGTAAGTCATTTATGGACCTTGGACAACTTTGTCTCTCCAATTACAAATAAACAGTTGAGCAGTCATATGGTTATAAACTTTTTCTCATCACTGAAGTAGTGAGTATGCAAAAAATTTAAAATCTACTTCTGTATGTGAGCTCTCCTTCAAAGAACTGGTGTGTTTGCACATTCAGCACTCCTTTGCTGTGTGCAGTGATTGTAAAGCCTGATGATTCTGAAAACAGAAAATGTTTTTAGACTGAAAACAACTTTTGTTCTCATTTGGTCTGAAGTATAGCCGGTAAACACTAATAGAAAGTACATATTTTTAAAGGGAAGGAATGATATTCTTAGCTTTCTGAGGTAAAGCTTTAAATACAGTAAACAAGTAGCTGATTATTTCCACAAAAATTATTCTGCTTACAGGAGTTTTCAAAAGAGGTGGATGCTAAATCATCACAGAAATCGTCTGTCCTGAGTACTGGGAACCAGCTCCTCAGGCTGAAGAAGGTGGATACAGCAGCACTGCGTGCAGGATTGTCCCACATTGACAGTCAATGGACAGAGCTGCTCACACAAATCCCAGCAGTGCAAGAGAAATTGCACCAAGTAAGGAAAGCCAGTCGCGGCCTTTGATGTTCCAGAAAATTCAGACCATACATTTGGCACTGCCTTTCAGAGATAGTTGCTCCCTTCCTCAATTTACCCATGTGAGGCAAAATAGGAACAGCGTTACTGCTATTTTAATGTGAGACCACTTACACTCATGTCCAAATCTTGTCTACCCGTTCTGTCTAACACCAATTGATGTTAATGTCAAACTTACGTTTGTTACGTTTGTTAAATTTGAACCAAAGAATGAATGAGGGTTTTTTCAACATGTTGGTATGCTTTTTGAAAAAAGGTAGTTCACATCCCTGTAACCTGTCAGATTCTGATAGTGGTTTTGTTCAAGTTGAATAGACTGGGTTCAAGTCTATGAAGGACAAAATAAATCTAAAAACATTGTGCAAGGCTTCTGCTACTGTATGTAGGAGCAGGAGAGTTTTGCTTGTGTAGTTTTGGTTTTTTAATGCTATAATACTAAAGTTAAAGAATTATACCGGTCTAACCACTGTAAGTGGTTTCTTCAGTTCATAATTTGGAATGCTTTCAGACTTAGTAATAATCATCATGATTTTAGGGTAAGAGAGGAAGGATAACAAATGTTACCTGAGCCTATTATACTAAACGAAATAATGTCATTCAGTATTTCTCTGAACTGTCTTGTAACTATATATGTCTGCCTAAAAATGTCATAGAATAAGTTTCTGAGTAACTAAATGTAAGCAAGCACTACTGTATCATATGTTGAAAGTGAGTTTTTTAAGAAAACAATGGGTACTATTCAAAATGAGCCCATTCAGAAATCATCACCACAAGCAGAGTTGTATAAAATTATTTTCCATGGGTGATTCATTAGCCGTTTTCAAGGACAGGAAAACTGTAGCTTAACGTTGATCTTTTACATAAGCCCAAGACAGAATTATGGAATGAGAATGCAGAACCATTTGGAAGTCAGAAATGGAATCTTTAAGTTTATCCAGTTTCTTTGTATAATGAAGAGTGGAAATAAGAAGACTTTAATATAATATTTTATTTATAAGATGCATGCAGTTATACAATAGATCTATTAAAACCTCTTCCCTTTATTAACTTTTTTTTTTTAAATAAACTTCAGGGATGTGCTAGGGATGTAGAATAACATGATAGTAAGAGCAGGAAAAGGAAATGCTCTATGGCAAGGCAGAGCAAGGAATTCTTATCCATTTTCTTCACAACATGCATTTTAAGTCTGGTTATCTCTGCAGCTCCAGATGGACAAAATTCCTTCTCGTCATGCTATCACTGAAGTTATGAGCTGGATTTCCCTGATGGAAAATGTCATTCAGGAGGATGAAGAGAATATAAAAAATGTAGTAGGACAGAAAGCCATTCAAAATTATGTCAAGAAGTACAAGGTACTGAGTGGAAATGTTATTGATTTCCCTTTTGAACTATCACTATTAAATATGTATACATATGTAAAGTATAAGTGATTTAAGGAAAAAAAATAAGCCCAAAATTTACATTGTGGAGTGGTTAGAATTGTACACAAGTTATAATTTGGTAATATTTGATACAGTGGAAAAGAAGCCAAAATTACTTCTTCTCTGCTTTTTAGCAATTAGCTAAATTGTCATAAAGCTATAATTTGTGAACATTTTCCTCTGTTTTGCAGGAAGGTAAGAAATTATGGTACTTATTTTTTCCCTTCTTTTCTACTAGGGTTTCAAGATAGATTTAAGTTGCAAACAGTTGACAGTAGACTTCGTGAACCAATCAGTGCTGCAAATTAGCAGCCAGGATGTTGAAAGTAAACGTAGCGACAAAACTGATTTTGCAGAACAGCTTGGAGCAATGAACAGACGTTGGCAAATCCTGCAAGGCCTGATCACGGAAAAGGTAATGAAAAAATACTAGATGCTCTGTAGTGAACTTTCAAAATGCATAAACTATAGGATAATAAGGGTTGGAAGCCTCTGCAGGTCATCTAGTCCTACCTCCTGCTCAGAGCTAACTTTACAGTTAGATCAGTTTTGATGGGGACTCACTTAGCTGAGTTTTGAAAATCTCCAGGCACAAATTCCACACCCTCCTTGGGAAGTCCGTTCCTGTGATTAACCAGCCCTGTGGGGGACAAGTTTTTGCCTTGCTCCCAATCAGGATTTCCCTTGTTGCAATTTGTGACTGTTATCTCTCCTCCTGAAAAATTCCACTTCATAAACATATTCCACTAAAGTATTAGCTTCTTTCAGCATGTCATAATATTTTAATACATTATCTCTATATTATTACTTCTGGATAAAGCAGGTTTTTTATTATGGACTCTTTTGAAATAGCAGATATATCTTTATTTGAATGCATATACTGTTTTTAAATTCTGAAAGCATTGAATTCTGAGGAGGCACTGGTCAGCATTGGCCTTCACTGATTTATTTAATTGACCCAACAGTAAAGGTAATTGTATGAGAAAGTATATACTCATATTTCTTTGCAGATCCAGCTATTGGAAAATCTGCAGGAATCCTGGGCAGAATATGAAAATAATGTGCAGAGCCTGAAAACTTGGTTTGAAACCCAAGAGAAGAAGCTGAAACAACAACAGAAAATTGGAGACCAGGCTTCAGTACAGAATGCTTTGAAAGACTGTCAGGTAATATGCCCTTACAAATAATAGTATTCTCTTTCCAAAAGTTAGAAGCAGCACTTAATAAAGCCATGTGAAATCTTTGTATCAGTGAAGTCAGTAACAGAATTCATGTTTACTTCAGTGAGGGAGAGATTTCGTTCCATAAGTGAAAGGAGGAAGGAACAATAATGTCCCAAAGATCTTTAAAGGCAACCAAAGTAATTATTCTTTTTTGTATTGTGTATTAAAGCATGGACATTTCTAAACATGCCAGGTGTACTGAACTATAAAAGCTGTCAAAGGAATATGTTCCCGTTCCTGTTTATCCGATCTCATGGAACTTGATGACTTGATGTCATGAACATCATGCTTGACTATTCGGAAACTTGTTTTTTCTGCCTTATCACTGTCTTTCCTCTGCTGCCCTCTCCCCTCCCATGCATGCTTCTGGACCTCTCAGGCTAGAGTTCAACCTTACAGGTGTATAAGCAAAACAGATTTTTCTGAATTTATAAACAAGGCCTCTACATGGTATTTGGCATAAGATAATTTTTGCTCAAAAGTATTTTGTTCTCCCAAACACCAAATAATAAATTTCATAACAGATTTTTAAGTCTTCACAAACAGAACAGCTGGAAATCTATTCAAATGAAGTGCATAAGATAAGCGAATCTATATTCACCAGTGTATTAAACCCATCTTTGTTTCTGTAAAGTCAAATAGTTGTTTAGGCCAGATATGTTTGAAGTCAAATTTTTTTCCAAAGTTCTTGACCTGTTTTCAAACCAGTTGCAGTGCTTAGTTTTAATTCAAGTAGCTTTAGGTTTGCAGGACAATAAGCCCATATGACTGAAGCAAGGGTAATTTAGCATAGCCTGACATAATCAGCAGGCTGTGCTTGGCTGGAGTTCAAAGCTGAATCTGATTTATCACCTTTATGGTTCCTTTTGGTCAGGGAAGTTAACAAATACACTTGAGGGAGTAAGTTATGAACGGCAAAGCTTTGATCATCAGAGAAACAAATTGTTTAAGAAATAGCTGTATCAGACACTCCCAGGTATCAGGTTCAAACAGCACAAAAGCTGCAGTTTATTTATTAACCAATGTTAGTTGCTGCCTAGTGTCATATTAATAAGTGAAGGCAAGCATTTTTTCCCATCACAGATCAGAAACAGTAGTATGTCTTTCATTCAGTCATGAGTGTAAAATTATGAGTAAGAAGCCCCTTTTCACAGAGAACCAGAAATATTTGCTATTCTTGGTGTTTGAAATGTTTGCCTGTTTTCCATTCTGAATTTTGCACCAGTCTTGTACAAATTTAAATGCCTTTATATATAAGAATATATAGTACAGCAAAAATTCTCTCACTTATGTATATAGACAAAACTGTATTATATGTGTGCATGGATAAATTCTGTTAATAGCAAGTATTTGCAAGAGTGGGCAGAATTTGGTTCCAAATACCCTCCCCACTATCTGAAATGTAAACTCTGTAAAGGCAGTGATTCACTTGTTGTTGGGGCCTTTTGATTCTTAGGGAGAGTAATTTATTGAAAGACATGGGATTTCAGTTTGCCCAGAGTTTTGCTGTGTTGTTTTCTTTCCCCAATGATCCACTTCTCTCAGTATGGAAAGGCTTGCAGAAAATTAAAATACAGCCTGAGAACACAAGATATACTGCTTCGCGTAGAGGCATCCCAAGATTGCTCTCGCCTCACAGTCTGCTTTCCATATCACACTGACTACTTTATCTCCAGACAGGTAAACACAAATCTGTGCTGGCCTGAAGCCCACAAGCCAGACTTCCCTGCTCTGCTCAGACTCAACATTTGTGCTATCTGAAGCTACACAGCTTCCATAGGAGTCAGAGCACTGCAGGTCTTTCCTGGATTTCCCTGCACCGTCCCATGAAATTATATAGGTAGTTTCCTGGCTAAGGATGAGTTTATGAGAGCGTGCTGTATGACTCACTTGCTCACTGAGTCTTCCTGTTCATTCTCATGCTGTTGATCACAAGGTTTGTGACTAGTGAATGTTACATACCAGACCTTCTGCAACTACACTTATTGATAAAACCAGGAAACTTAGAATCAACATTTCCATGACCAATCTAGGGTCATCTTAAATCAGTAACACAGTCAGCACTTGACTGAGGCAGCAAAACAAGCCACTAACAAGTTGTCAATGGCCTTAGTGCTTATGTACTCAGCCCTGTTTTCTTCACTTGTTTTCACTCCAGCTGTTCGTTTTCTTCCACTTTTCTTGGATTAGTGTGTGGGAACTGTGAGCAGAGCAAAATGCTATCGAGCTCATTAATGCTTCCCAATGGCATGCAACCTTGAGGAGGAAAATTCCTGCAGTCTGTTGCTTGTTGTCATTGGCTGGACTCCACTGAACTTGTCATCTAGGGGAAGGCTCACTGTCCTCGGGCAAGGGGCTTTGCTGGGACCTGGCAGGGACCCAATTCATGTGAGGAGGAAAGCAAATTGACATCTTTCGCTAGGAAGAAATTTTATCCTTTTACTTGGGTGGCAAAATTAATTTTTTTTCCAGAGGCTTGAGGCAGCTTTGGACTAATTAAAAAGCCCTCTCAGGGTTCGAGGACAAACTAAGAAATGCAAGAGGTTTCCCATGTATTCAAACTGTCCTATTTTTGATGAGTTTTGGCCTCTTACATGAGAAAAGAAAATTACACAGAACTTTAATGTAGAGGACATGGTTCTATTTAAATTAAAGACAAACAACTATGCTTTAAAGGGAACATAAAGTATTAAATAAAATTGCTGATGAGTTATCATTCCCTTGAGAATAAAAAGCCAAAGCATGCAAGCCTGACTTTCCTATTTTTTAAACTAAGGAGCTTATGGGCATCTTTTCTATCTTAAGGCATTATCTATCCAATTAAATAAACAAAAATACTCAGGCATCTTCTTTTTCTTTTTCAGGAATTAGAAGAATTAATAAGAACAAAGGAAAAAGAGGTAGAAAATGTGGAACAGAGCGGTCTGTCTTTGATACAGAACAAGAAGGAAGAAGTCTCTTCTGCTGTTATGAAAACACTGCAAGAAATTAACCATTCCTGGGCCAGTTTGGATCACATGGTAAAAGAATCATCAAGGAGCAAATTATAGCTCCAGGGCATGGAGGAGAGGGAGAATGAGCAGTTTGCAACTAGTGGGTTTCTTCTGTACTGTAGGGGAACAGATTGTGAATTGTGTCCCTCTTTCCATCCATCCCCAAGTTTGGGTCTACACTCCCCATAAAATGGATGTAGTATTTCCTATTTCAAGGGTGCTTTTAATTCTTGTAATTGGAGCTTTTTAGGTGCTTCCTGATATTTAGTGGAAAGGTACCAAATGATCTGTAAGGAACTACCTTCACAAGGACACAGGTCTTGCAGAATAAGGAAGAGATCGGCATTAATTTTTATCATCCAAAGCTTGATAACATCAGTCTACTTTCTCAGGATGAATGCAGTCCCTGCTGGCTTTCATAGCCTGCCTTAGGAATACGTGTTTGACAGTCTTAGACAATTTCTCTAGATCTGGCTTTGGACCAAAGTAGAATGGACTTGATACCTTCTCAGTCCCTGCCATCCTAGCTTTATAAAATCAAGGAGAACTTTATGCTGTACCCAGTGTAAGTCTATCTGATTGTTGTGCAAAATCTCCAGCAAGTCTGAAATTAAGCATGTATATCAAGTAGTATTAGAGATCAAAAGGAAGGAAATAATTTAAACAAAACCCAAAGATGTTGAATGCTTTTCATTTACTTTTTTTTTTTTCTTCCTCCTTCCCCCTAGGTTAGCCAGCTGAAGATATTGTTGCAATCTGTTCTTGATCAGTGGAGCATTTACAAGGTGGCTTATGAAGAACTGAATAGTTACCTGACAGAAGCCAGATACTCTTTGTCCCGGTTTTATCTTCTTACTGGTTCTTTGGAAGCTGTGAAAGTCCAAGTTGATAGCCTTCAGGTGAAAAGAAAACCATGCCTCTTGATATACTAAGGATGGATTTAAGGATTAATTTTGTTCTGATTGCACAGATGTAGATAACTATGCATTTTGGTTTGTAAGAAATGGAAGTACAGACATACTGGCGCATTAAAATCCCATGACATTAGCAAATAGTCATTGCATTTTTAATTTTGCAGAAAAATAAAATGGTGGTAGTTGTTTTGGTTTTAGATTTTTGATGCCGTTCTTTAATTTTTGAGCCGTACTGTCAAATCGTTAAAAGTTTTTAAGTCATGCTGGTGACCATTAAAACTAAAGATTCTTACTGTGCTTTGTCAGGCTTCTGAGCTACTGACAGATGTTGAGATCATACTTTAAACCTACTCCCCCGCCTCAACCCTGTGGTTGCAGTAAATTAGAAGATCAAAGAAAATAATGTTCCAAAAGCTAAGATACTGCTGAGCTGTTCAAGTTGTTTTCCACTGTAAGAAAAGCATAAAATACAATGACATTCCTGTTATATTATATTATTATTAATGGAAATAAATTAGTATAAATTATTACATTAAAAAAACATTAAAACTATTCTATTACATAGAAAAACCTTTTATTTCAAAGAAAGTTGTTGTCTTTGCAACCAAAAATAAATATGCAAACATTTCCAGATGCTTAAAGCAACAACTTGTGCTGATACTATTTGCCAGCAAATTTAAGTTTACATTATCATTTAAATATTTTGTGTGATTTGAAGTCCACACAGATGTAAAGCCAAATGCCCTAAGCATGAACAGCACTTTTCAAACTGCAATTTAAAGAGCATCCATTAATGCATTTTACATCTGCTCTTCTATGTTCTCATTTTTTTATGTGTCAAAGAGGAGTCAGGAAAACAATAGTTACAGAAAATTAAGTTTTTTGCTTATTAAGTTTTCAATTATACTGTTTAATCAGGTTGAGATTTGCTGGGCTGTTCAAACTGTGTTAATATGCATAAAAATATTTAAGGTTTGGAAAAAAAAAAAGTTCATTTTCCCTGCCAGCAGTACTTCAGACTGATAAATGAAAGAGCAAGAATCTTCTTTGTGCTGTTACTTTTTCATCTTGTTCTAAACAGGAAAATGTAATTTAATTTATTTTTTCCCATCACTTAAATTTTAATGTTAAAAGCAGTTCCATGCATTAATCCTTCTGTGCAAGAGTACTTGTTTAGAATAATTTCTTTTACAAGATTTTTACGTTTTTAGAAGTTATTAGGTTAAAATATACTTTTTGCTACACCTTGATAGGCAATATCTCAAATCTAACAACAATCTTCATATTTAACAATCTTCTATTTAGATGAAACATGCACGTAATCAAGTTTTGCATTCTTAACCTGTATGATGTAAATGATACATAGCATTTTGAAATGTTTCTACATCATGCAGTTATAAAACCTCATGTATCTTCATTTTTATTATTCTATCTGTTTTAGAGTTTACAAGATGATTTGGAAAAGCAAGAAAACAGCTTACAGAAATTTGGTTCTGTGACCAATCAGCTGTTGAAAGAGTGTCACCCACCAGTGACTGAAACACTTACCAGCACTTTGAAAGAAGTGAATATGAGGTAGAAAATGTCTGTGTGTCAAGCTTTACTTTCAGTGGTAAATTTACATTTATCCACTGACTCAGTTTTCCATCATTTTTATTTTTGTTATATTTTATGCTTCCATGCATGGCTACCAACCACGTTTAATAAATACCATGCTGGAAAATAATACTGCACTTAACATGCGAGAATCCTGTCTGAAATGTTTATTTGGTACGCATGCACCAGATTCCACAGATTTTAGGTTGCTATTTCTAGTTGTAGGAAGGGCATGATATCAAGAAGGCCTAAGCCTTCACCAGTAGTTTGGCAAACAGCTTCCCCAACTTTGGAACCACGCCAGAACCAGCGTAAGGGTTTACTCAGATACGCTTCAGAAAGCCAGGATCCAAAAGCAAAAGCTAGTTTGGTGGAAAGTTTGGGGATTTTATGAAAACACAATCATGCCAAATTCATTTTTATCTGTGGTCCATCCTGTCCTAGAATCCAGAAGGGGAGGGAGGGATTATTCACTCCATTTCAAAAAAAGATACTGTAGATTTAACAGTTTCAATGATAACTGATGGAATTTTCATGTCAGCATTTTTATCATATAATAATAATTGAAAAATACTGTGCTTTCCTTTAGTGAGGAAATAATGAAGCAATTTGATAAATACCAGAACATTTGAGAAAGCACATATTTCTGGTTGCTATTAGAGCCAAGAAATTCAAAGGGGGATTAATATTTAGATGAATAATAAAATTATAAAGAGTTTTAATGGGATTGGGATTATTTTAGAAGGGAGTTACGCAGTGCTTTATGACTTTAAATATTCTGTCGGGGTTTGGGAAGAAATTACAGCAAAAGAAGTGTTTTCTTGTTTACACCTGTTTTGAGCCTCTTAGACCCTTGCAGGAATCTGATACTGATAGTTTGTTGTTGATCGTGGATGCTCTGTGCAGTGAACCAAAGTGTGCTACGTGGAAATAGCAGGAGGTTCACTTCAAAAAGTGCACTCCAGCTCTGACCTCAAGCAGTAATATACAGCATCCAAGATGTAGCATCCAAGATCTAGCACAGTGCAGACCTGCTGTGACAGGTCAGAACAGCCCGTTAACATATTTCTTGGATTCCTCTCCTTCCTCCCCACCTCATCAAATGTCTTGATCTTGATTATTACCAAATCTCTTAAAAGTCCATGGAAAACAGCAGATAGGAAGAGGGGAAGGGATAGTTCTTGTGGACTCCCAGGCTTCAATCATTCATCCAATCTCCTCACCAGGTGGAACAACCTTCTACAGGAGATTGCAGAGCGGCTGCGTGCCAGCAAGGGCCTCCTACAGCTGTGGCAGAGGTACAAGGACTGTTACCAGCAGTGCTCTTCCACACTCCGTCAGCGGGAAGACCAGACCAATGAACTCCTGAAGACTGCCACCAGTAAAGACATTGCTGATGATGAAGTTACTACTTGGATTCGGGACTGTAATGTATGTTCGGTTAAGCTTTGCAGTTTTTTACAGCTCTGTGGGCTAAAAATCTCAAGAGACTCTCCATTACTGAAGTTTATAATTGGTGTATTGGAAACTTGCATAGAAACACATTTCTTGTTACTGATGCATCTCAGGGACAGGAGAGACAGCTTTATGTCTGCTACCCAAATACCATGAGTTTCTCAGACTTTTCATGTGACCCCTCTGTTACTTGTAGTGGTGTTCCAGAAGTTTGCATCTGAAGTCATCTCTCTGAACAAGGTGGAAAAATGATATCACTTGATTAATTCTTAAGTCCCTGCTTATCAAACGAATTTTTGCTTAGGAAAATATCTCTACCAAATCTATTGAGTTCCTTATTATAGAAAGAAACACAAGATCCCATGACTATATTCCCACCAATCAAGGCTTTTCAGTTTTTCTGAATGAAAAGAGACTGGGAATGTGTTTATCCTTCCTTATGGAAGGACACCATTCAGCGTGAAACCTTGAGATTCTTCTTTTTTCAAGACTGCATCTCAAGACAGCAAAATAGTTCGTGGTTACATTTTGATTCTTTTGAGTTTAAGTTAATGTTTAGTGTCATTGATGAAAAAATTAAAATGTTAATTGTCTTAGTGTAAGCAAAACAATTGCAAGGAGAAAAATGAAAGCATTAATGAGCTCTTTGAGCATTTGCTGCCATAGGCATATGGACTGGCAATTCTAATTGTTCAGTTTGAATAATTTCTTCATTTCCTGATGTCCCATTCTTTAGCCATTATGTTAGGCCTTTTACAAAAGTTACTTTTTCATCTCTCCTGCTAATTCATATCAGGAATTAAAGGGGAGGTCTAGTCAAACCTGAATCGACCCACAGTGAGGGATGCCACTGCTTAGGACCAGCATGCCAGTAGATTCAAAAGGTTTGTTTCTACAAGTCTTGCCTCATCAATATCTCAGGCTCACTCAAAGGTAGCTGAGCAGTCCCTTCTTTCTGTTCCTCCGTCTACAGGTAAATATTTTTTTATTCTGACCATCATTTCCTTTTCATACAGAGAATGGATGGACACTTTTGCATTGGAATACAGTAGTAAATATAAGTTTTTCATATAGTGATGGAGTTTGGTCATTTCATTCTTCCTTTAAATCAGTGGAGGATGACATCAGCAGAGTGAAAGGTTAATTCTTCATATCTTTATTCAATGTGTTGCCACAGGATGTACTCACGGATTTGAAGACAGCACAGGAGTCACTGGTTGTTCTTCAGGAACTGGGAGAGGAGCTGAAAAGCCAGGTGGAGGCTTCAGCAGCAGCAGCTATACAGTCTGAACATCTTTCTCTGAACCAGAATCTGTCAACCCTAGAACAGGCTCTCCGCAAGCAACAGGCTGTGCTTCAGGTATGCCGAGAATGTTTCCAGTCCTTGAATGTGATCATGCTGTGGTACCTGAAAACATATAAATTAGTTAAAAAACTGCCTGGGGAAAGAGGATAGTGTCACCTGTTGGTCAGCATTTCCTGGAAGCCAAAGTTGGGAGCAGAAAATATTCTCAAGTTCAGCATAGAGATCTTGTAAGAAGGTCCAAATTCTGGGAAGAGGTAACAAACCTCATGGAGGAAAGTGTCCATCTGGAATCCCAAGGGCACCATGCTTTCTACAGGCAGCAATAGTGCTAACAGCTGGATCCACAGCTGCTGCTCCCCTGAAGACAACCTCTCTTCTCAGCTAGATCTTTAGCAGTAAAAAAAAACCAAGACATTCTGATATTTACAGTTCCTATTAATGTCAGTGACCAGACTGACACCTACCATTTGTGTCAAAGCCTGTTCAGTAGGTGTTGCTAATTGTTTGTGTCACCAGGGAGTAAAGAGCAAAAAGGGGGTGGACAGAATGTTTTCCATAGGAAAGTATATGGGTGACAAAGCAACAAAAGTGGTGGCTTCTATTTGGGTGACAAGAGGATTTACCCAAGAAATCCAGCGTTGTATAGAATGTGATTATAACATCACTGTTCTGTGAATAGACAAAATGTAAGAGAAGTTTTCCATTTTAAATTGCATTAATAGCAATTAGTGCTTCTCTCTGCTGACAATAGACTAAACAGAGGAGTTAGTTCATAGAAGGAAGTTGCAGAAGGTTACCTATATCAAGGCAAGGAGATATTTATGTACCTTGTTGAAGTGGTGCCTTTTTGCTATGATCAATAATCCTCTGTTCTAACTTAAAAAAAAGCCCAATAATTCCACAGTCTGTGAGCAAAGCAGCAGTTACAATTGCTCCTAGTCTATTCAGCTGTTTGGAAATCTGTAGTGAAAAAAAACAGGAGTTTAATGAGAATAACCAAGTCACAGGCGACAGGACTACGCCAGGGGAGGTTCAGGCTGGATATTAGGAAAAATTTTTTCACCGAAAGGGTTATCAGACATTGGAATGGGCTGCCCAGGGAGGTGGTTGAGGCACCATCCCTGGAGGTGTTCAAAAGACGGGTTGATGTGGTGCTGGGAGATATGGTTTAGTGATGGTGTTGCTTTTTGTTTGTTGTGTGGGTGTGTATTTTTTGTCAGAATTAGGTTGACGGTCGGACAAGATGATCTTTAAGGTCCCTTCCAACCTAGAAGATTCTGTGATTCTGTGATTCTGTAATGTCAGTATGGATGCTATGTGGCCAAAGTTCTTACGCTGTGGGTCCTTTTCTATTCAAGGCTGGAGTGCTGGACTATCAAACCTTTGCCAAGAAACTGCAAGTCCTTGAGGCCTGGATAACAGAAGCAGAAGAAATATTGAAAGGACAGGATCCCAGTCACTCATCTGATCTCTCAGCAATACAGAGTCGAATGGAGGAACTCAAGGTGACTAATAAATGCAGAAATTGTTGAATTATTTTTTTTTTCTGTTAGCCTGGTTATTTACAGGGTATGCACAAACATCATTCATGTATTCTATACATATTAAAGTGATATTTAGCGTAGGGATGAAGTCATCTATTCTTTTTGAGTATCTTGATATACTGAAGAAACATGCATACTGTGTATTGCAAGGTCTCAATTTGAGCTCTTTCACTCTTTCTTTTCATGGGGCTTTTTTTACCCTCTTCTTCCTTCAAGGTTGATGAACTTTGCCATCTAGGTTGGTTTTGTCATTTTAAGCTCCAATTATTTTTCTATCGGGGTTAACTATACATGTAACTGCACTTTGGGCATGCTGAACCCGAGGACATTTTCCTATCATAGTGAATTGGATATTTCTGTACGCAGAACAAAAGCACAAAAAATAGAAAGCTGAATAAGTTCAATGGGAATTTGCCAGCCTAGCATTCAAGCTAAGAAAAAAAAAGAAAAAGGCTCCCTTTTTTGACAAAATAATCATATGGCTTCAAACACTAGCCTACTTTTGCAGCTCTGAGTGGTAAATTCCCAATTCAGCAAAAGACTTCAGTGCAATTTGAGTTTACTTCTCTGTGCATGTTTAGAGGTGACTATAAGTCTTGTCCTGGTCTGAGACCAGAGGCTGAAGACTGGAAATGCAATTTTTCCCTGGCATAGGGATTGCTTGCCACTTGGTGGCAACCAAGGCCTCTCCAAATTAAACTGAGTGCTAGTTCATAATTTTGCAGTATATAACAGCATATTTACTGAACTTTCTGGTTACCGCTTTTACTGTTTGTTGCAGAGTCAGATGTTGAAGTTCAGCAGTATGAGCCCAGATTTGGACCGTCTTAATGAGCTGGGTTATAGGCTTCCTCTGAATGATAAAGAAATCAAAAGGATGCAGAACCTGAACAGACGTTGGTCTCTGATCTCATCTCAGACTACGGAGAGATTCAGGTGAGTATAGTTAAAGATTATTTTATAGTTTTCTAAGATTACAGCAGCTAGAAAGTATACCTTTTGCAGAATATAGAAAACATTTCAGATATCTCATTAACCAAAGTCCCTTTCCTTTGGTATAATTATAAATAGAAAGTGAAGCCAGTGAGCTGAGATGTTAGTTTTGCCACAAATTAACAGAATTTGAAATGAGGAACACTGCTACTTTTCAAAGTGTTGACTGGATAAATTGAATGAGACAGCTGAGTGGGAAAAGTGTTACCATCCAATTTGGAATTCTGCTGGGAAAGTTATTGCAAGACCCTTAACACTGTGTGTGAGAGGAGGAGACCTTACCCGAATCCATCTTTCTTTCTTTCTTTCAGTAAGCTGCAGTCTTTCTTGCTGCAGCAGCAGACCTTTTTGGAGAAATGTGAGACTTGGATGGATTTATTAGTTCAGACTGAGCAGAAGCTGGCGGCAGAGGTTTCAGGAAACTACCAGAGCCTTTTAGAACAACAGAGAGCACATGAGGCAAGTCATCACGTGTATTTATACAGAACTACAACACGTACTATTTATACATAAATGGAATGCACATTCTTTTGTGGAGTAATATAATAGCATGCCTTGAATTGAATTACATTTGCCTGCACCATCTGAGGATATCTTAAGTTAAAAACACAAGCGTACAAATATGTCAATAATACCCAGTTTGGGGAGAACTTGAGTATCTGTTTGCATTTGTGTATAATGTGTCAGTATGCCTAGGAGTGCTTGTCCCCTACAGATTGGTTTGTATTACTACTTCAGAATTGTAAATCAAAGTTTTTATTGGTCTTCCCATAGAGCCTAACTATTCTCATGCTATTTGGCCCCTTGTCTTCAGTCCTAACTGGAGAAAATCTCTGTGCTTTCAGTTTATTCTGATTTTGTTTTTTGTTATTAAATTACCAACATAAACAGCATCTGAAGAGCATGTTAAAGGAAGACTTTTTTGTCAAATACTGAGTTATATAACACATCATGGGACCTCCGTTTGGTAGCATTTCCATGGAGAACAAACTGATTTGATCTTCACTGTGTGCTGGAATCATTTGTCTGTAACAAATCAAGAGCAGCCCAGCTCTTGCTGCAGGGAAAAACTGGTTCAGAGTTTTTACTAGAGGACGCCTTTATGATTCTTCCATGAAGTCATGTGATGCACTTTTTTTTTTTTTCTCCACCCATATTGTTACTGCCAAGAATTCCGGTAAAGATCAAGTAAGATAAGTCAAATTTCATACCAAAGCTCCCATGTGGCCACAGTAGTTTCAGTTCCCACAACTTTTTCAGCTGACCTACCCATAGACTCTGGCCAGATCATAGGGAGAGTCAGCTCCTGCCCCTCTCACACCATAGTGTTTAGATGAATGTCTGATAGCAGAAAGTAATTCGCAACCATTTTTGCTTGCTTTAGCAGACATTTGCTTTAGCATTTAACTGCCTTTGCTTTCATAGACGTCATCCATTTCATTTCATCTCACTGCTGCCAGCATTAACTGGAGAGTGTCTTTGTAAGTTGAGACATCTCAAGTCATTGAGATTCAAATGTCCAGACATCATTGTTGTCTAAGTGGATAACTTCCTACTGTTGTTGCATCCAGTCATAGCTATAATTTTTTGAAAGGAGTTTATGGCAATCTTCTTGCTTACAATTGTCTTGAGATCTCTTCAAATCTTGATCTGAGCAGTCAGTTCAGATGTGTGTTACTAAGGGACTCTGAAGCTTTTTTTATTACAACTATAAAGTTATCTCTCAGAATTCAGTGAACTAATATCTGATTTTATAAATACTGCAATTCATCCTAAGAAAATATTGTAAACAGCATTTTTATATTTTTTTTTTACCTAAAGCTTTTTGGCATTTTATATATTCTAAATGTCAATGTTCTTTGCAGTGCCTCCTGATACTCATGAAGAATTTTCTTTCCACTCCTTGTAGCTGAAAGGGTCACATCTAAACTTCTTGAGGTTAATTTCCAGATTCTTTTGCTTTTTATTTTTAAAGATAATGACAAAATATTTTGTTTCCACATGTATTCCGATAATGGATATTAAAATGCCTCCAGCTCAATTACCTGCTTTCCAGTGCTGACCTGTAACTTTGCTGGGGTTTATTCAAAGAGGACCCCAACTACCTCAGTGGCCTTATTTAGAAATAACTTCCCACCAAAATTTACAAACCGGTAACATGGAGGTGGCACCTTTTTCAAATATTGTGCACTAACACTGGCATCTGCGTCTGACAAGTCTGTCAGGACAATCTTTTAGTCATTCTGGCACAATTCTCCAGCTATCCTAAGCCTGGTACATTGCTTGGGACTCCCGTGCAGTGGGAATGCACTGAGACAAGTGTTTAAGGAAGTGCTGGCAGAGGAAGGGGGGGTTCCTTGCCAACGCAATTACTGAAATTTTTCCAGCGTGCTGGTATTGTGCCTTCCAAAATCTGCCCTCCTTTCCTCCTCCTTTGGATTTCTGTTCCTGTGATTCATAGTGATCAACATATGGGAAGAAATTGGAGTGCAAGTGGTCCCACACTACAGAGTTATTCTCTTCTGTAAAGAGACAGTGTACATGAGGTGTGCAAGTGGATGTGGACAGAAATGTCTCTCTGCTTTTGGGTAGGGCTTGAAAACCTCCACTCTAAGCAGAGTTCCTCATGCTTGACAAGCATTTGTTTCACCTGTCCCCTTACAAAATATTAAAATTGTCACTTTTGGGGGGCTTGCTTTTGTTGGGTTTTTTTTTAGCCAGTTGTATTTTGTTTAGTCTCAATCTGTCAACAGAGCTGGTAGATGCTGTTGCCTCCTGTGCTGCATGCATGCCCCCTAACTTGACAGAAACAGATGAGACAGGAAGTAAAATTTCTGCCTTCTTGCTCAGCTTTCTGAAATTCTCTCTTGTGGTTTCGTTCATGAGATAATAGAGCAATTAGTTTCTCTATCGTGCAGGCTCAGTCATTCATAAGAGCCAAGGTATTCAAAGAACACTATTAAATACTTCTGCAAGGAAATTAGATAACACTATTTCTTTCTACAGGAAAATTTATGACCTGTGTAACATTTTCAAAATTAATTTAGTGATCCAGAGAGTCAAAATGTTGTTTTGAAAAATTAGTCCATCATCTAGAAGTCCTAAGCTCCATACAGGGTGATTGGGAGATTTAATTATGCAGGTGCCAGCAGGTATTTTGCTGGCAGTTGCAGATGCAGGGACTGGTACATCATAATTTGAGCTGGTGAGAAGCCATAAAACTGAGGTGTAATCTTGATTCAGGGAATAGTCACTCTCAGTTGAGGCAAGGGTGAACTATTAACTGCAAACACCACCAGTAACAAAAGAAAAAAAAGATCTTAAGCTTCATACCAGCATATGTTCTCCTTTAATCTCTCTAAAAAGCTTGTGAACATGGTGTGGGTCTACTCTTGAGCTGGTGCACCTGCATCAACATAAGAATATTCCTGAACAACCTTATCTAGAGACATGATCCATTAGTAAAAAAAATGGTTTTAAAAATAAATGCAAATAGTAGATATTTAAGCAATTTTTGCTTAAGTAGTACTTAGGTATTTTTTTGTCTTAAATAGTATTTAAGGAATAAAGGTTATTAAAGTATTGTGAAAGTTTATTGTGACTGACAGGAAACACTGGAAAATAAATTGGAAAAATTGCGAGAAGTAGAAAATTCACTTCTAGCATGGCTGACCATTTCTTTTAAAGTTCTATTGGCAGTGTAAAATTGTATTAAAAATTTCATAACACTATCACAAACAATCTGTGCATAAATTCAGTTTAACAAGGCAAAAGACTATAATATTCTTCAACACTTGAGAAAATGAAAAGTGCCCTTTCGGTCCATGCAATAAATACCCTATCTAGATTTTGTGGTAAGTTAGAGTGCCAATCGCACAATTGTACTCAGAGACATAAAACCTAGCTCCTGTTGATATTATTTAGCTTTTGCTTTTTTTTTTCAAATCTCAAGCAACTAATAATAATTACTAGAAGCAGCAAAGAACTCCAGCAATGAGATTTTTTTAAAACTGTTTCTATTTAAGCTAATGACAAAAGTCCTATTGAATTAATTTTGAATTCATTTGAAATTAAATTAAATACGTGAAAATTCATTTTTACCCGTGCATACAGATAGAATTAAAATGTAAGATCTTGTTTTAACATCCTCATTTCCTCTACAACAGCTCTTCCAGGCAGAGATGTTCAGCCGCCAGCAAATTTTGCATTCCATTATCTCTGATGGGCAGCACCTCATAGAACAAGGACAGGTGGATGACAGGTAGACATTCCTGTGTTGTTGCTGCTGCTGTTTACGTCACATAATACTTAGACTAGTGGGGGACTTCCAAACAGAGAAGGTAACAAACGTCCGTGTTAGATTGTGCTCTTCTGAGGTAGAAGTTCCTATTGCCATGGTTAAGCTATTAGGTAGCCAGATCTTACCCAAGACAATGTTCTGGGGTTTGTGAATGTGTGCATGCGTTTGGGAATATAACAGCCTTGAGGCTGCTTCTCTGACAAAGATTTGTCTTGGATTATCAAGCATGTTACATGCTTGTCTATTTTGATGTACTTTCAAAATGTCACTTTCACCAAAGGAGTCTGCGGTGACAGATTTAGCGAGTTACATTTGATTTGTGCCAGCTGGGGACTTGCCTCTACCAAGAGGATTCCCTACTGCCATTTAAGAACACCTGCAACCTAAATGTGGTGGAATAGGAATTCATCACTGTCTGAGATTTTATTTTAAACACTTGTGATCAAATGAATGAAAATCACTGAAACACCAATGGTTTTACACTTGTGCATATGCATTGACTTTGCTAAGGGTGTCACGGTCCTAATATAAGATTAACTGTTTATTGGGATGTGAGAATTTTGTTAATGCTGTGCATATCTTAAGCCTGTTTTGAGCTCAGTAGTAAACCTGTGGGAGAATTGTGAAATGTCCATTATTTACTGTGAATTGGCTAATCCAAACTGGCAGAGCCTGTGAGTTTTCTTTGCATACTTCTGGGGAGAAGGTACAAGAGTTTTGTGTGTTAAAGGTATGGGATTTTTAATGTCTCAATAATCGGAGCCCTTTGATTCTCCCAGTACATGAAGTATGATGTTCTCATCCTCAGTCAGCTATCATGAGACTTCAGTGCTATTCTCCTAGTGTTCATAATTGACAGCCAGAAAACATCTTCCCTTCCTTCCCCTTCAGTTTATTTCATTAAACAAATAGATCGAAGTATGAAGATTGTTCTTTGGTTTTATTTCTTTATCGATTTATAATAGGGATGAATTTAATCTGAAGCTGACTCTTCTAAGTAATCAATGGCAAGGAGTAATTCGCCGGGCACAGCAGAGGAGGGGGATCATTGACAGCCAGATTCACCAGTGGCAACGCTACAGGGAGATGGCAGAGAAGCTGCAAAAGTGGCTGGTGGAAATATCCTGTCAGCCAGTGAGTGGGCTGGGCAACGTTCCTATACCATTACAGCAAGCCAGAGCGCTACTGGATGAAGTGCAGGTATGTCCAGTGTGTTTGAAGAAAGAGGAAAAAATCCCCACCTTTTTTACAACCTTCATCATTTAAAACATTCTTAAAAATGGATTAGATTCAAACTATCTGCTTTGCAGAAAGCAATACTGGAGGTTAGTTCTTTGGAACTGGCATAGCCTCAAAAGCATCAGTGTGATGGAGAGTTGGGGTTCATAAATAACACACAACAAAGAACTTCTCTCTCCCTAGGTCCTTGTTTGCTTCTGGTTTTGCTTTGTAGCTAACATTGTACTGAAACTGTCTTGGAAAAAAAAACATGATGTCCTGTTTGAAGAACATATTCTAGCTTACAAAGGATTCCTTGAGTGTCCATCTTCACGTGAGGTTAACAGTAGCTATTTAGCAACTTGGTGTCTTCAAGCTTTTTGGCTGGAAGATACATATAATGATAAAGCTCATAAGCATAACAGACTCTAGAGGAACTATTTCTCTTTAAGAGCAATTGAGAAACTGATCGTAATGGGGAGAGAGAAATCTTTCATGTCTTTACCTCCTTGGAGAAATTTTCTAAAGTACTGCTGCAGTAAATGATTGTGAAAAAGTTAGGGTAAAGCATTTGGGAAATAGCTTACACTTAAACCAAGGTATGCAGCCAATTAAAGTATGGACTTAAGAATGAATTACACTGAATTAAAAAGACAAACCTGTCAGAAAACTGTTAATTTTTCAGCTTAAAGAGAAAGTTCTCCTAAGGCAGCAAGGGAGTTACATCCTCACTGTGGAAGCTGGGAAGCAACTGCTGCTCTCTGCTGACAGTGGAGCTGAGGCAGACCTGCAGGCAGAGCTCACTGAAATTCAGGAGCGCTGGAAGACAGCTAGCACCCAACTGGAGCAACAAAAGAAACAACTTGCTTTACTACTCAAAGTAAGTATGTAATTTCTTCTGTATTTATTCAGCAAGTTCATGGTTTCTTACTGTGAACCCTGTTGGTGGAAAAAAAAAAATAGGGATTCTCAAGGGATAAACACAAATGCAAGTGTGGCATATGGCGTATACACCACATGAGTTCACAATTTCATTTCACCACCTCTGAAACTAGGAGGGGTAATACGTCATAGTAGGCTTCTATGTTAGTTGATAACTGTTAATTGATATTTTCAGAACACTGCCAATAAAGGATATTCCTACCAGTCCTATTTTCAACATAAAGCAAAAATGTATTGTATTTTGCACAATGCTGGTTAATTTTTATACATACGGTATTGAAAATATGACCTGCCTTATTCCCTCTACATGCCAATGTTAAGATCTATCTAGCAATGTAGTAATCTGTGTTTCCTCCCAGTGTCTTGAGTATGGTCCAGTTTAGATAAACTTATTGGAGAATGGAGTCTTGAACTTTATTTTGATGTAAGCAATGTCCAGAATGCCTGCTAACCTCACTTAAAGTCTGAAGATGATAGGCTGGAATTTAAATTTCATCTCTTTGTTTTTCCCTTTTACTCATTCTAGGATGGAAAAGGAAAATTGGAGTTGTGTGTATTAATAGAATAGGACGAGTGCTTTTAGAATAGTTTCAGAGGTCTAGTAGAATTACAGAATTACAGACACTTTTGTTTGTAAATGGCGAGAAGCCAGGCAGTACAATAAAATGAAATATTATTTTGGAAAAATTCAGATAAGTAAATTTTTCTTCCTATTTCAGGCCTTGTTCCTTGTACCTCAGCTTCTAGTGGGGGAATTATGTCAGGAAATTTTAGTCATGAAAGCTATTATCTAGGGTGGCTAAAAGTTCTGTGGTATTTTGTCTCAATGAAAATATGGAAGCTAATGCTTGAAGGTGAGGAAGTAGGGAAAATACCATGCAAATTGCAGAAAATGTCTCATAGATATCAAACCTTCATTACATTATGCTGTCTTGGTCTTATGTACATGACTTTTTCCTGGCCTTCTGACCAAATGGGAAGTACAAGTGTATATTCTACAAGAGTATGTGTTGCATTAAGAGCATCACAGACTATTGTAACATAGGGTCATATTACTTGCTAAGGAGAGAAGAAAAAAGACACTAAAGAGAGGGGTTATTTTGCAAGACCTGTTGTTTGTAATTCTCCATCCTAAACACAATCATGAAATGCTGGCATAGATTGGAAACAACAATGGGAGAGAAAGGCAGCAGCCAAAGGAGAATAGAAGACTATGAGAAACAAGTTCCTTATTTTCTGGTACCACACAACTGGCATTCTTTATGGGTTGACTGGCTTATTAGAGATCTTTCTGTTTGTGAGTACCTTTTTAATAGGCTTTAACAAGTAGGTGAGGCAAGTAAAACCATACTGTCACGGGCTGATTGGTATGGTTTGATTGCATTGGACACATTTAAAATTTTGGAAAATATACAACCGCTAAAGCTGGGGGTAGCTGCTAGAACCCTAATTTAGAGGAGATACTGCAGGTATTTCAATCTTTCAATCTGACCTGAATTTGCAGTATCCCCAACAACTTTTTTTTTTTTTTTTTTTTTTTTTTTTCCTGGAGATTAATGCACCTGAACAGAGCTTTTGTCAAAGAACAGTGGCGTGTTTAGTCCAGGCATTCAAGAAAGGAAGTAGAAAATAATTTTGGCAGGGAGAGTCTTTTCTGAAAGGACGGAGGTAGATCTAGACAGCATTGTAGTAACAGGAGGCTTTGGCTTGTGTGTTTCTACTAGCAGAGACCTACTAAAAAAAAAAAGAATTGACATAGTTGTACACATGACTCAAGTTCTGAGACTAAGTATTCTTTAGAGAGAGATTTCAGGGCATGTTATTATTATGAAAAAGTTTTCCTTGTTTAGTGGTTAGTTAGGCAAATTAACTGACATAAGTATAATCCAGATCTGAATTGAAGTCTAATAAACATTCTGCCTTCAGGACTGGGAAAAATGTGAAAAGGGCATAGGAGACTCCCTGGAGAAGCTAAGATCATTCAAAAAAAACCTTTCTCAGCCTTTGCCAGAACACCATGATGAGTTGCATGCAGAGCAGATTCGCTGCAAGGTAAAGCACTTGTTCTCGGTTGACTGTTATCTCAACTTTGCCTGCCTTTGTGCAGTAACATTTTCAGTTGTTAATAGGCTTCACATTACTCAATGTACAAACCAGTCAGCCACTCCTGTTACAAGAAACCATCCATGTAACATTTGGACAGCATAATACCTGCAACGTAAACACAGATCTGATCAAAGTGAGATCAGAACAGGGTCTGAAAAGTCCCGTAGAATTGTTAAATACTAGTGTGTTATAATTATAGAAACTCTAACTTCGAATTTAAACTCATGGTATCTAAACTGGTTTTTTAGTGCTTTTTATTTGAGGTGAGATTGCGGGGGGGGTGGTGTCTTAGATAACACTTTTTTGCTACATTCTTTGCATTTTAGAATTGTATTACAGATTTAAAATATGTTCAGTACAGAGAAGTCCAAACCAATACTGGCAATTCTCAAAAACCTTTGAACTTTAGGGAGATTTGAGTAGTATATTAGTTTGTGAGTACTTGTTACAAGGCTGATTTATCATTCTCTGTTGGGGAGTTACCTCTCTCATAACTCTGAAAATATTGGTACGTATGGGGATGGTATTTTCTTTTTCTTTTAAACGAGGCTGAAACAGTCCTCTTTAAATGGTGGGTCTGCTCAGATATGACTTTAGTTCAGTGGGGTAACAATGATCATCTTTGTGCTTTATCAACACATTGAAATTTTTATTCGTTAGCAAACTGGTCCTTTTTCCTTGTGCGCTTCTCTTAAGGAGTTAGAGAATGCTGTTGAAGGATGGACAGATGACCTTGCACACCTCTCTCTGCTGAAGGAGACCCTGTCAATATATATCAGTGCAGACGATATCTCAATCCTCAGTGAGCGCATAGAGCTTCTGCACAGACAGTGGGAGGAGCTGTGCCACCAGGTAAGTACAGTACTGAGCACTGGTATGAGTATGCAGGCTACAACAGCATTGGGGAAAAAAAAAAATTGAATACAAGTGGCAGCTTTTGGTGTAAAGATGCCCGTAGGCACACTCAGATCCCAAACTGAACCCCTGGTGAATCAGGGAAAACATCTGTTGAAATGCTTCCTTTAGTTACTGCTAGTGTTTCCAGATCTCTTGAACTTTGTCATGGCCATGAGGTCATATTTAAGCAGCCTTGAAAAACCAACAAAAGAGTCACTCTGTATGCTATGGGACCGTGGCATGGCTGGCTGGGGAAAACACACAAGTAATACACAGTTTACTGTGCTTTGGTGGAGGAGCTGTGCTCAGAAAGGCTGTCCCTTCCTTGCTCAACATTACTGTATTGTACCTTCAGTTTGGCTGATAACTTCTGCTTCTTCAGACTTTGATGGCTGAGGGTTATTTACTTGGCTGCGAAATGAGCTGTGAAGTATTGTTTGATTTTTCAGGTGCACCATGCTAGTAGAGTGTTCCTTGCCTCCATTTTGCACTCATAATTCCAGGTAGTGGAGTCTTCCTTACCCAGCTTTTCAGATCATCCTAATGTCATTTCTGTGGTTTAGTAGGGACTGTAATCCAGATATACCAGGGCTAATTCTGAAATAGTTACCTCATATAAAGTACCTGTGAAGGCTTCAAGAACACCCCCAAAGTTGGAATAAATACTTCGCAGTTAACAGCACAGAACTTGTTATGAGTTAGTTGATTTTGAGTGCACCAATGTCGGTACATCTGAACTATGGTGTAGTTACTGCATGTATGTTTATGGTAAAGGAGGGAGTCAAGAAAAGAGGTCTTTTCTTATTTTTGTGTGTACTGAGTGTTTCAGGATGTAACCTAGTGCAACACTTTGTTTAAATGTTGCTTATTTCCGGAAAGCTGCCATCAAGCTTAGAACCGCAAAAAGGAAATGCGAGATCATGTGTATGCCCTTGTTAAATCTAACACAGTAGTTAAAGAACACATTGCTTTTACTTATTAAAGAGCAGATGCAGTCTTCATCTTCCCAGCTGAAATACTGATAAAAACTCAGAAATTAAGCAGATTACAATGGGGAGGAAGTAAGTAGTTGTACAAATGTCTGAAAGTGGAGAGATGACTTTGCTGCTCACCCTCTGCTGATATTTTGATGTCAATGTCATCTTTGTCTCTCTATTACTATTCATAGTCAGAGATGGCACTACTGCCATAGAAATTTCTTAAGCATAGCAATGTTTTCCCTCCTCCTGTATTAACTATGGCATTAGCCTGTTTGATGTTTTATGCCTATTCTTTCCTGTCAGGGCACACCTCAGTCCTTTGGAATCTCTTGAGGTGTCCTGCCCATTCAGGAGAAATAGTTTTCTATGAAATGAGTGCATTGGGACTCAAGTAGAAAATAGCTTATGCAAAACAGTGTGTCTTTCATTTACCTTTGTACTTACAAATCTTGCTGATGTACAAATTACACAGCCTTTTGGAGTTTGTCCTATGCGTGCTCTCTCTCTCTCTCTATATATATATATGACTTTTTGCTTTGGTCAAGCATTTATATCTTCCTTTCTCATTAAATCTCTAAGACTAAAAAGAAACTATTAATATACTTTATAACATTTTATATGTGAGCAAAAATTGTAAGACTTCTTTTTGTAGTGAAAGCTTTGGGTTAGAGACGTTATAAAGTAAGATACTGACAGGCTACTGAGCGTAATGCTTGGATGCCTTTCTTTGTGCATAGAATGTAGCTAACAGGAAACCTGAGGTTAACAGTTACCTCTAAACTCACAGAGAGCTACACAAAGTTTTTGCAGTACAGTTCCAGTTTGTTTTAATGGCAAGTAAGTACCTGGAACATTTTTGCAGGGCCAGAGGAGTTCACATTGAGGCACAAAGTGTTTCAAGCATCTCTTAAATGCATTTACTATTTTGGTTTTATTCACTCTGTGCAAATGTTTCCAGGTCTCCTTACGCCGACAGCAAGTTAGCGAGAGATTGAATGAGTGGGCTGTCTTCAGTGAGAAGAACAAGGAGCTCTGTGAATGGCTGACACAAATGGAAAGTAAGGTTTCTCAAAATGGCGATATCCTCATAGAAGAAATGATTGAGAAACTTAAAAAGGTATAGTGAAGTGCTTGTATGCTTTCAGACTGTTCTTTAACTATTTACTTGTTTTGTTTTGCAAAGAGTATACTGAATTAGCTTAAACAGAGATTTTACCTTCCACTGACGTTTGTAAGTTCCAGTAAGACTGTATGTTTGTATTCTTCTCTCGCTATGGAACATTTTGCTCATTTCTTGAGGTAGGACTTCCCACGATACCAGAAAATTAACTGAATGCAAACTCAAAGACATCTGAATACTTTACTAAATGTCTAATCAGAATTGCCTATAATGAGCTTACCTATAGCAGATATATTTCTAGAAGGCGTTGTGTTTTGTTTTGGGATTTTTTTTCATTCTTCTGATAAAGTTGTTTGTGGTTGTACATCTAATATTTAAAAGATTGTATGTCCACTGTACCAATCACCAAAAAACCAAAATTCACTTACAGTTTTGTATGTTTCCTTTAGTAGTGTAGAGCAGAGGGCATTCAGAATAAGTACCCTGACTTCTGATTGCTCTTTACTGCCCAGGATTATCAAGAGGAAATTGCTGTAGCCCAGAAGAACAAAATCCAGCTCCAGCAAATGGGAGAGCGACTAGCAAAAGCCAGCCATGAGAGTAAGGCATCAGAAATTGAGTACAAGCTTGGCAAGATCAATGACAGGTGGCAACATCTTCTAGATCTTATTGCAGCCAGGTAAAACAGTTGTTTTGTGTCTAAGTGGGACAGATTAATTTGCTGGATGTCATGAATTTAAAATCTTTTTATTCTCTGCTTTCCATCATTAGCTGTGAAATGAGTTTATTCTTAACCATCGACACGTTTCTGTGAAACTCACCTACCTGCTTTACTTTACAGCATTTCTTCAGGAGTTAATTCAAAACATCATCTGTTACAATGGGATAGGATCTGTTGCAGTCAGATTTTGTGAGCCTTGCTGCAGTACTGTCTTACTTCAGATGAGTGCTTAAAACTGGGTGCAAATGTAGCTTTTCTTAAAAAAATCTTGGCGGAGGAATTGAAACAGTGCATTTGTAGTTTTGGATTTCGAGAAGAGCTGTTCCAAAATTGAAGTCTTAGTTTTTCTGCCTGATTAGTTTTTCTCTGATGGAGAAGAGTAACTGCAGGTCGACATATGCACACTGGGCTTAAAGATTCCTTTTACTCAAAGGCAAAAACGTAACAGCAAGTTTTATAACTTAAAGAAATACAGGATTGTTGTTTGGTCTGTGAAGAAACTGGTTTATTTCTTTCAATACTTTCTGCTGAGTCGTGCTACAGGCTCCCTCCCATTACCCACAATAATTTTGGCACAATTTTACCCTTCATAAATTGTAGATATACTTTATATTTTACACTTCTGTGATGTAAGGACATATCAATCAGTAATACTTTAGTCCTGTTAGCAGCAAAAGGGTTTGTTTACTTTCATCATTTCTTCTGTTCTTCTTTGATATGGTTTTACTGCATTCCTCCTCTGAAATCTGTAAACATGGGAGCAGTAAATTTTATGTAAGCAGAAGCATTCTGGTGGTTCCAGCTCCTTTTATAGTGATTCATTTTAAAGTAATGAACACTGTATATTTCTCACAGAATAATCAAGTCAGGAAGTGGTGCATTATGGTCGAGGAGCCTGCTGGTTTCAGAGGATGTGATACATCACCAGTTGTTGTACATAAAGTATATTTACCATACTTTTGTGTTGTCTTTTGAAACACCTACTCAGACAAATGTTCAAATAATACCTTCAGGAAGCTTCTAGTGAAAAGTGATTGCATTCAGAAACTGGAAAACACATCTTTAAAAGGTCTGTATTGTCTGTTGAGTAATAGAGGTTAGTGTCCCCATAGGGACAGGTAAGGGGCCAGGATTCTGTGCCATATGGTGGCGGGGACATATAAACTGCAATATCATACACTTAAACTTTCTCATTCTGTTATCACGAAGGAAGGTCTCAAGTCCTCATTCTAAACTAATTTATGTAAAATATTTATTTGCTTTTATTTCCACATCTTTTCAACCTAGCCTTCTCAACTAGCATGCTCAGCACTATTGTATGCAATTAAACATACAACCCTTTCCATTCCAGTCCTTACTGAAGTGGAAACAAAACATTGCAAAGTTTGAACATTGCATTGCTGAAGTTGCCAAGTAAATGGTGGAAAGGTTTGGTGTTAGGTTGTGGAAATCTTGCTTGTTCAGCTGTAGATTAGGCTTATAGCAGTTAAAGCCCAAGTTGTTGATTAATGTACGTACAAAGTACTTATATTGATGGCTAATTCCTGCTGGACAAAAGGATTTGCATCCTCCAAGATAATTTTTAGAAGGCTCCAGAGGCTTTTTGCAATATGTTGTTATATACTGGGGCATGTCGCATTATGATATTTTGGAGTTTGGAATGTGTCCTGTAACGTGATTTTGGCCGCACAAAGCTAGTAAACGCAGATTGATTGTTCTGGTGTTGAGAACAAAACAAATTTTTTAATATTCTGGATCCCTGGCAGCATTAATAAATTATTAGAGCCTGTGTGCTTTTCTGCAAAGCTATAGTCATCCCTTGCCCTTCCATTTTTCTTAGTGGTTTGTTTCCTACAGCTGTGAATGAATTGAAAGTACTCTATGAAAAAGCTTTAGTAATATAGAATAGTAATGTGCATCCAGCCTGATTCTTTACCTGTTGATTTTAAGCTGTGCAGTCCATTCACCTATAAAAGCCTCTTTCTTCCTTTCTCACATTCTGTTCCCTTATCCACTTTTTTTAATTACCTCTCTATTCTGAGGGGGCCTGTAACTGCAGAAGAGACAGCTACAGAAAGGTAGCTGCATCTCTGCATCAGAGACTTCTGTTTCTGTCCTTCTAGAACATTTTCATCCTTTCAGATTAATTTTTCTGATATGTCAGCCCGGTGAAAAAAAATGTTACAGATGTTTACAGCCAGGAAGCAGTGCTATTACCACAACTGCTCAGGCTTTGCAAAGAAGGCTTTGTTGTATGTATTTTCATCCCTTCCCGTAGCACTGACGCTCCACATTCCTGGAGATCAAGCCTGGCACATGTTGATGAATGCAGGTTTTATTTAGAAACATGACCACTTGTCACCATTCAGTCTCATGTTATCAGGCAACGGCTGCTAGCATTTGTTTGGCGTGCAACATTTTCTGAACAGTACTCACCAGCAAAGAGAAGTGTGTCCCCTTTCCTCCCCCCCCACCCCCCGCCCAAAGCACAGTGCTTGCAGGCTTTTGGAGTGGAAGTTCTTCTTTTTAATGCTGGAAAATTTCATGGTGGTGGCAGAGGACTTGCACGCTGCGAGGATGGCGGAGGACGGCAGTGTGGATTCAGATCTCCCAGACTGTAATTGTGATATCACAAGGCAGGCAGCTATTTTTGTTTGCTTTTGATTGATACAGTTCTTTCTGAAGTCTTGGGTTGCTGGGAAACTAATTGAAATATTGATATGTAGAAATCACTACCTTAGCTAGAAATTACTGTTTTCTGCTCAGTTTCAAAATAGTTGATAGTGATAACAGCATACTTTGTGTTACAGCTAGTACTTTTGGATCCTAGAGTAATTTTTCATTACTGATGCATACTTAGAACTAGTAGAATCTCTTAGCAATCTGAAAGACACTGTAGTCTGGTTTTACTGCTGTTTTTAAATACAAGAGCATGTACACACATGAGAGAAAGCAGACTTTGTATTTGTCTGCTCCCTGTTTGTGTCATCAAAGGGGCATGGCTACAAGCAAAAGGCAGAGAAGGAGAGACACTGTAAAGTATTTCAGACTTAACTTACTGAAGCTGGTCTGTCCTGTACATACTAATGACTGTTTTGTAACTGCATATAATACTTGAACTCAGCCTATATCACCCTGGATTTTTGGTTCAGCTTCTATTTTTCCCTCTTCTCAATATCTTTTCTAGAATCTTTGCTGCTGTTGTTTAGAGCTCTAGAAATTTACTGTTTGAAGGGGGAAACTGTGATCTGAAGAGCAAATATAACTGGCAATGCTAGTGTCCTGGTATGCAGTAGTACTGTACTTTGGACAATTAAGCTTTTTTAAATCATAAAAATATTACATTTAAACAGATTTTAATAGCATCATATTTTTCATTGTTTCATAGAACATGCTCTAAGTGACTTTTTTGTGTTGCTTTTAAAGTTTAATATTAGTAACCAGCTGTCTAAATGACTAACACAGTAGCTATGAGTTCTATATGATGCATTGTTATGTATTTACAGGGTTGTTCCTTTTTAGGTTTAAGTGGAATCTAAGGCTGTCTAGCTTAGGAATAGTTGACTTAAATGTATTTGTGCTTAATTTCAGCTCCAAGTTCTCCCATTGTCTTTTCTTAATGTTAAATAGACATTTTAAAGTTATTAATTCCTCAGGGAAACTGAGGTATAGTAATTGGAACATGGAAACATAAGCATCGTTAGCCCATTCAAATTTTTGGATGAGTTTTCATCAGTAAATCATAAAAATAAACAAGTGAATTCTGCAGTATTTTCCTTTCTGAGAGTCTTAAGCATTTGTAAAATGCAGTAAAACTAATGTGTGTGTGTCTTGTTTAAAAAACAGCCTTTAAAACAACTGTGTCATGGGTCCAACCATTTGGATTTCAATGCAGAGTCTTCATTATCAAGGAGAGGAGTTATCTCTTGCAGTAACACTGTCTCTTGCAGTAACATGCATGGTGCTGCAACAAAAACATGAGGTGTTAATTGGAATAATTAACTGTTTAAACATAATCTGTAAGTGAAATATCAAAAGGTCAAAATTACAGTTGGCTAGGGATCCTACATGCTTCAGTGGTTTATAATTTGACCTTTTTCTCCAATCAGAGCTTTTAGTGTCATTAGCTTTCAGGGCCCACCATTAGTGTGGAAAAATAGGATTGTAAGCTGTTACATTTTTAAGAGTGATATTTTTCTTGCACACACATTATGTTATTATTTGTACACAGGCACAGTATTTAGCGAGATGAAGAGCATAGACGTCTTGCCTGCTGAAATTCAGAAGGAAAACTCTTAGACATGATGGATTACATCTCTTACTTGTTTGCAGAAATGTTTTCAGAGTAGCTAGAGGCACGACACTGTATGGCAATCGAGTCAAAAAAAGTAAGCCCAGCACACTCCAAGAAGCAATCATTTATTTGCTTCTATTTGTACCAGGAGAAGGAACCTGTTACGTTAGACTCAGTACAAAAAAAGAACAGTGTTAAGATTAAATGTAGCAGGGGGCTGGAAGGGAGTTTTCCTTGTCTTTTTTTTTTTGTCTTTTTTTTTTAAGTTTTGGAAATTACATGTGGAGAATTGCAACAGCTTGCTTGGAGGGCAAGTTTAGGCCTAGGCTTTGGTCTTGGCTGGAGTGATTTTTTAGTATGTCACTCTCTTTTCCTTTTTCTTTCAAGTAGCTTAGGTCGCGTGACTGAAAATAGCTCTCTTTCAGACGAGGTTGTTTTTTGCTCTGGCAGGATTGTATTCCCATGCAGTCTGTCTAAGGCAAAAAGGGCATTTTCTAAATAGCAGGCCCTTTACCAGGTGCTGCATGCAGCATGTAAATAAAATCCGGCATGGAGGTTAGGGTGCTGTACAGTTGCAAACAAGCAAAGCCTGGGCCACTGCTTGGGCTTGCAAATGACAGTGACATTGCTTCTGCACAGGCCTGACATGACTCAGTGTTCCCTTTCCTGCTCCAGCATACCTGCGAAGGATCAGCAGCATCCAGCCTTGAAAATCTAAGCAGAAAATGGGCAGGATTTCACTCCTCTTAATCAATGTCAGAGACTGAAAAGTTGTGAGTTCCAGAAGAGCGATAACCAACCTTCTTGTTCACCTTATGAGCAAGTTGCAATTGGTCCAAACCCGCAAAGCACTGTATGTACAACCATAGGTGACGAGGTGTTGCCCCCAGGCATTGGTTGTTCTCCTATTATTTCTCCAAGGCTTAACACATAGTTGTGTTTCGGGATAATCTGAGGATGGGGAGTGGGGCAGTCTTTCATCGCGATTGTATTGACTTCAATCCCTTCATAGCCAGGTTTTCAGACTACTCAGATTTTTTCCAATTACCAAGATGTTGTTTGAGATCACAACCCTGCAGGTGTTGTTCATGAGACTCTGGCAAAGAAGATGCATGCGAACTGTTCTTAAGCATGTTTGGTGCTAAAGAACCACAGTTTGACCATCTGTGATTTAAAAATGAGGGCTAGAAAGAGACAAAAATTTGAAAGATTTAACTTTTAAGTTTTTTAAGTTGACATTAGGATCTCTGCCTTTTCTTTGTTAAGAAAAGGACATCCAGATTAGACTCGTAATGGACAGCTGCAATTACTGCTTTAAATATGGAAACACTTGATAAATGTGCTGGTTAGTATTATGGAAAAAATGTGAATTGCTTCCCTTGAATTATAGGACAGTCAGGTGGCATTTTGTTTGTTTGATGAATCTGGCAATCTAGTATTTTTCAACCCTATTTAGTCTGTCTATTCCCAGCTGCACTCATCTCTTAGAGATTTCTCATATTGAAACACTAAAGTGGAAGAGCAGTAGAAGCATAAAAAGAAAGAATGTTACTCAAAGTTGTTTGTGGTACTACATAAATGGAGGAAAAAAAAGGTTAGAAACAATTTCAGAATCCACTAATGTACATTACGTAACATGGCAATAGGAAGAAGGGAACTACTGACAAACATTTTTGCAATTGAAACAGGCTGAAGGAAAAATATCGATATACTATGAAGGTTTAGTCAAATTTTCCTCACTCTGTAAGCTTTATGTTCTCTTGAATAAAACATCCCACTATAATTTTTCCTGGCCATTGCTGTTACAGGGTCAGAGTCTCAAGAAACATACTACTTAGAAATCGCATGCAGTTACATTCCGATTTCATCTGTCTAAATCTGTAGTCCATTAAAACCAAAATCAACTTGAGGCATCCCTTGGGATTCAGGAATTCTCACTAAGTTCTTAGCTGGATTTCTCTCTCTAAAACCTATTTATTCAATGACAAGTCTTTACACTGGTACAGGTTGCCCAGAGAGGTGATAGATGCCCCATCCCTGGAAACATTCAACGTCAGGTTGGATCGGGCTCTGAGCAACCTGATCTAGCTGAAGAAGATGTCCCTGCTTATTGAAGGGGGGTTGGACTAGATGATCTTCTGACCCAAATCATTCTATGATATGTCATTCAATGTTTAGAAAACACTGTGAAAAAGCTGAAAAAGAGGTGAAAAAGACTTGTTCACACAGTGCACTCCACCACTAGTACTTTTTAAATGGATAAGGTACAGATACTTTGAAAATGTTGTCTGGTATTAGTAAGCTGAATGCAGGACTATTGGCACATGTACTTCTGTTACATAATAAAGGCAGACTTTAGAACAGAACTTGCCATCAAAGTTAAGTTTCTCTCAAAACTTCCCAAAACGCTTCCATGCTGTGGAAATTCTCCATTGGTGTGTACTTATGCTGCCATTTCTTTTCCTTTACAGGGTAAAGAAGTTGAAGGAGACCCTCGTTGCAGTGCAGCAACTGGATAAAAACATGAGTAGCCTGAGATCTTGGCTTGCCCACATTGAGTCAGAGCTGTCCAAACCTATCGTCTATGAAACTTGTAACTCAGAGGAGATACAAAGGAAGCTAAATGAACAGCAGGTAAAACACAACACACTTATCAGGTGCACGATGACATGGGGAGAAGTAAAGTGTCCTTGGGCTGGCCGTACCCGGCTCAATGCTGAGAGGGCATGAGGCAAAGAAGTGTTTAAATATCAAGGCGAGTGGTACTTACTGTGTCACTTATAGAGCCTTCTGCTGGCTTTGACATCGAATCCACCAGGAGCCGATTGACCTTTTCAAGAAAGGTAAGGCACCAAGAGATATAACCTGAAGGAGTTACTGCAATTGGTTTTCCTTTGGGATTTGTGGTTTTTGTTTGTTTGACTTGTCTGTTCCCAGAGGCAAAACTGACACCTATTAGACCTTGCAAATTTTGCACATGCTTGAAAATGACTATTTTTTAGCAATCTTTCTAACTCAGTTTTATTTTGCAGCTTGTTTGAGAATCACTTTGCACGCAAAGTTGCATGAGCTATATATGTGAAGTTAAAATTGTTTGGGTTATAGCACACAAAGCCTTTATGCAGTGCTAGAAAAAATAGTCAACACTGATAAGGCCAGAAAAAAAGGGAAGGCAACTTGGTTTTGGCATTAAAACTAAGGTTACTCGTAAGAAGATTTACTATACTTTCTCTTTCCTGTTCCACTTCACTGCCCGGTGCAGTTTTTCCTAAAGAACATTGCTGGGGAGGACTGTTGCTCTGTTGTGTTCCTCTTGGTTATTTATTGGCAAAAATAACTTTATCGTACCTCACTGGAGATGAGTTAGATGCTCTCCTGAGTTCTTTCTCCAGGAGAAAGAAATGTGTAGGAAGAAGAGTGATGGAATGTTTTGGGGCTAATTAATTTATGAAGTGTACAAACTGACATTTTGCTTTTTTAAGCCAAGTGTGGGACTGAGACCCAAGAACACCCTCAGAGTTTTTGCCAGCTCCCCAACTGATTTGCTACAAGGCTGTGCAGAATTGCCTATTAATATTCCACATGTAATTTACATATGAATAATAATTTATAACACACAAACGTCACTAATGAGTGGTGTTTCTGTGACAATAAAGTTCTGACAGCTAAACATTGCTCTCAACAAAGTAGATACTTGAGATTTTTTCCTAGCATCCCTATGCAGGTATCCTGGAGTTTGTTGCAACCGCTTCGTAAGGGATTTATTCTGGGCACAGAGACTGGTGTCTTCTACTGTTTCCTTGTGGTGATCCCCAAGCAGGGACAGCGTGCAGTGATATTCTATAGAAGTGTTAGTGGCTTAATTTGAACTCTAAAGGGGAGAAGTAGAGGTGAATCTTATCCTAGGATGATGCCGTGTTTGGAAACTTGATGCTGATTTGATTTGGTAACACTGCACACCATCGTTGTTGTAATAATTTTTAAAAAGATACCCACTTTCAGTGTATGGCAACCAGTATTTTAATTAGTCAGAGGCTCTGTCACTATCCACCACATCTCAGAAGGCCAGGACGTTGGCCATCTTCTCAAGTATTTCATCCCTCTTTCTTCTTCCACTAGTGATCTTATGTTGTTTTCCGTGTTTGCTCTTCCACGGAAGTCATGTTGTCTTCCCTGCTCATACTACTAACAGCTGTTCATATACAAAATTACATTAAAAATATTATGCTGTGAAAGAGGAGGACCAAATTCGGTTTCTGTAACTCCGTTAGCTACGTCTCAGCATCTAGGTCATCCAAGAATCAGCTTTGCTGGTCTCTGTACTGAAATTAAAGATACAATTGAAGCTGGATATTCTGGGAAAGGTAGGGTAACTTCACTGCACTGCAGTATTTTCCTCGAGTTGCAAACTGCATTTCAAGGATTACTTATTTGTTTGTTTTCTCAGTCTGCAACCACTTGAAATGTTGAAAAAGTGGTGGTTGCTTTTGGGTTGATAAAGGAAAAAAACATCTGTGGGTGGGTGACAGCAATGCATAAAAGCGATGTTCTTTTATGAACTAACCCAAAGGCTAAATGTTCTCTAATAAACATAGAAAATATTTAAATCTGGGAAAGAAATATAAGGTGACGGAGAAAAAACAGTGTAGATATTATTTGTAGAAAGGTTCTCTAGGTAAATAAAAAGTTGGAAACCTCAGGACCACCAACTGGCAGCTCACTACTGCTCTATTCCAAAACAGCAGAGGAGATTGTGTTACCTGAACTTGCTTAACCTCAAGTCTCATAACTGTCTGGAGTATGTGTTTCATAGAGTATTGCATCTGTTTATAGCATCCACCCTTATATAACATTTCAGGGTGGGTAGAAAGAAGAATGAGCACTTGGACACTTGGACATCACAAGGAAAGAGTATTTACTAGGCAAGTGAAAGTGAAAGGGCCAGCGCTGAGGAAGAAAACATTGTGATTTTCCACTTGACGGTCTCATGGAGATGTTCGCAAAATAGCCTTCTATTTCATAGATGAGAATAGGAAATAGATTACCTCATTGAGTCCCACCCCAGTTATCACAAACAACCAAATCAGATGATTGATATAAGTTGACCTTACTCCATTTCAAATTTGCTGATGTTTTTAGAATCTACATTTAGATCTCATTCCCTCCTGTAAGGCATTTTCAGAACATCGTCTTGATAGCTGTAAGAAAAGTCCCTCTAGTTAGGCCTTAAATGTATGTAGACACATTATGTTGACAGTGTATTTCCCTGTGCATGTTACAGTTTACTTCACTAGCAAAATCATAAAGAGCTGTTTATCTCTACTCATCCTCAAGCTGCCAAGTTCTTGTTCTCCTAAATAAGTTTCCACATCCCTAATTGTCCTAGTAGTTCTTTTCTTCATATGAACCAGAAATGAAAATAGTATTCTAGGTGCAATATACCACTTTTTAGTGTAGTCAAATTAGTACTTCTTTGTCACTATTGGAATTATGTTGTCTTAGCTTTGTTACTGTCCATCCTGATTTTTCCATCTAATATTCTAAAGATTCATTGCAAATGTAGGCAGAAGTCAAGCAAGGTTTCTTTACTTGCACTGATACAACAGCAGTGGCCAATTACTTTTGTGGCTTGTCTTAACTTAAACTTGTAGCTCAAAACTGAACCTGAAACATTGCTTCAAGATGAAACATTATCATCAGTGTAGAACAAGCCATTGCAGCCAAGAAACCGACAGGAGAAATAATACTTGATCAAATATAATAAGTGCTGAAATCTTGTAAGTGCATTTTCTTTAGCTGTCCTGAATTTTCCTTTCCCATTTCTAATGAAAATGCTATAGAATTGGAAAGCTGAAGGAAGAAAAATCTCCTACTAGAGATGCACTGTTCCACATGTGCTGTTGCTGACCTCCATGTCAAACATGCCACTTTGCAGCTAGCTCTTCTGGGGAAAAGTAGATTCACAAAGGGAACCTCCACCTTGCAGTAGAAAAGAACGTATTTTCTTGCCACACCACCCTTACTAACTTCTGCTTTATGTTCTCGGTGATAATGAGAAAGGGCTGGGAATAACTCCACCGTTTATTGGTGATGTTGATTAAATGTATGCGAAAGATGCTCAGCTGAGCATGCAGAGCTCTGGCAGTTTGTCCCAGGGGATGGTTTGGTGTTCGTAGTCCCTGGGAGAGCTGTGCATGCTGCCAGGTTCTCCTGGCCTCGGTGATAACATCGCAACACCACTTGCGCAGGTGCAGTCTCTTAATAGGTATTCATTGGATGTTTTTCTCCTGTTTGCAAGCTTATTAATATTTTTTTTTTAATAAGTAGAAGGGAAATGCATTTGTATTTATGCATATTTTGCACTTTCTCTTAAGAATTAATTTATTCACCTGCAGGAACTTCAGAGGGACATAGAGAAACACAGCACTGGAGTAGCATCTGTTCTCAATTTGTGTGAAGTGCTTCTTCATGACTGTGATGCTTGTGCCACAGAAGCAGAGTGTGACTCTATCCAGCAGGCTACACGCAATCTGGACAGAAGGTGGAGGAACATTTGTGCAATGTCAATGGAAAGGCGACTTAAGTAAGTCTGAAATGCCTGCAAATTAGTTTTTCCTTTCACAGGCACAAATACAGGATGGGATATATGTTATAGGTTTGCGGTAATGAAGAAAAGGGTGTAGGGGTCAGGAAAAGGTCATACACTGAATAAAAGCCAATAGTTGTTATGCTATGGGAAAAAAAAGAAATTTCGCTTGTATTTCTATGTGCCTTTATACATGTGGCATGAATTACCAAGTTTTGCTCACAAGGCTTTTGATGGAATGATGTCATATTTCCCATACTTGAAGGAAATAATGAGAGAAACTAGAGAAAACTTAGATGACAGCAGTCACTCCAGGAGATTTAGAGAACATGACCTAAAAGGGAGATTTGTAACACTTAAGTTTACCCTAGAACTCCAGACACTGATTGGGAAACTAGTTATCAAATGGGTGGAATGTTATTCTAGGATTTTCATACACCTGATGTGTCTTAACAGGGTTTCTCTTATGTCTGATTTTGTTTATGTGGAAGAATTTTAGGACTGAGCAGTTATCTGGAATTTCCTCATCTGCCCACCTTGGCTTCGCTGAGGCATAGCTGGTTTACTGCACATGCTTAGACCATCTGTACACTGCATTCCTGTGATATCCAGAAGAATCATTGCTTTCTATTCCCATCTAGGGTAGCATGTGTGATTTTGATAGCCATAATGATGTAGGCTAGATTGGGCCAAAGCTATATATTCTGTGCTGCCCAGTAATAAACCATGCTTAACTGTTTGAACTCCTGCATTTGTGAAGCTAAATTTTGCATGGATCAGGTCCTTTTCAGACCTACGTATCCAAGATTTGGGAAAGATGTATTCAGTATGTGAAACAAGACAAAGTTCTGCTGTAATACAACCTGTCCCAAAAAAGATCTTGTTGTTTTGAATCAAGTGATGTTGAAGTTCTTGGGATTTTACAGTCTCAGTATTAAGCCAGTTTGATTCAGGATGAAGAGTCAGCCGCTAGTAAAATTGGGGGGCTTTTTTAAACATTTGAATAACTTTTAACTTTTTTTTAAATAAAAATATCTTTGCGGTGTATATTGAGAGAGAGCATTTTACCACTTGCTGGTGAGTGCAAAAAAAAATAAATCTTAGTGTCCCTTTGCAATGCAGAATAATGGCTAAGAACTTGAAAATATATGCAGCAAAAAGCTTCAGCATTCTGTAAGAGAAAGTTCTGTGGTTGAAGATAGTGTGGAATTTCTGTATCTAAAATACTGGCTGAGGTACCTACACTAGGACTGTATTTCAGAAGTTATTTATGATGTGCTCAGATTTTTAGAGCTCTGGTTGCCTACTTACAACTTTCTTTTTATACTGATTCCAAAATTAGATGCATTAAAAAAAAAAAAACAAAAAACCACACCATCATCTTATTCTAGTTCAGTCTGGAATGAGCCAGCCTTCTCTGTGGTCTGTTTATCAGCCTGGCTGTCTGAGTCAGATTAAGAGCCAGTTATTTTCTGGTGCAGCACTAGATGATTTAGATGATGTAGATGATTTAGTTAAAGGTCTGTAGGTCAGCCGACCTTCAGTCTGAGCATTCCCTAATTTTCCATTATCTATTGCAGAATTGAAGAGACGTGGCGGCTATGGCAAAAGTTTTTGGATGACTACTCCAGATTTGAAGACTGGCTAAAAATCTCTGAGAGGACAGCTGCTTTCCCGAGCTCCTCTGGTGTCCTTTACACGGTTGCTAAGGAAGAACTGAAGAAATTTGAGGTGATTTATAATAGTCGAAATTTAATATCTACTGATCGTATTACAGCAGCCAGCTGGTGTTCTTCCTTCCCATGCACAAGTCACTTAGCAGAGACACTGTATTAATAGAGTGGAGTTGAGGATTTTGTAGCTGCCTTCAGTGGCAGATTTCTAGGATGAAAAAACAGTGGAGGGTGGCAACTGAAAATTTTAATACATCAATCCATTCTCACTTACTGTTTGTTCACCAAAGTTTGGTTTCTCACCTCTTTTATTTCTGTAACTTTTTAATATGTCCAGCCAGTAGGTGCTCCAGAGCATTCATAAATCTCACTTCACCAAGTACGTCTTCAAATCCACACTGCATGTTTAACTTTTCACTTTGAATTTATCCCTCATTCCTGTAACTCTTTGAAACCAGCCCTCTGAACTCTTTCCCTCTTTCATACAGTGTACAATATGCCCCTTTTAGATCCTTGTACCTGAAATTCATGTTTGTGCAAGTATTGTTGTATGTCCACATGGTGTCCCCCGACACTTAGAAGTTAAGTGCACGCTTCAAACCTGACAGGCTGTCACTTCCATCAGCGTGTAAGAGTTTGTTACGTAATTCTGTTGTGGCCACTACAGTGTGATGATGACTTCTCTCATAATTACCATGGAGTGTATATCTGCGTGTAAAGCACGCACACATGCCATGTGGCTAGTCCCAAGTGAAAATCTTTGGCTTGGAGTATATCGAGATGAGGGAGAAAAACAATTCTGAAGAAAGAGAACAAATTGTTTAGGCAATTCCATAAACAATCAGGTGCTGCGAAGAAGTAGTGCAAATTTTAAACAATGTCTAAGACCAGTTAATACTTTTTGGTTTAACAATTAATTCAAAAATATAAATTGTGAAGCACTGATTCAAGTTTTATAATTGACATTCACATTTCTGAATGTACTGGCCAGCTTTTGTTGTTAAACTCTGCCAGACTTCATTATTGTGAGGTAGGTTGCCATAGTATAAAAACGTTTACCTCCTGGACACAAGTACTCTTATCTCAGACCTGCTTCCCATTGTCCCTATATTCAGTGATCAGGATCTAAATATCTTGTTTAGCGGGTCTCTGTGTGAGAAATAGTACCAAAAATATCTCGGCTCTCTTAGACTTTGGGCAAAGTCAGATCAGCTGTAAAAATCAGTTTCATTGAACCCCAGCCTTTATGCTGACCTTCCCTCTCCTGCAGACTTATGGAATTTTCACTGTCTACAGAGTGTCAGCAGAAACTAGCTGTGAAGAGAACGGTTTAGCAGCCTCTCCAGGAGCCTGCTTTCCCTGCAGTTTTGCTCTTTCTCTTTTTTTCTTCTTCTTTGTTTTTCTGAGCATGACACTTACCAAAAAGCAGGGAATGAAAGTGACAAAAGTTGTGATGTTCAAATTCAGCAGAATTCAGCAACTTCACTGTGAAGTCAATATAAAGTCAGCCACATGTACATATTAACTGAAGCAGGCTTCTTCTTTAACTAGACATTTTTTTTTTCTAATTTTATATTCCCCTCCATATCTCCAGTTGAATTAAAAAAAAACCAAAACCCACAAACAACACAACCTGTAAACCTCAAAAAAACCTAAAACAAACCAAAAAAAAGAGCCCAGCAGACCATATAAGAATCTTTTAGTTCCTGAGCATAGAGGTCAGAGATGGCTCTCACTGATTTCACTGTACAAAATCAAATTCCTTCCTCTCCAGTAGTTTATGGAGAAATGAAAAGAGGTTACAGGAAGGAACGCAACAGATGAATTCTTGTGTAGCTGAGCTGAAAAAATGGAAGACAAATACACAGCTGTTTTCTGCTGGACAAGGCTTGGTAACAGGTGAAACAACAACTGCACACTTTTAGATTTCATGATCCTAGTAAACATAGCCAGATTTGTGCCTCTAATATTGCTTCCTTGTGCAATTTTAAGTGAATTCAGTTCTACTGAGCATTACAGTCCAGTTGCAAGCCCATTTGTTCCTTCTCAGTTGTCCCCTCCTCAATTTGATGGCCATTTAATGAAGGGAATAGTTATATTGAGAGAACTCTACAGACTTTGATCTTTTTTCCTTTTTTTCAAACCAGCTTCTTTACTTTTGTCCCTAGTATTATGGCAGAAATGGGCTTATTTCACTTTTAGCTTTGGCACAGGGAGAGTATATACTGTTTATGAAATCTCATGTGTTAGCTGATTTTAATGAAACCTTCTGTACAGAAGTATATTACCTTTCACAGTTCTCAAGTCCTTAGTAAGGAGGGTGTCTAGTTTTGGGAGAGACTGACAGTCAGTTTGCATTGTGAGGAATATCAGAGAGCAAGTTTGTAGAACTACAATGGAAGCTAAAACCTACTTGTATTCACAAGAGGTCTGGTGTAGTCTATGTTGTTAAGTCTTCCTTTGATTGATTGCTTTTCTGTTTCTGTGACAACATAAAAACGAATTTTTTAAAAAAAAATTACTCATCTCTTTTTGAAAAAAAAAAAAAAATTAAAGGGATTAATTCGTTCAGCTCCTTGCAAGGTGCTTTCTCCAACTTGCTTTGTGATTGCTAGTCACAACATGGAACTCATGGGCCAAGCCACCTACTGTTTCTGCTCCCCAGCTGGGGTGACTGAGGCTTTTGTGACAGTAGAGGAAGCTCTGAAAGTACATGGTACAGACACTTGCCCAGGCATAAGTTGCTATGGATGTTCATGACATCTCCTTTCCATGAAAATATTAAGACAAAACTTACTTGTATATCAGTGTACTGAAGATAAAGAGATGACTCCGTCAGTACCATTTTTCACTATTTTTTTCACTATTTTTTGGTAAAACTCAGAATAGACAATTACTCAAATCTCTTCAATGTTTGCACTTCAGCAAATTCAGTATGTGCAAGGAAATCCAGTGAAACCACAGGAATCTTGGATTTCTCTTCATCTTTAAAAAAAAATTTTCATGTTCATTGTTTGTGTTTCTGTTCTCAAATACAAAGGCGCATGGTTGAGTAGAAAAGGGAGGCTTTTTTGTGCTGATTTTGCTATTGTAATAGGTATTCATGTTGAAATTTCTCATTCAGTGAACAATGTCATTTTTGTAAACTTTTTTCTTTTTTTTTTGCTCATTTTAATCAGAAGACAGCCTCTCAACAAGATAGACCTCAGGAGATGTCTGCAACAATATCAAAATCTATCAGCTGACACAGGGCAGAGTGTAGAAGTAGGGTCAAAATAAAGGGAGAGACTTAAATATGTCTCCTCATTTCAATAATTTAAAGTCTGATGGTGTCTTTTGTTCCTATTGCTTTAGGCCTTCCAGAGACAAGTGCATGAAAGTCTGACTCAGCTGGAACTGATCAATAAGCAGTATCGCCGCCTGGCCCGAGAGAACCGCACTGACTCTGACTGCAGCCTCAAGCAGATGGTTCATGAGGGGAACCAGAGATGGGACAACTTACAAAAGCGAGTTACCTCCATCCTGCGCAGGCTAAAAGTATTTTTCCATTTTTAAGCCCTTCAGTTTCACTACTATACTTACGAATCAGGGGTACTCCAGAAGCTTCCACTTTGCACAGTGGTTTTGGGGGGGATTTCTGCCTTTGGAAGAGGAAGGGAGGCTTATCAGCTCACTTTGTCTGAGGAAACAAAGGCATGAAGTCCGTAGGGAAATGCTTGGTGACCTCAACCACCACCTCCTTCATAGAAGATAACTTTCATAGGTCAGCTAATTGCAACTGTAGATGAAGTTACTGAAAAGGAACCTTAGAAAGCATATAGGAAATGAAAGAAGGTGTGCTGAGTTTAGGTTAGGTCTGAAAGCTGTTTCTTTGGAAAAACACTGTTACCAAGGATTTTTTGGGTTGTTTGGTCACTTCATGCCACTCCGTTTTGCATCCCTCAGCATTTTATTGGCCAGCGTGAGGAGTTTGAGACAGCACGTGATAGCATCCTGGTATGGCTAACAGAGATGGACCTGCAGCTGACCAACATTGAGCATTTCTCTGAGTGTGATGTCCAAGCAAAGATAAAGCAACTTAAGGTAAAGAATGATCGAAGGATAACAGGAAGACAGATGAGAGAAGGGATAAAAACATTCATGGTGGGGAAAAGAATTTAAGAGACATTCTTAAGAATTACAGCCAAGTACAGTCCCTCACTTGCAGGCTGAGACTTCAGCCTCGGAAGTTATGGGCTATGTCAGGTTTCAATATATACTTTTCTGCTAGTGCTGTGCTGTGAAAAATTTTCAAAAAACCAAGGGTGATAGTCAAATGAGGAAATGTCGATAAAAATGTCAAGTCTCCATTATTGTTGACACCATTTCTGCATCAGAAAAATCAGTATTTTTAGAGAAAAATATCAAATGTCATGTTACCCAAAATCCCAATGTGCTAGCTTTAGCATCTGTGTTTATCCTAGCCATTTGGTCATGGGCATGGCTTGTTTAGAGAAGAGCTTTCTTTCCAAACACAACAACTGAGGAATGAGATGGTAAACCATGAAGTATCACTGTTTTTGGCTAGAAAGACTGTGGAATGCTAAATTTAATTGCTCATTGTTGCTTATGCCAGAATATTTGGAATGATTGCTGTTTGTTATCCACACCATTCTTGCTGGAAAACTCTGACTTGCATCCTTAATAACTTAGGTTGTTGTAATGTTGATTTCGTTGATAAAGCATGGGTCGTTTCTTTTATGTAGGCTTTCCAGCAAGAAATCTCACTGAACAACAACAAAATTGAGCAGATAATTGTGCAGGGTGAGCAACTCATTGAGAAAAGTGAGCCCATGGATGCAGCTGTCATTGAAGAAGAGCTAGATGAGCTGCGTCGTTACTGTCAGGAGGTCTTTGGACGTGTGGAACGCTATCACAAGAAACTCATCCGCCTTCCCGTGTGTATACTTACGCGGATACATATTTGTTTGGTTTGTTGCCATTTTACAAGTGTGAGAATGAGGAAAGAAGTTGAAATGAAATGCAACTTCTGTAACTTTCAAGAAATCCTGTAGTTTGTTATGAACTTGACCGTATGCCTCCTTTCATTATATACTACTTATGTCCTGTCCGGAGAGCAAACTCACCAGATCTGGAGTTTTTGTAAATACTCATGAAAAATCCATGCAAAGTGGAGATTTATAAAACTTTTTTAATGGAGGTATCAGTGTGGTACTAGTAATAGGAACATCTCCCTGCTCTGTCAGATAGTTTCATTGGCAGCTTATTGAGTTCCGTTTTGTTTAAAAAACAGAGATAAGATGATTATCACCCTCAGAAGAGACAGAAATTTGTCTCCAGAACTGAACACACAGCTGAGTAACTGAGAGCAAAATGATTTTTGGTAGCTTAAGTCCTACCAAAGGAATGGAACCTTCAGAAAAACCCAGAGTTTTCAAAATAAGAAAGAATATAATGAGAGCAATGGTCAAAACAAAAGTCACTTGTGCTTCCTATGACTTGATTCCAGAGTTTAACTTGATGTGTACACTGCAGTAGCATCAGTAAAAAGTCCAGAGGCATTTTCTTGATATGAGACTTTGTGGTGCCTTAAGTAATTAAAAGGAACTGGCATTATGAACTTTTTTCTTGTTTCAGTTTTTTAGTGCATCTTAAAATAGTGAAGGGAAAGTGCAAAAGAATACAAAATGGAAACCCCACCAGTGTGACTAAGTTGCCTAATGCTGCTTTATTTCACTGACCCAGACTGACCATGCAGTGCCTCTGCACATTTCATTGATGAGTTCTGTTTGCGTTATGCTTCTAGCTGACAGATGACGAACATGACCTCTCTGACAGAGAGGTGGATCTGGATGAATCAGCAGATCTCTCTGACATACACTGGCATGACAAATCTGCGGACAGCATTCTCTCCCCGCACCCCTCTTCCAACCTTTCGCTGCCTCTTTCCCAGCCGGTGCGAAGCGAGCGATCAGGGCGAGACACACCTGCAAGCGTGGACTCCATCCCCCTGGAGTGGGATCATGACTACGACCTTAGCAGAGACCTGGAGACAGCTGTTTCACGGGCACTGCACTCTGAGGAAGAAGACGGAGGACAAGAGAAGGACTTCTACCTGAGAGGGGCCGCTGGTATAGCAGGTACGGTGGCGAATTATGTGTCCCGATCTCTTCTAGTGAAAAGAAGCAAATGTTGCATGTGTGATTTCTTGGCCAAGATGTTCATGGAAAAGTATTTTAAATAGCCCCTGAAGATTTTAAATAGCTTTCCCTAAGTGATCCTAGTAGCCTTCTGGCCTTAGACACAGCAATGGAGATTCCTGCATGACTACAGCCTTGGAAAAATCGCAAAGGCGTGTATGATATGACAGGCAATTGGCTGTATCTCTGTGTTTGCGGCCTGCCAGATGGGATATGTCATCTGTAACAGCAATGCGTCTGAAGTTATTCTGAATAAAAGAAACTATACTGGATATGGCAAGAAGTGCAGAACAAACCGATGAAGAAATGCTGTGGGAGAGATCTGCAGACGAAATCATCCAGTGCTTAAGTAAATCTTAACTCAGCCCTTACCCAGGCAAGACTCCAGCAAAGGAGTGTTTAGCATGCGGTGGGATCTTGGGTCTTGCTGTCCAGTGAAGCTGAAAATCCTTTTGAAATGCGTGTGCTTTGTGCAATAAATCTTAATGAGTGAAATTGTCCAAATGCAGCCAGTTGTGGGGGAAAACATAGTGGTATATTATACTCTGATCTTGTGGCTGTCTTTTGCTTTCCAGGTCATTGCTCCAAAAAGAGTCAGGTTTGCCTGGATATTAAGAGACTTTGTAGCAGGCTCCCTGTGTTTCAGTCATCAACTTTTTTCCTTCTCCAGAAAAGATGTTTGCTATTGGAACTGTTTATATATTCCATCCCATGAAAAGAAATCCTGTTGGAAGGAGGCAGCCATTGCTGAGCTGTCAATTTAGACTGTGCTTTTATTTTTTCAGATGTAGAGATCCCTGAAACTCTTGAGGCCTATGTAACACTCACAGAAAACGCGCTCAAAAATATCTCTGGTAGGCATTAAAAAAGACTAAGCATAGTCAGATGCAAATACCACAGTGCGCAAGCATAACTTCCTTCTCTTAGCACCTGCTATACTTTTCACAACTTACAAGATAAGTATTTCTTACATGGCAGCATTGGCGTGTTAACGTAGAATTGTTCTGCTTTACTACTGTGCTTCAAGGTATTATTAGGTGCATGGATGAAACAATGATGCTTGAAGTATTGGCCCTCCCACATCACCTAACTAGACTGAACTGATCAGTCAGCTACTCTGATTGGTCTTTATTCTCTGGAGTTCCTCAACAGGACTTAATACTTTGTTTTGTCTCTGAGAAAAGAGTGGTTCCTGCAAGATTAAGGCAGAAGGAAAAGACATAGAGCAAAACCAAATTGTTCAGTTTTGCACTTACTTTTTTAACACAGCCACAGCTTGGATTATTACTTAGCCATAAACTTTTAGGTTAGCTGTTGTTTCATTTGATAACAATGCCAAGGAGAGGTACTGTATTCCAATGAATTCATCTCAGTCTTTTATATTGAAAGATGAACTATTTTTTTTTTGCATTTTTGCACAATATTAAAACTACTGTTTCATTTGTTAGATGACTCTCTTGGAGGGATTAGATGAACTTACAAATACCTTTTCTCAGGATTTCACGGTTTTCCTGTTTTGAAACAATGACTTCACTGCAAATTTGAAATAGCAGACATTTAAAATCTCAGCATCTATGGCACAGACCTCAGGTTCACTGTCTGTTTTTCTCCACATTAGTGAAAAAATGAGCATAAATATTAGTAATACTTACAGAAAACTATGTGTAGTTTTCTGTCCTGTGAAAATTTTGAAAGTAGTGGGAGAAAAGTATATTGAGCACTTTGTTTGGTCCATTTGGGGTAAGGCGGTGTTTTGTATGAAAAAAAGATTAACATCCAAGAGGCTTCGTTTTCTGTAATTAGGTGGACAGAAGGTGCCCCTTCTCTATGCTTGTTTTTATTTGTGTCTTTATGAATAAATTCAAACTGTCTTTGTAAACAGATGGAAATCAGGCACAGTGATAGAATATGGATAAGAGGGATCTCATGTGGTCCTCTAGGCTGCAGCCTGCCTCAGGGTAGAATTGGCTGTAGCAAATTCATATCACAGAACTCAACTGACCTCTATAAGGAAAAGTCAAGTTAGTCCTGCTTCAAAATCATTGGTATGAATTCCAAACAGCTTGGATGAATAATACCGTCTTGCAGATACGTTAAGCAAAATTTTTATCAAACACCTAATTGGAAAAATACTATAAATTTTGCTGCTTGGTGTGGTTGCCTAAATCAGCCATGGACTAGTTTTGTAGGCCTTCAAGATGTCCAGTGTGTGGACCTTGAGAATATAATTATAACAGTATTGCTTAGCATTTGTATACGGCTTTTAATCTTCAAAAGTGTATATAAATAGGACCCTTTCATGTAGATCAAAATTCCACTATTTTTTACTGAAGAGAAGTGAGAAAAAGAGAAGATGAGGAAAATTCAAGTTTTAATGTGTACTTTAATCAGGAGTTTTGGATAGAATGTTTTATTTGAGCGCGTACATGAAAAGGAGCAAGGTGTTGTCCAAACTCAGTGAGGTTAGAGCACACTTTGCTAAGAGCTTTCCCCTTCAGAGCTGTGGGGAATTCTCCGAGGGAAAAAGTCACTTCAGAATAGTTTACAAGCCTGCTTTAAACTGTGGACTCTTTGGTAGTGTGATTATGGCAAGCATGTTCATTGGTATAGTCACCTGTCCTCTGAAGGTCACTAACACCCTCTAATGTAACTAGTTATCTGTTTGCTTTAACACTGTACCACTCATCCTGCTGCAGTCACATTTCTCCTTTACTGTCTAATCTAGATAGTACTCCTGATATTTATTCTGCCTGGGCAACAGATAAAAAAAACCACTTAGGAAGAACTCGGATGATGGTCACTTTTTTTTTATTTTGGTACAGGAGAACCTGGTGCCCTGGAAGCACATATCCGACAGCTGGACAAGGCCTTGGACACCAGTCGTTTCCAAATACAGCAAACAGAAAACATCATCCGCAGCAAAACACCTACAGGACCAGAGCTGGATTCCAGTTACAAAGGATATGTGCGTGTATTTTGCTTCTTAGACTTAATCAAATGGTTGCTACCCTTAACCACATGCTATTGTTGTTGATATTGTTTGTCCGTTTACAATAGCATAGGATTACATGACTCTAAGGAATTTATTTTCCTATTACATTATTGTAGATGTGCAAAAGTACTTTCTCAGATGTGTTTTTATCCATCTAATGATGGTATCCTTGTTTAAAATTCCTCTGCTTTTAAAAGCAGATTTTATAGCTTCATGCAGAGTATTCATCTTGCTGATGAATTATAAGCATGCATCATGTAAACAAGGTTGCATATATGGAATCTGTGATTAAGAAGGTTTCTCTGAGAGGTTTTCTGGAAGAAAAATATCTCTCTCAAATAATTTTATTACTGACAGAATTGAAAGATAGCTGCTTGGAGGCATAGTAATATTTCCACACTTTGGTTTATTTTCTTTGTCACATCTTCTACTGTCTTTGCCATAGTGTCTTAACATTTAGAACAGATGTCACCTAAAGTCATCCAGCACAATTTGGTGCAGTAGCACTGAGTTATTTCTATTTAGTCTAAACTTATGCTTTAGCCTTCTTTGTCTCTGTATACATTTCTCTGATAGTATCAGAACAGATTGTCAAAGTAATAGATTTTTTTATCTTCACACTTAGACCTACTTTTGGAAAATTTTGGAAGTTGCATTGTAATTTGCATTTTCCATGCAATTAGTCCTGTACAGTGCACACTGACATGAGATTTTTTTTGTTTGTTAACACAGATGAAGCTACTAGGCGAGTGCAGTGGAAGCATAGACTCAGTAAAAAGGCTTGGATATAAACTGAAGGAAGAAGAAGAAAAATTGTCTGGACTTATTAACCTGAACAGTACTGAAACACAAACAGCTGGTAAGTAACCTTTAGTTCTTTGATGGGAAGTAATTACAAAAAGTAGCAAGCAGTTTTTCTAAATATTGGTATTATTTACTGACATACAGATTTACATGACTGTGGCTGTTACATATTATATATACATATAAAAAAACCCATATTTTGTTTAACAACTCTTAATAGGAATAGTAAGAAATACTAAGTATTCCTTGTATATGCCCTATAAAGAGATTAGGCATACAAGTGCATTTTAGGAACCCCTTCACATTATGAGACAATAACCCAAGCCTTTCAAAAAGTCTTTGTGTATGCAATGCATTTTTGTTGAACATTTTCTGATGAAAAAAGGTTGCTAATATTGCTGTACAAAACACATTAACCAGTACTCATTTCTTCTAATAATGAGCTTTTGTTTCTAATATTACCTGTCTACAGTACAGAAATCTATATTCATCTGCTAGAAGTATTCACCTGACTAATGTTAAGCATCAGCTGTAGAACAGGACATACTGCATTGTGAAAACATGAATTTGTTCCAGAGGTTATGAAGGCAACATCTGTATTCTTAGATTGGCCAGATATGCTGCCCATGCAGACTATTTTATTTTATTTTATTTTATTTTTAATTTTAAGTTGATGGAATGTTATAACTTGTCCTTCTGCCATAGCATTTCGAGATAACTAACAAGAAGAAATAGCCCCTAATTTCTTTCTTTTTAGCACAGGTATTTATCCAATATATCAGCACTAGCTTAGGCAAATGGTGTAAGGTGTATTAAATTGTGTTTGGCACAAATACCAATGAAAACAGTAATAAATATGTGGCTAGTTAGACATATTCAGATTCTTTGTCTGGTTTGCATTTATGCTAATTTATTATGTCTTTATACCAGTATAGTATACATATACATCAGTTTTAGAGACCTGCATGTATCACCTTAATTCGGTTCATAGAATTCTGACACTAGAAAGTGGTAAAATTGTCTGCTGCCTGGAATCATCCAGGTTCTTCATTCTTTCTCTCGAACATCATGTTTTTCAGTCTAACTTAGTTTTCAGTGTGGTGTTTTGTGGATTAGGGTTTTTTGATTTTTATGGAACTTTTTTTGTGTGTGTGCTGCACAGGATTTGACTGGTGCAATTGTGTGTGTAGCTACTGCTTTATGCTTTTATTGAATTTGGTGTTCATCGTTCCAGGTGTAATTGACCGATGGGAATTAATCCAGGCTCAAGCTCTAAGCAAGGAGCTGAGGATGAAGCAGAACCTTCAGCAATGGCAGCAGTTTAACTCCGACCTTAATAGTATTTGGGCTTGGTTGGGAGAAACTGAAGAGGAACTGGAGAAGATCCGCCGCCTTGATCTCAGCACTGACATACGAACTATTGAACTCAGAATTAAAAAATTGAAAGTAAGTTTCATTTCTCTTTTCCATGAGTTACCTTGGAAACAGACCTGAGTGCCACAGGTATGTTGAAGAGGTTGCCAATAGTTGCAGCTGGTTTGTGCCCTTCCACACATAGCAGGCTGCTGCTGATGACTGAAGTAACTGGGAAAGTGATTTTATGAATCACCTTTTGGCAGAAAAATGTACCCATGGCATTTACTTATATAATCCAAATGAAATTTTTTGAAATAGTAACTCTGTGGCAATTTTGTAGTTCCAGATTGTACAGATAATTCCTGATGTCAGCCAAGCTGATGAAAGAAAAAAAAAAAAAAAAGCCAAGTCTTTTCTAGTCAAACTAGTCAACAAAATAGCTACTTTAAAAGAAATGCCTTACTGGGACATATTACTGTGTGAAAGGAGAGAGAGCTGTACAAAGGGGTTGTAGCCTCCTCACTGCTGTCAAGAGTAAAACATAGGAAAAATTTGGTGTCATTCTGCAAATTTCTGTTTCTTCTTCTGTCACCTCAGATGTACCAGGATCCGAATGCTGCCTTTGTGATCTCTCCTGGGTATTTTACAGCTATAAAGAGCTGCAAATGTGATGGTCCACAACTTCACATTCAGTTACTAGCATCTTATAAGCTTGGGGACAAAAATGTGGGAGCCAATGTCAAAATGCACTGTGCTCCATGCTAGGAATGAGGTGGACAGATAGTCAAGACTGTTTCCGGCAGTGATCCATCTAAAGCATATTAATACTGATCTTCACTGGAATCCAAATATAGCTGCCATAAGTACTACAAAGGTCACTGTGACATGGGGCTTTTAAGCGAATGCTGTAAAGTAAGTGGAAAAGGGGGCATTTCATAAGAATCCTGTTCTTATCTCACCCACTCTTGGAAAGACCATTAGTGCCCTCCAAACCAAAAGAGGTGGGGTTTCTTTTGTGGCTTCCAGTGTAAACAAATCAGAGATTTTATACACGTCCTGCTTCTATAAATTGGAGTAAGTTGTTTATATGTTTTGTATGTTTTCTTTTCCCTCAGTAAAAGCTTTTATTTTAAAATGCTGTTGACAGCCGTTTCCACTTGAAAACATACTGGGTTTTACATTTATCAGCAAAACAGAGAAGTGAGGGCAAAAGTTTTATTGTGAGCTAAAGTACAATTGTCCTGCATCTCTTTAAATTTTGTTGGGTCTGCTCTGTCGTTAAAGTATCTGAAACATGAGCCAGATCTTTGAAACTCAACTATGACTTCAAGCTTTTAAGACTTTACAAGTTTAATTGGCTTGTTCTAGCTGTGCTCACAGTAAAATTTTAGTAGATGTTAAAGAGTGAACATTTGCAGAGTCACAGAGTGAGCACAGAAATCTCACATCCAGAGTAAAGAGACTGTCACAGTGCAGTTGCTGATGGCAAAGCATTGCATTCTTGTGGTGCCTTCTCTACTCGGTTCTTCTGAAAGCCACGCATTTTACCAATTTCCACCTTTTCTTCCCCTGTCCCACTTTGTCTTACCATCAAGGATCTGCAGAAAGCAATTGATAACCGCAAAGCGATCATCTTATCCATCAATCTGTGCAGCTCAGAGTTCACTCAGTCTGACAGTGAAGAGAGCAAGAAGCTTCAAGAGCGCCTGTCTCAGATGAATGTGCGCTGGGACCACGTATGCAGTATGATCGAAGAGTGGCGCTGCTCATTGCAGGATGCATTAATGCAGTGCCAGGTCTGTCTTGCGCTCATTTTAAATTGTCAGCATCCCACATATCAAAAATGTTATCTGGTGTGCTCATTATCCAGTCTGAAACTTGCCCATGCAAGCCAAAATACAGCTTCAGCATGTGTTTTCTGAAAGATACACCTGCACTACCCGTAGCACGTATTTCCAGCCCAAGATTTTCTAAATTTTTCATTTTTGGAATAGTATTCTTAATACACTATCCTGCTCTTCTTCTTTGTAAGTTATGTTATTTAGCCAGTAGGACATGTCAGGATAAACTAAAAAAACCTGAATTTGACTGGAGTTTTCTGCTATGCTATTAAAATCATCACTCACCACTTGCAGGATTTCCATGAAATGAGCCATGGTTTGCTGCTTTGGTTAGAGAACATTGACAGAAGAAAAAATGAGATTGTGCCCATCAATCCAAACCTGGACTCAGAAACGCTGCAGGATCATCACAGACTTTTAATGGTAGGGTTATAATCACCCCTTTCTCTCCCAAAATGCATCATCAGAAAAACAACTAATCAGATATATCTTTTTCCTGAGGTTTAGCATTGTACATTGCATGCTAACACACAATTGTGGGACCGATGTCAGTAACTAACTTTACTTCAGTAGGGAAAACTACTCACTTCCATTAGTAGTAAAACTTGTGATTTAAAATCTCAGGCAACTGCTATGCTGCTGTCTATCTTCCTGTCAGATCAGAAATATTTATTGCTTCTCTTTTCTTTCCATTTCAATAATTTTAAATGCCCAGTTTTGTGAGTTCTAGCTTTTTTCCTTTTTTTTTTTTTTAATTTCCCTTAAAATAATCTGGTGCTTGCCTTGGCAACAGCAAATCAGACGTGAACTGCTGGAGTCTCAGTTGAAGGTGGCATCACTGCAAGATATGTCCCGCCAGTTGCTAGTCAATGCTGAAGGCAAGGACTGTCTTGAAGCCAAAGAGAAGGTGCATGTCATTGGTAACAGACTGAAGGTCCTCTTGAAAGAGGTCACACGTCATATTAAAGACCTAGAGAAAATTTTAGACATTTCAAGTAGTCAGCTGGTAAGTGACGTCTTTTTATTCCTTGCTGTTTGTTGGGCGCGTGTTTCCGCTGTTTTGACTGTCTTTCCATGATCAGTGCTGTTGGGCACACTGTTTCTCTTGTTTGCGATACTTATCGAGATGGTAGATGTGTAATCTTGACTATCATAAAGTAACCTTACACTTCATAATGTAAACATCTATTTTTTGATATGGTGAGTTTTTTTAATCCAGTATTTTTTTTCTATTTGGTGTAGTAATAAGTAGTGAACATCTTGGTTTGTTTATCCTGCCGTTACTGATTCAGTCAACTGGCAAAGTACATGAGATAATTATTCTAGTTGCAGTACTGAAAATTACAACGTGTCGGTTGTCACTGGAAAAGAAGATAATGCTCACTCTGTCAAAGAGCGAGGGGAAAAAAGCATAAAATAAATGACAGGCTAACAAATCTCTCGTAGTGCCCTCTGAGCTTTGAGCTGTACTCGAAATCTTTTCAAATTATCATGTATTTCAGAGTATTTGAGAGGGAGTTATGCGTACGTTTTCATCAACAGTGGCAGGTGTAAAATAAAGATTTCAAGGTTCTCCTTTAGTTAACTTTTTTTGAAGTCTTAGATTGGAAGAGTGCATAAGATGTGAGAACTCAGCTCTTCTCTCCTTCCAGTGAATTCCTGCCTACTTAAGTAAAATCTTGGTAGTACCAACCTCTTATTGTAATTAAAGACCAATAAAAAGCAAATGGCTTTTCCTCTGTATTGACTTTTGTGGAAAATGTGTCACCTGAAGCAATTAAGTTTTAACTACCTGTTTGCTTTTCTTCTTCAGGGCTAACAGAGAAAACATGTAATACCTTAGTCTTATAAAATTTGGTAACAAAATTTAACTGCTTTATTTTATTTGCTTTGGAAATAACTCTGCTGGGATTTCACTCAGGGCTTTTTCTAGTTTGCTTACCTGAACAGCTAGTTGCTGTTTTTCTGAGCTCCATTCCTTCTGAACTTTAGGAGTTGTCCTCATGGTCCTCTGCTGATGAATTAGACACATCGGGCTCAGTGAGTCCTGTATCTGGAAGAAGCACTCCAAGCAGACAGAGAACGGTAATTTCATGTCATGTATTTTCTGCCACCTCCTCGGTGGGAGCTGTAGATGTCTACAGTAGCTCTAGCCAGCTGGAAGACCCCTCTTCTCACTTGATAGGAAAGGAAATGGCATAAACCAAGAACAAAACACAGCTGCTTTCCCCAACCCTGCTGCATATCCCATCCTGCATGAAGTCAGAAGTGGTAAATACTATCTAAACCCAGGGCTGTCAGTGTGGTTGGTTTACCATGGTATGGCATGTCGTGTCTCTTGTATTTTGCTCTAGTGATGGCAGCACCCCAAAGTCTGGTCTTGTCTGGTATAATGAGTCCTCCGTTTCTGTTTGGCCTTCTCTTCAGAGCTGCTTCAACCAGAATCTCAATAAGGTTTTTCTGTCATTTCTGATGGCGGTTGGAGATGGTCTTATTGAGACTTTGGATGAATGGCTAAGTAGAGCTGAAGGGCATAAAACATTATTCAAAACAGCTAGTGCACAGGACCTAATCAATGGCTGTGATGGCAACTCTGGAGTTGTCGATTTACATCGCTGGCACAAAATTCAAGAAATGTAGCAATACATGCCTAGTACTTAACACTTCCATACTCTGAGCCCAAAATGGAACTGCAATTATTTTGTCTTTTTCTGCAATTCTATTGGTTGATTACTTTGCTTTTTTTCCTTAGTTCTTAAAACAATCAGGTTGGTTTTGGTGTTTTTTTCCATTTGCACTTTTTTAAAGACTCTGAGTTCTGTCTTCATAAATTTTATGGCTCTTGAAATTGATTTTTTTTTATTATTTTTTTTTTACATTCACTAGTTTTCTTTTAGATGCTAGTATGAGAATGTAAAGGAACACTGGCTTTTCAAAAGGAGAAAGAATATAAGCCTTAACATTTTATTTCAGAGGTCAACACTTTTATCTTTTAAATTTAAACTTTAACTAATAAAATTTAAACTTTAACTAATAAAAGCTCTGGTGTCACAGATGTAACTGGAGGATGCCTGACCATTACAGGAAATGGAGAAGTATTTTACCATAAAATCTTTGTCTAAAGAGCATGTAGAATTATAATGGGTTTCATCTTAACATTTTAATAAGCATTTGTTTATCTCTAATTTATTATGTGACTACTTATTATAATTTTTAAACATAATGTATAGATAAGTTGTATGATTCCTTGGGGTCTGGTTTTCAAACTTCTGGGGTTTGCACCCACAATTTTGGAGACTCAAGAAATATTGTTTATCATTTCAATGCCAAATATGCTGATGCTAAATAAATAAATAAATACTAATACCAAAAATACAATCAGAATTATAATCATCTAACTGCATTAAATATTCCAGCAAATAGTTGTGAGTGCAGGAATGCACCTACAGTTATTTGGCCTTCAAAATTGTGGGGGGTGGGGGTGTAGAAGAGGCCAGACTCTTCAAAGGAGGCCCTTGGACCTTTTTTCCTTGAGAATATTAATTTTGCTGCATTTGCATTTCAAAATATCTGTATTTGCCCATATTGAACTCAAATTTCTTCTATTTCCTATTACAAATTATTTGAGCTAAATTTCTAGTGATTTTTTTTTTTTTTAAATCCAGAGCTACTGTTGGTAAATGTAATGACTAAACTGTCATTTTCAAGTTCACTGTGTATGTTCCAATCATTTCAATACGCAGCTAAGTACAAAGAAAAGCCAGTTTCCTTGGTTCATGGGTATTGGTCACTTCATTTGATTATTTTTTTTTTTATGTTTCCTTTGCTGCACTTTTAATTTAGTTTCATCAGTAGCTTGTCTTTATTTGCCTGGACTGAACATTCTTCTTTCTTTACCCCCTGTTCATTGCAAACAGCCACGGGGCAAATGTAGTCTCTCACAGCCTGGACCCTCTGTCAGCAGTCCACATAGCAGGTACCTTATTCTCCTGGTTTCCGCACTCTGTTCTAGAACCCCAAGAGGATGATGGAAATTGGCCGTGATTCTTCTCTGTCCGCACCGGCTCCATCAGGTGGCCTGGACTTAAAAAAGTGAAGATTTCCCTTTTGTTGACAGTTTGGCAAAAGGGGCTCTCAATTACTTCAGATTCTTTTAAATAGCAATACTGGCTAATCCTTCAACATCAACAGCTTTTGCTTCCCGGGAATGCCATGTAATCGATATTTATTTGTCGTATGCCTGATCAGGATGAGAGTGTGTTTACGCTCATGATATTTAATGATTATTTTATTTTGGCATGATTTAACAGAAATTCCAGTACATTCATGGCAAACACTTTTTATCATCCTCTTTACCTCTAGATATTAAATTAAGGCAGGTAATAGGCCAATATCGTATTCTAGAATTCACAAAACCCACAGATCTGGATGAGACATACTAACATCCTTTTCTTTCTTTCTTTCTTTCTTTTTTTTTTTTTTTTTTATTTTTCCCCTGAAATGTTTTGTTCAGTTTGTGGGTTTTCAGTACTTAAGACTCAAAATTTAAAGTCAGAATTTGAGGCTTTTGAGACTTGGCGACCACTTTCCCCTCCTCGGACGACTGCAATATAATGTGCTAACGTTGCCATGACTCTCGCCAAGAGCTTGCGTCCATGTATTGCTCTGGGAGCAGCACTGCCCCATCTCTCTCTGGCCAGTAGAGAGCAGGCTTGCAGCTACAGCTTTTTGCTTTCCACCTTGTCTCCGGCAAACTGTCATCTCTGCAGCTAACAGTGCTTCTGCATTCTTTGTTGTTGTCAGTGTGATGTGTGTACCTTCACTCTTTCACTGATCAGTTCACTAGCTTCTAGGGTTATGAAGTTTTTAAAAAAAAAAAAAAAAAAGTACACGAGCAGGCCAATATGTATAAAGAGGACATTTTTGCTATTTCAGTATGCTATGCATTGTAACACCTAAAGTAATCAGAAAGTATCATGAAAATGTACTTGTTCTTATAGTTTAGTATCATTTAGTCTCATTTACCCTATATATATCAAAAATTAAATAATTCATTTTAAAAATAACTCCTGTTAAAATGAAAGACTTTATGTTGGAAAGGAGGCAACACTGGATTTAGTACAGAAATTGAGCAATAACCAAGCAGAAAAAAAATACCTTAAGAGTATTATTTTTTTCATGAGCAAAATCAAGGCTTTGTTCAGCAAAATTATTCTCAAAAGTAAATGGAATAAAGAATAAAACTACTTACCACGTAGATTCTTACATAAACACTTCTTTAAAAAGAAAGTTTGCTTTATATGTGTAGTTAGTGACTGTGAGTAAAGGGGCATAGTTGTAAAACCACATAGCGGAGCAGGTAGAACAGGTGGAGTATCTTTCACTGCTTCCACTGGCTGGAAGCTGCCTCATTTTTAGGGATTCTTTTTTTTCTTTGAAACATAAGGAAACCACACAGAAAATAGGTGACACATGTCACCTGTGGAGGTGACTCCATCTTTCTGTTTGATGGAGAAACAGAATTAATTTTTCCAACTCCAGTCTGCCATGAAGCTTGGCGTCTTGTTTCTTATAGGGAGTGGGAAGAGGGAAAGCGTGGGGCTTTGCTCTGCAGCCGTTAGCAGCTAGGGGGAATGGAGGATGCCTTCAGCAGGTTACCGTGCTTGCAGTAGCAACGTTGTACTCAAAAAACATTGTGTGCACTCTTGCGCTCTCCTGTGTAGCCAGACCACTTCTGCCAGTCCTTTGAGAAGGTTTCTGGTCGTAGGTGCGAGCCGCTGGCTCGAAACGCAGCTAGCCAACGCTTTGCAGCTTTGAGATCAACCTCTGTTCTAGCAGTGGCATTGGTGCGGCACCTCTCAGATCAAGTCTTTCCCCCACTGTTTATTAACACATCTCGTAGCAGTACAACACAATGTTCAATTTGTCATTCAGACAAGCATGGAATACGAATGAGTCACTGCTGAATAGGAAACTTAATCAAATGCGCAAGCCAGACAGGTTGTGGTTGATGTATAATGTGGTTTTAACTGATAAAGCGGTACAAGCTGTCACTGTGTTCTTTAATATTTTGACATGCCTCTGATCAGAGTACTTTGTGTTTGATCTTGCACTGGATCAGCAAACCCTGTTAGGGTTTAGTATACAGGAGAACTACAGTCAATTTTAAAAGGTTTGTCACAGAGGAGGTTGTGAAAGAGAGTTCGTTTAAAAATTAGAGGAGCCGTGTTTTGTGTATAACAAGGGTGATATCATTTTGCCTTCCACAATATCACAGCAAAAAGACAAGAACGCATAGTGTGATGCTAAGTGAGGTACAACCTTAAACTAGATGCTATATCGTGGATTTAACTAAAGGCTCATTCAAGAAGTATTAGTAAACATGAGCTAAGTGGGAAAATCCAAGAAGCAACTCCTCTTTCTTCATCAGTTTAATAGAGCTGTCATAAATGCATACCTGGGTCTGTGCCTGTGGATTTTTTTGAAGTGATTAAAATGTTAAAAAGACTAAAATAGTGGTTCAATTTGCTCGGGGTGTTTATATGGTCTCTCTTGAGCAGCTCTATTCAAGTCTTGGTGCCGCAGTGCCAACTTCCATTTCCTGCTCTCCCCAGGCCTCCCCAAATGACTAGTGGATCTTTAAAGGTCACTTGCTGCTCCTGGAGCAACAGTCTCCATGCCTTTGGCCACAAAATGGCAGTCATTGCCACACAGTAGCTCAAACATGAGTTTTGGGCTTGTCTTGCCATGATTTTTCTGCCAATTACCTCCCACACTCTCACTTAAAGCTTGTTAACTAAACTTCATATGTAACTGCCTTTGAAATGAACATATTCATCTTCTTTACAAGGTGAGCCAAATCTTAGGTTGGGGAGATGTGACACAGAGACCTAGGGAGAGAATCAGGTCAGAACACAGCCAAACAACGCCGATCCTAGAGAGTGTCTTAGGCCACCAAGAGGAGTTGTTGCCTGCTCTTGTGGGCAGAGCATCATATATTCTCCTTCATAACTCTAGGGACCTTCGTCTTAAAAGAATTAGAATCAGTGGGAACAGGTCTATTAGAAGGTCATTATCAAACTTAATTCCTCTGATTATCTGGAAATACAATAATTTCCATCTTGAATATATCCATGGCTAAATATAATAATTTGGTTTTGTGCAACCATTATCCCTTCCTTTATTTTAGCAATTGTTCACCCTTATTTCTGTCTGTTCTGCACTATTTTATAGAGAGTAGTTTTAGTATCTCTCAGGTTTTGTATTGGTAAGCTCAGCTCTTTATTTCCTTCGTAAGTGAAATACTCCATTTTTTTGACTCTTTTAAGCTTGTCTAAGTTTGAATTCATCTTTCAAAAGTATGTTAACCAAAATGACACAAACTACTCTGGGTTAGATCTTAGTAGTGCTTTCTAGAACATCATTAAAACAACCCCCTTTCTCTTCTGGAAATCTTGAACTGAAATATATTTTAAAATTTCTTTTGTCCCTTTTCCCAACTATTCTCAAGCTACATTATTAGTTTGTGGCTATCCTGTGTCAAACGCTCTAGATTCTCTTCATAATCTGCGGAGTGTGAACTTCCATGTTTACATCAGATGTTTTTTTTGCTACCTTGCACACTATAATCTTAATTCTTATTCTAATTCTTAAACCTATTGGAAGTTTTTTTCTGTGCAAGAAGCCAAATCCTATTTCGTATTTGCAAAGACTTCCAACGTCTGTCATCGTACAGATGAAATTTGCTGTTCTTATATTTTCTTCCATAGTCTTTTCATAAAGATATTAAATCAAGACTCATACTTGATTAACTCCAGTAATAACATCCTACTAGCCCAGCAGTGCCTCTTCCAACGTAAGCCTGTTGTCTGCATTCCATTAGTCACTTCCCCATTAAACTCACTTTATTTATTCCTATCAGCTTCACTTGAATGAGCAATTCTTCTGTTATAATCTTTCAGATGTTTACTGCAATACAGATAGATTGCTTGAACCATATTTCCTTGGGGAAAAAAATAAAAAAATCAGTCATCATTAAAAGAAGGTACTCGTCTGAGCTGAAATTGAAAGTTCACTTTGCCCGTCAGATCTATAGCCTGGTAAATTAGCTTCTCCTCTCTTGAAATGCTTAGGAAAGAGTTCCAATTTCACTGACATAACAAACTCCCAAAGTAAGGGTAGCCATTGCTTTCACTTCTTAGTTTAATTTATGAGATTTCCTGACATGAAGAAGCTTACTGTTGGCCAGGTCTGCAGCTGTGCCTCTCCCTTTTATCTAGTTAGTAGGAATTTTGTACGGAGCGAGTAGCAGATGGTCTTACTTCCCTCCTCAAGCAGGGACCAGTGTGACAAATGGTGGAGCAGTTAGAAGAGAGACAGCTGAAGACGCAAGCTCAAGAAAAAGACATGACATTTTTCTCCAAAGTGGCATACAATACTCCAGCTTTCCCTTCTCCTGCTGGAGTAAATAAGAGCTCTGGCCATCATGAATAGTGAGCCTTTTTTCTTAACAATGTATTTTTTTTTAACCATCCCTCCTTACCAACACTTTAAGCTGAGCCATTCCATTTTTCAGCCAATTATGTAGATTACAGAGGCATACCTGTAATAAAAGCAGGCAACACAGCATTCAAACTTTTAGAACTGCCCCTTTGAAGATGTTTCCATATTTCATTATTTGATTGTTTCCACAGAGTATTAGAAAATATTCTTCAACACCCTGCTTCCCTGCAGAAAGTGTTTTGGAAAGAACTGTTTTTGGAAAGAAAGTTTGTGTTCCTTGATGAGATTGGCCATGCAGATTACACACACCTCTCTTTTTCTTTTTTTGGTAAAACAAAGCAAAAAGTGCTGGATTGCACCTACCATAGGAAAAGAAAAGAAAAATTAGATGCTAACTTTGCCTGCTCCCTTTTTATTCCACTTTTTGGAAATTCCCCTTCTGACACCCAGTGTTGCCCCAGAGTAACTCTGAGTCAATGAAGAAAATTCAGACTTTGCTCATTATCAAACAGCAGTTACCAACTGCAGAAATGTGGCCTTTTTTGATTGGGATTAACAACATTTGTACAATGAGAGTCTTGTAAATAGGTAGACTGTGCAATCAAATACTTGGAAGGTAATTAAGCACTCCTTGTTCCCTTTGTTCCTACCTCAGTCCATTAACTTTCTCTTTTGGCATTCTCAGACAGTAGAAGTCCTGCTCTAATTGAAATTTAATATGGAATGCTCTGATGCTGTTAAATGTGCCATATCCTTTCAATATGTTCTTTATAGTACATGCTCTTACATTATGTGATAAGCAGCTTTCCATCGAGGCTACAATAATGTGGATTCAAACAACGTGCGATCTGATGTTTTGATCATTGCTCTTTCCTGGGAGATTCAGGTCAAGTTAATAATTTAGCATACCCGGGTATTTATGTATGTGTTGGTCATCTAAACTTTACCAAATCTTTATGGCTTTCTTGAAGTCTTCATAATGGGATGGTACATATATATATATATGAACAAGACAATGAAAATAATCTCAAACATAGAAAGAATTCTTTTCTGAACATGGACAATGAAAATAATCTCAAACATAGAAAGAATTCTTTTCTGAACATGTGGGAAGGGGACCCTTGCCAAGCCTGGCATAGTTTTGAAGATGATGTTTTGGTTTTTGCATGCTTTCTCACACAGATTCAGATTTATCTGGGACACAGGATCAAAAGGGAAGGCAAGGAGACACTAAGGAACCATCACCCCTCCTTGCTTTACTGGGGAGCCTTTGACCTCAGCCAAAAAGCCTGATCTCCCACACCTTCAAGTCGAGACTAAATCCATCCTTATGAGTGTTTATATCTTTTAAACCCTAGCAAACCATAAATTTTCTGGGGCTTCAGCCACACAGATGTTTTATAGCAACATGTCTAAGACAAAATTCATGACCTTCTGTCTTAATGGAAGAGTTCTTGTAGCAAATTAGTTGAAGGCTCTAGGTTCTTCATTTTTGACTAATGCTAAAATACAATACTTTCCTCTGCCACTTAATTAGCATGAGACCTTCAGATTTTAACTTGCATAATCACTCTTCTCAGTCATCCACGTACCTCAAAACCTGTCATCGATATATTAGAGCTCTGACAGTTTCATTCAAAAAGGAAAATGTGAAATCTATGTCTTTATCCTTCATGAAAAAATAGGTTGGATTTTTGTGCTTAATTTGAAGTGTCCCTTTGGAAATGTTTGCATTAGGTTTCACCTCTCCCATAGACCTGAGATAAATATGTGCCATTTCAAGTTAGATCCATAGACACAAGGGAAAAAATCACTCAGAAGGTAATAGTGTCAAGTCAGTTGAGCAAATAGATTTTAGCTGCTGATTCAGTGCAAGGATCAAAATACAATGGAAGTTGTAGAAAATTAGTCCCCATTGCCTGCTTATTGGTGTATTAATTAACTGAAGGTTGATGTAACTGAAAGTTAATGCATTATACCCTTGCGGATGCTATATACAGAAATGAACATAGAAACTTCTGCAAACTGAATACAGCTGCCATTTTAAACAAGGAGGCATTGAACACATGTGACAGGTATGGCCCACTGTTTGTTTTGCCCTTCTCTAGAGTACAGTGCTTTAAGTGGAGAGTCTTCCCCAGAATTGATGAAGGGGCTCTGAGGTCACAAAGCCCATTCTATTGTGATCATTTGGTGTTTTCCTACCCAGTCTAGAAATATGAGGTCTTTTAATGGGTATTAGGGAAATGGCATGTTTAGAAAAAAATACCTCTGCAGTTGTCAATCAAAATCAAATTGTAAAACAGCCGTCAGGGAAGGCTGAGGGCCCGAGGGAAGCCTCTGCTGCAGTAATATTTTAGTATATTCACCTGTCCATCCTCTTTTCTCAGGTCCACAAGAAGTGGCTCAGGTTCCTCCCCTTCTGAGGCCGGGCCAGCGTGGCAGCGCCCGTCTTTCTTCCTCAGAGTCCTCAGAGCTGCTCTGCCACTTCAGCTCCTCTTGCTACTCCTAATTGGGCTGGCTTGCCTGGTGCCAATGACCAAGGAGGACTACAGCTGTGCTATGGCCAACAACTTTGCCCGTTCTTTCCATCCCATGTTGAAGTACGTGAATGGTCCACCTCCATTATGAAGGAGACCCGTGAGACAGCAGGTGACCTTGCTGGAGTGCTAGCTGGGAGGCAGGATGGTTTTATAGAGGGTGACAGGATTCAGTGTGGCAGCTTTACTTACCTGCTGTAACCACTGCTGTGTCCATATCATTCCCTGCTGGCACTTGGCTCATAATGCATCAGTATATCAGTATCAAACTGCACAACGTATTACCTGAGTAGCATCGTTTCAATACTCGCATCCTGGGTACTAAGGAGGATGTGACGTGTATGAGGGAAATGTCCTTTTGTCCAGCATTCTGGATCTTTTAGCCACTTTATATCCAGGTCATTGCCCTGTACTATGCATAGCCAAGGACTTGATACTGTAGATCCTTTCCTCTGTGCTGCTCCGAATGAGCCGTTAGCCAGTCTTTGTTAAATACCCTCTCAGTATCTACGGTATACAAAATAACCAACGCTAAAGAAATTTTAGAGCATTTGTAACATACAATTTTAAAGGATCTTGTATGGCAATGTATTATTCCCCGTGGTTTCTGTTTCGGGCATGGTGTTCTAACTTTTGCTTTGGATGCACAAGGTGTAAATCTGAGAAGCACTTTTTTAAGGTTTAAAAAAATGGATGTAATAAATAAGATCATAAAAGGTTTTATGAGGAAAAATGTTGAATGTCAAGTTGAAAAACAAAGGACATATTTATGTATGTACAGTTTGCTAAGCCAAGTTTTGTTTGTATTGATTTCTTTGCATTTATTATAGATACCATAAAATATTTTGTCTACGTGCTTTTTAATGACAACTATGGAAACCTCTAAGTTTAGAATGAGATATGTATGGTATAAAAAAATTAGAAGACGTACATATGCTGCACTTCTAAAAAGAATTAAAAAATGCTGTAACAAATTAATGGTATTAGGTATGTGTTTGAATGAGAAGACCTGGAAAGCTTGACAAATGGTAAAATACATGGGAAACTATCACATTAGAAGTTGTGCTACTATTGGCAGCTATCCGTATTTTGAATTAATGATTGGTCATTTCAGGTTTTTTTCTCAAGCTCTGCTTGAAGATCATTCTCACCCATGTATTGTTTCTGTGTGTGTGTGTGTGTGTGTTTATGTATGCTGTCATCTCAATCTTTGGCAATTGAGATTATACCAGACCACACCGAAGCAGCTTTTTTTCCTGTGGGTATACTGGAAAATTCCTAATATTCTCCATAGAGTTTTATTATCAAGACAGATGTTTATGCTTTACCAATAGTTAATCTAGTGGAATGTGCCCAAAACATAAGCATAAATAACAGAAAAACACAACATATCGAAAACTCATAAATTTTCCAGAAATCTTGCAGAAAACTTGCAGTCTGAGCAGTGGCAGACACTTTGCCCAGCTTATCAGTCCAAATTTGACCAAAACAGGATTCTTTTCAATTTTGAAAGAATACAGAGCATGGCTCTAAGATACTGCTCTCTAATAAGTTTGAGATTTTTTAAGCCACCAGAGACAATGTAAATTTTTTCTGCAAGTTAAGTGTTTTTACTTAGAACATATTGGCCTACATAACAGAAATAAAAAAAGCTAGAAGAAAATACAGTCACATTAATTGCTGTTACATAGGATTACTTTTCTGGGATATCATCATTTGAGCTGGTATGAGGTCTTCAGAGGCAGCGTACCACAAACTCAAATCCAGTATTTGGAGGAGCCAAAATAAAGCTTCCTTTCCAGGTAAGTTGTAACATTAACATTTTCCTGAAAAGAATTTTGTATGTCAACAAAGGATCTCTAATGTCTGAAACACAGACTTGGACCAACATGATTGTATATTCTTTGCAAGGCTTAATTTCCTTTATTGGTATTCAGAAGTGATGCTAGGCTAGATTAGTATCCATAATCACTGATTCTGAGTAAACAAAGATAAGGAATGCACTTTCGGGGTACAAGGATGAACTGTTGCTTGAAACAGACTTGACAGATTCCATAAAATTGACCTCTTCTCTCTTCTGGTATCACTCTCTTTGGTGACATATTTTAGTCAGTCATAATCAGTGCACCTACATGAAAACTTCTGTAGTTTGCTCAGAGCTGTTAGTCCAGATCTCTGCGTACTCGAGACGTCCTTTCAGCAGCCAGTCTCTGGTTTTGGTTGTTAATTTTTTGTGGAAAGACATTTTTGTTTTCTCTTAAAAAATGAGTAAAAATGAGTAAAATGAGTAAATGAGTAAAAATACTAATTTAGTGAGAAATAAGGATCTCAGCCTGACTTCATGTCCTATTTTCCAGCCAACTATTGGTGATCTCATGGAAGTAGATTATATCTAAAGGGTAATAGATAGCCTGTGAGTATCAACCTATGGAAGAACAGTCTGTTGAAGGAACCAGACAAGAAGTCACAGGTGAGACCTGTTCATTTCTTACAGTATTTAGAAACTGAAGGAGAGGCAGACAGGTTTGAAATGAGCTCATTAGAAAGGAGAGGGGAGTGCAAGGAAGAGAGTTCAGTTTGAATGATGTCAGATGCAATTAATAAAGTACTTTATCAAAGGTATACTTTTGTGTATACTGTCATGTATACTGTCATGCTTTGAATTGCAAGCTAACATTTGAATTTTGCCAGCTATTTTGCCACTCTGTAGCCCCTGCTTCCCTTGGCTGTTTGAATGCCTTCCCCACTTTCCTGACACCTAGGGAGGAACAGCCTGTCTTCTGCAGAAGGAAAGTAGAATTTGTACACCTCAGTCAAGCTCCCAGGGGTGTTTTGGGGAGTAGTCACTAAAATGAATTGCCGGGGGGGGAATGACTCTACCTTGTTCATGATGGTCATGCCCTTTAATTATCTCTTACCTCTTGAAATGTTCAGTCCAGGGAGTATGAGAAAGTGATGAACTGCCAGAGGAGTGGAGGTTAGCTGGTTAAATAGACAGGGGAAAACTGTTGTGAAATCATAGGAATTTTTCATAATTAACTCATTAAATAGAGTTAAGGCTAAGGAGGAAACGAAGTGATGATAATTAAAGGAAGTAAAGGATTTGGAAGGTCACATCATCAAGTGTCAGTAGCCCTTTCAAGTTCAGTGCATTTTTGGCTGATTACTACCTGCGGGGCACACATGCACTGTCTCACCTCTGCCTGGCTGATGAACCAGAGGCAGAGTGTACCTGCCATGCCTTGCTTCCTTTCAGGTGTTTCAAAGCAAAGCTGCTTCTGTTCATAGCCTCAAGCTCTGAGCTTTAACCATAGAGCTAACTATAGTTTCAAAGTATTGCCTGTTAATTTGAAAGAGAAGTTAGCTATAGAGAATTTTCTTTTGACCCTAAGTGATGTGCTTACAGAGAGAAATCCTCCCAGTAAACAGCAAACACCTGCCAATAAGGCAGTTACAGAGAGTTATAGACACACCTTAAGAAAATGTCATAGACAGGAAAAACAAGTTTGTATATCCTAAATCTCCCATACTTTCAAGGATAGGAATGTCAGTCTGTAATCGATGTCTCAAGGAAATTGCAGGCAATTTGTGCCAGTAGGTTAGAGGATGCCTCTAGTGCTACCTTAGACTTTTGGGACTTTCAGTCTCAACTCTGGACAAAATCAACATCTGACTAGTTGAAGTGGTTTGAGTAGTGGGCTCCTCCAAAAGGAATTTCCTGGTCTTGAACCAATTCCACTATGACTTCAAATGCGATTTTGCAGAACTAAAACCTGGCACAAAGTTGTTAAAACAGAAACAAGCGGCCAGGCACTTCACAGGATCCTGTTTAAGAAAGCTCCAACCCAAGAGCACCAGCGACTTGAAGGTGTAGCTTGAATTGCAAACCCCAGTGCGACATCAACATACGCNGACCTGTTCATTTCTTACAGTATTTAGAAACTGAAGGAGAGGCAGACAGGTTTGAAATGAGCTCATTAGAAAGGAGAGGGGAGTGCAAGGAAGAGAGTTCAGTTTGAATGATGTCAGATGCAATTAATAAAGTACTTTATCAAAGGTATACTTTTGTGTATACTGTCATGTATACTGTCATGCTTTGAATTGCAAGCTAACATTTGAATTTTGCCAGCTATTTTGCCACTCTGTAGCCCCTGCTTCCCTTGGCTGTTTGAATGCCTTCCCCACTTTCCTGACACCTAGGGAGGAACAGCCTGTCTTCTGCAGAAGGAAAGTAGAATTTGTACACCTCAGTCAAGCTCCCAGGGGTGTTTTGGGGAGTAGTGACTAAAATGAATTGCCGGGGGGGGGAATGACTCTACCTTGTTCATGATGGTCATGCCCTTTAATTATCTCTTACCTCTTGAAATGTTCAGTCCAGGGAGTATGAGAAAGTGATGAACTGCCAGAGGAGTGGAGGTTAGCTGGTTAAATAGACAGGGGAAAACTGTTGTGAAATCATAGGAATTTTTCATAATTAACTCATTAAATAGAGTTAAGGCTAAGGAGGAAACGAAGTGATGATAATTAAAGGAAGTAAAGGATTTGGAAGGTCACATCATCAAGTGTCAGTAGCCCTTTCAAGTTCAGTGCATTTTTGGCTGATTACTACCTGCGGGGCACACATGCACTGTCTCACCTCTGCCTGGCTGATGAACCAGAGGCAGAGTGTACCTGCCATGCCTTGCTTCCTTTCAGGTGTTTCAAAGCAAAGCTGCTTCTGTTCATAGCCTCAAGCTCCGAGCTCTAACCATAGAGCTAACTATAGTTTCAAAGTATTGCCTGTTAATATGAAAGAGAAGTTAGCTATAGAGAATTTTCTTTTGACCCTAAGTGATGTGCTCACAGAGAGAAATCCTCCCAGTAAACAGCAAACACCTGCCAATAAGGCAGTTACAGAGAGTGATAGACACACCTTGAGAAAATGTCATAGACAGGAAAAACAAGTTTGTAAATCCTAAATCTCCCATACTTTCAAGGATAGGAATGTCAGTCTGTAATCGATGTCTCAAGGAAATTGCAGGCAATTTGTGCCAGTAGGTTAGAGGATGCCTCTAGTGCTACCTTAGACTTTTGGGACTTTCAGTCTCAACTCTGGACAAAATCAACATCTGACTAGTTGAAGTGGTTTGAGTAGTGGGCTCCTCCAAAAGGAATTTCCTGGTCTTGAACCAATTCCACTATGACTTCAAATGCGATTTTGCAGAACTGGATCTTAATCCTAAAACCTGGCACAAAGTTGTTAAAACAGAAACAAGCGGCCAGGCACTTCACAGGATCCTGTTTAAGAAAGCTCCAACCCAAGAGCACCAGCGACTTGAAGGTGTAGCTTGAATTGCAAACCCCAGTGCGACATCAACATACGCATTGATCGCCACGGCATGAACCAGGTAAATGGGGCAAATGCTGGGGGGGGAGGGGGTGGGAAACACCCAGAAAGCTGTCAAGCGTTGCAGCCAATGGCACTAGCCAGTTTTGCAGCCTGGGCATCTTTCTCGTCTTGATAATGTCAAGCTACTCTCTCTGTCTCATTGGGACACTGTTACAGACGACTTGGATGCGGACAAACTTCTGAAGAAATGCACAAGTTAGAGTCTGAGATGCCCTGTCTCTGTGCTAAGCCTGCAACCTGTCGTGTATCCTCTTTCTAAAGCACCTCACCTGCTTGGGCTCTGCAAATACAAAGAACTGGCTTCTGGTAACGTGCCTTGAGCCTTGGCTGCAAGGCATGAGGAAAGGCAGTACAGGAGCTGCAGACCTCTGGGTCTGCATTGAAGGCATGTGTTCAAGCATAGAGAAAGTAGACTGCGTCTTGGGGAACTCCAGTCATTATTGCATTATATTTTTCCCCATTTTCTACTGTAAATAGATGCAGTAACTGCTGTATAGGTGTAATCATCCCCCAGTAGTCATCTCATAACTAGTGGGTGTTTAAAGGCATAATGGAAATTGGTTGCTCAGCGACTCCAGATCATGCAGTAATATCAAGGCACTGTCTCATTATGCTTATAATGATAATAGTGCAAAATAATGAGCACGATTTGCCCTGAACTTACAGCATTTGTTTGTGGAGTTCTGTTTGTGGAGCGTACTTTGCAAAATCTGAAGGCAGACTAAAGAGTGATACTTAGAGGTGCCTGACAGTGTTAGGAGTACAAATGGTCTGAAGTGCATAGAAATAGTGTGCCCTTATTCCTCACAGCTGCGAGCATGATACCCATTGCCTATCCCCCACCCTGTTCCAGCAGCGATAACAGCTTCATTTTGCAACAGGTCGATAGTTTCTCGCCACTGGTTTGCCACCCTTCCAGCTCTGTTGTAAATGGCTGTGAACACCTGCAGTCTTGCTTCCTCCTTCCTTAGAGCTTTCTCCTACAGCTGGTTATTGAACGAGGTCAAAGCTGCCGGGATTTTCTTATGAACAGTCATCCCTGGCACTTAGAATCGTGTGCTATTTGTGGTTGAGAAATCTGTTTACAACTGATAGCATCTCTCAACGTGCTCATCATCATGTGCATCTGAGTGCATTTGTGTGCGTGTTCAAAGGCATAACAGAAACCGGTCGCTCACAGTCCTCAAACTACAGATGCTATCAGGATTTAGCAAACGTAGGAGGATTCTGGAAAATGAGAGCAGAGACAAGGAGAAGAAATGCAGGTTTTTAAGCAAGAAAAGAAGACAGTATTGATCTTCTCACTTACTTGCAGTTCCCGCATTTTATTTGGTATTTAAAGGAATGGATGGTAGAAAGGAAAAGAGCAGGAAATACCATATTGAGTTTTGTGCATAAGATGGGTCATCTGGCGATAAAATTGTTCAGCTCTTGCAGCAGTCAATTGCAGGATTCATCTACACCAGTGTGTGCCTAAGTTGAGGGTGGGAGGAATCGGAGGGAGGAGGTTGTTTTTCTTTTGGCTTTGGGGGAAGAATGTGTGTCTTATAGTCAGAGTTCCCTACACAAGGGAACTAGTCTAGGTACTGGCTGGCTGTTTTTAACCTTGGCAGCAATGTGGTGAAATGCTCTAAAGCCAACTGAATTCTTCTGTTGTTGCACTATTTGGCCATAATTAGACCTAAAGAGACATGGATGTGAAACCTGTATTTGTGAGAAGTTATGCTTGTTTTAGCAATCTTAAGAACACTGGAATAGTCTGATAACATTCCACAATAAAGAAATAAATAGGAATGATTTAGAGAATTAATTTGTCTTCCAAAAAAAAGCAGTAGATAAAAATCTGGGAAACAAGATAAAAGGAAATTAATAACTGCAAGCTTAAGCACTGAAGACTTGTCATAGACTAAAGCCTGGTTAAATGATAGAAATCTGAATTATATTAAATTGTTGCTCTAAAAGCAGACAGGAACTGAAAGCTGTGACTTCTATTGTTTGGTGCCGCTTAATATATCATTCAAAAAATGACCTGGTCAAAACTGCTTGGTTCAGTAAAAATCTATTTAAAGACCTGAGACGTAGCAAATGGATTTTACCACAGTGAGGTCTGAATAAAACAATGGTGCATTTAATTTTTGGAAGAGAGAGGAGGCTTTAGGAAAGTATTGTCCATTTCTTGTATCAGAGGTGGCCTTGGGGGAGGAGAGGTGAGACACTGAGCTTTTCTGTGTCAGGGATGATGCAAATGTGGGTGTAGTTTGGACAAAGGTTTCTCAAGTCAGGCTCTTTGCGTTTTCAGGCACATTGTAATTCCTGGGAGACTGCTATTATTGATGTTGCAATTGCGGGGATTTTCATTCCGTTGTTTTTAGAAAGGATATTTTTAAAAAAACAGCTGGAAGGAAAGTTACCAGAGTTCCCCCCCATCCTTTTTTTTCATATGTGCTCACAAGCCTATCCAAGAAGTGGGACATTCATGTCTGTAGTATTCTCTTTATAAATAATTCAAACATTGTCTGAGAGGCTCCCTGACCATTGAGCTGCAGGGTTGCAATTGTGAGTGCTTTGCTAAACTTGAAGCATTGTGCGGCCTGGCGTGCAGACTGTGGGGGCAAGGGGCAGGGAGGAAATACAGTGTGGAATATAGCATGAGGCTGTAGTATTTTGGTTGAGACAGATACAAAGAAGGCATTTTGGAGCTGAAGTTTCTTTTCTTATTTTCAGATTTAACATAAGCAAAAAAATAATCTTGCAAAGGCGGACTAGAACTCTAACTTTTCTGCTTTCATAAGGATGTCTAAACTTTTAAGCTTTTATGTGCCCTTTTGTGACATAGCAAAGTGGGTAGCACTTTTTGCTTACCTCTACAGTATAACATACTTGTTTCACCTTTCCAGGGACAACACAGGTTCTCAAGTGAGCGGGAAATAAAAAAGACATCTGAGAGGAAGCAAATCTTTCTGTCTTAGAAAGGAGCACTCAGTCTTTGTGTTTAGAGGATATAAATGTCTTACAGTCCCACGCATGTGTTGCAAAATCTTTCTGAAAAAGAATCCTGAAAGCATAACCTTTCCTCACATGTACATTTTTCAGTTGTTTAAAATGGTAACATGCTGGAGTGGTGCACAAATGTGTAGAAATGGGAAACAACGGGAGATAAATCTTATATTCCCTGTATGCCTGCAGAAATGAAGACATTAGCAGAGTGACACCTAAATACTGCAACATAAAGATCTCACGGGGACATGAGAGGTAGTTAGCCTTGCTTCTGCTGAGATAAGTGCCAAATGTTATTATTTTGATGGTCAATTTTCCTGAAGGCTTCATGAACATTTTTACACTTCAGCCTCTGTGTCTGCAGGATGCCACAGTGAATGGTAGTAATTGGAGCCTGGCTGGGCATGAGAAAACCCGTGTACGCCGCATCCTTCCGCGGGCACTCTTTCTCTGTGAGCACACTGATGAGTGTTACTTTACGTGTTTGGATTTTCCTCTCCTTTTCACTGCCTGAGTGGTACAGACAAGCGGTGTAATGCAGAGGAAAGAGATGTCAGACTTTTCCAGCCTGCATGGCCACAAGGCTTTTAAAAGGCATGGATGCCCCACTGACTGCGAACCCCAAGTTTTAGCCCATGAAGAAGCTGTTATTGCATAACAGGGGAATTGCCTTAATTAACAGAAAAGTAAAAGCAGTCAGATATGTTCTTCAATGATGCCTTAGCTATGTTATAACTTTTCGAACTTACAAGTCTTATGAGGAGAGACTGAGGGAGCTGGGGTTATTCAGCCTAGAGAAGAGGAGGCTGAGGGGAGACCTTATTGCTCTCTACAACTACCTGAAAGGAGGTTGTAGAGAGGTGGGGGTCGGTCTCTTCTCCCAAGTCACAGGCTAGAGTCCTAGAGGAAATGGCCTCAAGTTGCGCCAGGGGAGGTTCAGGCTGGATATTAGGAAATTTTTTTTCACTGAAAGGGTTATCAGACATTGGAATGGGCTGCCCAGGGAGGTGGTTGAGGCACCATCCCTGGAGGTGTTCAAAAGACGGGTTGATGTGGTGCTGGGAGATATGGTTTAGTGATGGTGTTGCTTTTTGTTTGTTGTGGGTGTGTATTTTTTGTCAAAATTAGGTTGACGGTTGGACAGGATGATCTTTAAGGTCCCTTCCAACCTAGAAGATTCTGAGATTCTGTGAATTAGTTACATAGACTAAAAGATGCTGGAACAAGACATGCATCACTTACATGTTAGGAAAGAGAGAAAGCAGGGGGGTGGGGGGACCCCAACACGTATGGCTGTGTGCATGTATATGGGCCCGCTCAAGGGAGTAGGCAGCTGCTCTGCAAGGCGTTGTATGTGTAGTGAGGGAAACGAGAGTGATGGGCCCAGTAAAGGTGAGCCAGGAGCTTCAGCTGCAAGAGCTCTGCAGTGATATGGCCTTGCTGTATGATTTCTCAAATTACTTCAGCCAACAGATGGAAGAAATCAGGAATGAAGCTGGAGTCCCAGCTGGCTTCTGGCTGTGGAAATGTGCCCCGTGGTTGGCTGCAGAAGATCTTCTCCTAAGAGGTCCTTCCTCTGGGAGGGTGTGAGCAAGGTGGTATCTCACCCACCTTCTCCCCTCACGGAAAACACGTGATGGGAGGGAATGAAGAAGAGGGAGACAGACTCTTTTTGGTTGTGCCTGCTGTCAGAGCAAGAGGCAATAGGCAAAAATTAAATTCCATCTGAGCACAGGAAATCATTTTTTTAATATGAGGGTGGTCAAACACTGGAACAGGTTGTTCAGAGTAGTAGTAGAGTCTTCTTTTGTGGATATTCAAAATGTGATTGGACATGGCCCTGAGCAATGTTCTGTAGCTGACCCAGCTCTGAGCCAGGAATTGGACTAGATAATCTCCAGAAGTGCCTTCTCAGCTCAGATGTACTGTGATGCTGCGTGGTCACATTGTTCTCCAGAAAGAGATGGGCAAAAGACTGCCTTAATCTCCAGGTAGTGTGAAACGCTTTGCCCATTCAAATTGTTACAATTTTTGCAGATGTAAGTATGCTCAGACTTTAGCTGTTTGGTTTTTCATTTAGGAGTGCAAGGGCTTTGATTTTGCAAGAGTATTCTGCTGTCTGGCTGCTTTTTTTGGATTAAGCCTGTAAATTCAGTATCATATAGCAGTTTCCATTTTAAGCTGGTTCTCCATGAATGGTAAAAGCTGTGGATTTTTTTATCCTGTGGGTAAAAAATTGCATAAAGCCATTGAATGCTGTCAGATTTTGAGTCAGCCAGCACTGAAAACAATGCTATTATTTTGAGCACATGTAGGTGTGCAATTAGTTCATACTACTCCAGGAGCCCACCCTTCCTGGCCAAAGCAGCAACCCTCAGTCAAGCTCTTTACCACAAAAGAACACTGCAAGGTATGTACCGTGAAACATTACGTAAAACCAAAGAGCTTTAACGTATATATTCATGCAGGAAAACAGAAGAACCTACGAGCCAATAGTCCCACTCAGAACCAGCACAGCACAGAAAATACATGAAAAGACTCAATATAGGAACTATATTCTCTCCCTATTGCTGATAGATAGACAGACATATCTAGTTATTGAAATACCTACATATGTATGTAAATGCTATAGATTATTGGTTTGATTCTTCGCAAAGACCAAATATAATTTTGAGAGGATTTTACAGGATAGGGCTAAGTTTAAAGTGTTTTTATGTCAATAAAACTATCTTTCATTTCCTTTTCATCCCCTTCCTGACAGTTTAGTCAAGACATTTTTTTTTCCCTGAGGACTAGCTTTCACTTGGGAAGGTAGTGCTATTTTACTTGGTGTTAGCTAACTCACGGTAAGAGTAAGTCAGCTGAGGAAGGCTAAATCCACACAATTTTCTCTTCCACCATAATTTGTTTCACAAGCCAAAATAAGAAACTTAAAGCATATAAAATGCTAAGTATGTAGGTGACGTCCCCAGTGTCACTAGGAATTCTAGAGACTGGACCTAACACAGTCGGCTCTAGATATGGCCACTGTCTGATGCTTTTGGGGAAAGGTGAAGAAACTGATTAAGAAACAGCTTTCACTTAGATGCACAGAAACAGACACATTCTCATTCTGTAAAAAATAGTGTACTGTTTCCCTGGCTACTAGAAAGCAATAAGTAGAGAAGCATATTTTTAAAACTATGCAAAAGATAACTAACGAAACAAAGTGCTCTGGTTAATTCTTTATTTTCAACATCAAATACATTGATAAAAATCTTGCACCAATCAGGTAGCCTACCAGATTTTTCATTTAGACTTTTTTAAAACTTTTTTAGGTGCAAAACAAAGGAAAAAAAATCTCACCAAAACAAAGACATCAATAATTTTATATGCCTCAGTAAAAGAACAGAATACTTCAACAAATACATTATGGCAGCTGAGCCTATACCAAAGAAAGGATTTTCCATTGACAGACTACATAGTGCACACAAAAGCATTAGTTTTATAGTATATACAATAAGGTGATACATAAAGTGGCTTGTTAATGCAAGTCTCATGGCCAGCAGTCTATCCCTTCATTTTCTGATGGGCACTTTCTGAAGAAACAGACTTCTAATTATAGGCACACAGGAGTACAGAGCATACTAATTTGCAAGATGGCAGCATATACATTTTTTTAAATTTTTTTTGTTTGTTTCTTTAGGCACATTTGAATGCAAAAAGTTATTTTTTTTTAGGTTTTTTTAAACACAGTGCAAAACCAAATACCCTTATGGGCAACAATCACTTTGAAAACAACTTCTGGGATATAAGGCTATCTACATTTGAAAGAGGAAAGGGAATTGTGAGTAGAAAGGGTAAGACATTAATAATAGGGAAATATTAATTTAAAATTCTCTGATCAATTTGAGATTATGCTATAGTTGCACGTGACAGCAAAGACTGGTTTGTATTACAATACCATCATTAACATGACCCTTCTTTTACATGTGTTGAATTTCTATCTGTAAAGCTATATTACAGCAATAGATAGCATCACAAATAGTCATCTCTTTATTGAAAGTAAGAAATACACTTCACATAAGTTCAGCTGAGAATACCTTATATACAAAACCCCATTACCTTTAGGTTGGGTTGCATTCGAAATTTAAAGCAGGATATTATATACACAAGAGAGGCTTGCTGTGTTCCTACCAAGGCCTGTGATAAGACTAAGGACCTAGTGAGGCAGAATTTTTACTTTGCTGGTAGTTTATTTAATTTCAAACACTTGGCACAACTCTCAAGGAATCAATCAGCATCAATCGGAATGGATGGAGGCTCCAATACAAACCCTGGCTTGGATGAAGGGAGTGGCTTGGGTTTTCTTTTGTTTTCTTTTTTTACTATTTAAAAATGGTAAATGTTAGGTACTAGTGACCTGCTGACAGTCCTTGCAATATCCTTAGGAGCTTAGTTCAGATATTTCTTTAATTGTATTTTTAAATTATTAAACCCCTCAGTGTACAGAAGGAGAAAAATCATCAGGAGATGTCACTGAAACCTCATAATAAATTTACCACAAACACACACCAAGAAACTCTCATTAAATTATTCTACCCCAGTACAAATTGTACTGCCCCGACTGGGAGTTTTACCTGAGACAAAGTCTACAACATTGAGACATGGCTCGAACTACTACAAACCAGAATAGCTTTCCCATACTGTTGAAAATTCAGACACCATTGAGTGCCACACATCACCCTATCTCCTCTGCTGTCTCCCAAGCTTTTTTGTAATAATTCAGTAACAACCATATTCTCAAGCAAAGCAAGTTGATCTGGTCTATTTCTGTTTGGCTTGTGCTGGTATTACATTGCCTATGTTTCTAGGGGGTTTTTTGGGTTTTTTTGATTTTTTTTTAAAAAATCCACATATAAACATTATAAAATAATTCTTTCATTAGCTGTCCAGAGGCATCACTATGAAGGTTTTGGTAAAAGCATAATTAGCTGCCATGAATTGTTTTCTTTCAATTTTTTTTTTTTTACATGCTATATATTTTTCTTTAATATCCAGCACCAGGTATTCAGGTAGTACTGGTTTGTCAGCTGCAAATATAAAGTATATATGTATATATATATACACACATAAAATAGCATTCTGTGAAATAAAAATTACCAAATGTCAGGCACAATTGTTTGCATACACGAGAGCGTAATTCAGAATTACATATGAAAAAGTTGCCATTTTTGTATCATAGACTTTGTTTAATCAATTGAATAGCTACATTCAGCTGTCTGATATGCGGACAATCATCTTTATAGATAACTATGGGAAGGTAACTATATTCATTAAGGTGCTGCTTCAGTTAAAATCTCATGAACAAGTTAATGACACAGATCCTAAAACCGACCCAAGGTAAATGACTGTATTATTGGGAACCATTGCTTTTCTTTCTTGGGTGCCCTCCGCTGTTGTCACCACAAACATGGGAGGACTGGTTGAATCTAGATTACTTCCTTGCAAGGGCTGAGCCTAGGAAAGCCTTTATAATTAAGACTGTGAGCTGACTGATTATTCCTTATGTTCCAAGACAGATTACGATACCCTTCTGTCTGCTGCATACCACTTCAAATCACACTTACCCAGCTTCGTCAGGAAAATCTGTAGAACATAGTGGTACTTGACCTATGTAAGTACCATCAGAAGCTGACCCTCTGTTGTGAATTGCTCTCCGTGAACTACTTTTTTCCTTCTAGGCCAAATTTACACTTGAATCGATGTAATGAACTGTTCTGGGATGTAGGAAGGAAGGCATTAATTTAAAACAATTTGCCTTGCAGCTTATGAGCTTGATCTGTGTGTTCTGTCGTAGAGAACAGCAAGTTGCACGTACAGTATTTAAAGAGCAGCTCTAACGCACACTGGGCTACAAGTGAATGATGATGGTATAAGCACATAAATGTAACTACAGGGATTCCTGTGCTCCATTCAGATCTTAGCATGCACTCACTCCAGAGCATTCACGATTTTTCTAACACATTTGAAAACCAACTACTAAGGGAAACAAAACGTGCGTTTTCTTTCAAGGCATTTAGGAGCCCTCCAAAAGCCCTTCAGTACCAAATCTGCACACACACATGCACACTCTTACTGAATACACAAAAAAGACAAATCCTCCAACACATTCAGAAAAAAAATGACACTATAATATGCATCAATAAAAGGCCTATTAACTTACAGTGACTGCTTCACGTGTTTAGGCTTGCACAGTTTTCGAGGAATCTTCTCAAAAGTAGGTAGCATCTAGCTTCTAAACTGCACGTATCCTCGGATATGTACATGAAACTGTTATAGACATCATTATGTACATTAACTAAAGAATCCTTGACTTGGAGCACAAACTCGTCCTATTCCTTGCTGCCTTCACAATTGCTACGTAACTCAGTCTCACTGCACACAGACTCTGCTTGTGTGACAGGGAGCATAATTAGACATAGGCACTCCTGTATGGCATTAGTTGCACTATTTCCTATATTTAGTTGCTACAGGATATTCCAATCAGCATATTCTAACACAAGGGTTTCAACTATAGCAGTAAAAGAAGCATCCCTGAACCCTTCTGTAGCACTGTGGCCTCCTGCTATGGAGCAGCCTACGCCTGTGCTATGAAATGTCCTTACTGGCAGGGTGGTCGCTTCCAACCAGCTATTGGAATACTCCCTGGTCCGTGCTAACTCCCAAACTGCACCTGTAAACCAGAAGTGCAGGTAGCACAGGCAAAGTTTATCGTTAGACTAATAAAATATCCCTGGCATATGTAATAATTGCATTCCAGTACCCAGCAACATTCCCTGACACATTTAATTTTCTAGCATAGAGGCAGTCAAACAGCAGCACCAACTCCTACTTTGTATAGCACATAGTATGGATTTCTGCAGTCTCTCTCCTTCATGTCTTGCTCAAACTCTTGATGTCAGTGGACCTTTTGTTTATTTACAGTTGGTCTGAAGATTCTGACTAATCCTTATGCAAAACAGTTACTCACATGCATGGAGAAAGCCAGATTGATCTTCCTGGACATGCAGTCCCAGCGTCTTCACCGTGTCTGAGGCTCACTGCCCAGTTCTGGTGTCACAGGTGAGGTGGCTCGTAACAGGGATTTCTGAACATGCCCCAACAAGAGCCAAAGAAAGCTGAGGGAATGCACAGCCTACTGCTCTGGCTGGCATGCCAGCCCTCCCATACATGGTGAGGCCACGCACTCTGTGGAGCAGGATGGGACCATCCCAGTCTGCTCTCCCAGTCTTGCACTGGCATCCTCACCCCTTGGTTTGTAGCACAACAAAGCAAAGGACAAGAGGAGGATTTTTATAGACTAGCACTGGATCATGTATGTGTTTGAAGACTTTTTTGAGTGTTTTTTTAAGACCTGATGATTTTTATAATCATCTGGCCTCATTTAAGAGTACTTGTCTATATTATCTCTGTTTGCCGAGTTGTCATTGAATACACACTGCCAAGCAACAGAACAATTTAGCTTTGCAGAATCAGACAAGATAGGATGCAATTCAGCTAGAGGACATGGTAAGGGGTCCTGAAAGTTTGGTCAGTATGATCTTCAGAGGGAGTTGTCTGCTGATGTAAGCCAGCAAGGTAAAATAGTATTATTCTCAGACAAGGATTCATTTCTAATGTAGGAATAAGAGGTGGGAATCTACCTAAACTACCAAGGCAGCCACTAGCACTGCAGTTTCACTATGGCTCACTAAGATGCCAATCAACTTTCCATTTACCCACCCAGAAAAGTAATCCAGAATCTCTACCAAACAGCTGCAAAGTTTCAAGCAAGTAAAGCATTAGGCAAGCTCAGAATTTGAGGTGCTTATCAACAGAGGCTACCACTCATGAAGATACCAATATGCATGGGTGGTATGGTTATTAATTTATAGTAAAATAAATGTTCGGTTTAGGTTAGGATTTACCCAACTTAAATGCAAAACTAAATAAAAACACTGCAAATTCCAAATCAAACTAGCCTGACAATCCTTGCTGGCTGTCCATAGCAATGAAGTGTCTTCCGTTTAGGATAAGCAATCAATTTAGGCAAGTGCTTGACAAACACTCAAATGGAAAAGGCAAATGACTGTTGTCATTGGAGTGTTTACATAGGTGGCACTATAGACAAAATGAAGCATGAGCTAGGTAGTACGCTGCTGGGTTTCTCATACCATTATATCCGCTGACTTTTGTTTATATTGTATTCTGCATATTCTCCTCTTCTTTACTGTTTATATAAAAAGACTGCAAGGAATGAGATGAAGCTGATGCAGTTGTCAGCTGGCTCCGGTTTTCCTCTTCCATCGGTGCAGCACTCCTGGCTGCTGGGGCGTGCAGCCGGTGAGCGTCCAGCATCTCCAGCAAGAGATCATAGAGTGGAACTACGTTTTTACACTTCATATTGTACAGGTGCTCCATTCCTTTGTTGCTGTGGGTTGTAAGAAAACGACAGTTACTTTCCAAATATGCTATGGGAGGGAAAAAAAAAACAAAACCAAAAAAACAAGCTATCAGCTAATAATATTTGTTAAGTTCATATAAATTCCACCCTGTATATAACAACTGACTATATGGTCCTGCTATACTTAGCAGAATAAGGCACCTTCAAAGAAGACTTCAGACTGCCCATGAGCAAGTTGCCTTCGAAAGGTGCCTCTTTCGCTCTCCTTTGCCTAAGAGGCAGCCTAGAGCACATGGACTCCTAATTTAGGTAATGTGACTAAGTAGATGGGATGACTCTTGGCTTTCCCATAATAAAATCTAAAGTACCAGATTTTTTTCCTAGAAAATAACCCCAGCCAATTTGTTAGCAAATGTTGATGTGTAATAGTATCCATTTACAAAACTATGAAACTATGGAAACAATAATTAACTTCACTGTGCATCTGGAACTTCCTTAATTGTACAAATTCTTCTTAGGGGTGGAAAAAGGAAAGAAAAAACCAAACCAAACAAAAAAAAGGTGAGTAGCATGAAGACAAAGAAACAGCAAAAAGAGACAAGTGAAAAGACCACCTACACGAACCCCTCAACTTTCTCCTGTATATCAGGAACTAAAATCTGTATGGTTCAGCTTTAGTAGCTATGATGTGTTGCGTACTCTAATTTTAATTTTATTAACTGAAATAATGAAAATCAAAATCTGTGTAACAACATTTCTTATTCCTTCATATAAATAAGGTCTACGCTGTATCTTTGTACAGACGTCATGTTGTTAACACTCTAGCCACTGAGCCGCTACCGTAAGAGTTAATTATGTTTGGAACAATCACTGCGGCAGACAGACACCTCACCTCCAGTTAGCAAAGGACAAAGTCCTCTAGATTGGGATTCAGTAGATTTGCTCTTATCCTAACCCATAAAATACACATAATGAACCTAATCTCTTTTCTAAAGTGATTTGCAATCAAGCCACTTGTGAAAAGTGGCTACATGAAAGTGGTGGTTTTATTAAATCTTATCTTATAGGAGATTAAAGTTTGCAGAACTCGGCTACTGCTGCATCAGTATTCTGCTTCTTACCTTTCAAAAATAATACAAGATGCACATCACATTAAAAGTAGATACTGCTTAGAGCACTATCAAAACAAGAAGCAGAGGAAAAGAGAACTAGAAGAAACAAATGGGGAAAACATTTACTCCTTTCACATTATAATCCAATGTACTGTTTTGCACAAACGTTCCACACATCTTTATGGAAAACAGACATTTTTTGGTTTATATTTTGTAACAGCTCTACACACATTTTGCACTCCCACCTGTAAGAGAAAAACATGCATGTGCATTTGTGAAACCTCCCTTGCACAGAAGCAGTGCAGGAAGGCTGACTGCCTGCTTGCTCTCACCTCATGTGTCGGATGTGAGAGAGGATGAGGAGGAGCTGAGCCAGCCGTCTGTGCTGCTGCTGCAGAGAAAGACCCGACTTTGCCATCAAGTGTATCAGAGTGTCTGTGATTTTGTCCAGAACACGGTGAATATAATCTCTCTCTTCCAGAGATTTCAAGGTGCTGGAAAGAAAAGTGTACACACCTGGAGTAGGAAGGAGAAAGAAAACCACAGACAAAAATTACTTTGGTGGAGTCAAACTTGCCCAAGGTACTCCTCATGGCTGGCCTCTTTGGCTGTGTTAAGCCATGGGAGCTGACTATATACGAACCCTCCTGCTTGCCAGGCAGGCCACTGGTTTGAATGACCCCAGAACTTGGAGGCAAAGCAGGAGGAGGAAGATGACACCTCTTCCCCACCTGGGCCTGTCCAACATCTGGACCAGGTGGTGGGCAACACCTGCAGCTAGACCTAGCCACAGGCTGCTTTCTTCTCTGTCACTTGGCTCCGAGACCTTGAGAAGATGCTGTCACCGCTTGAGAGCTCTGCAATACTGACTGACCAGCCCAGGCCCTCGGCAGTTTTTGCCATTTTCTCTCCTGTTTAATGTTTGATTTTTGGCGATTTGCTAGTCAATCCAGAACTGAGTAACATGTTATCATAAAACATGTAAACAAAATCAGGATTTGCTTACGCACCCTCGCCTCAACAAAACCTTCTCAAGAAACAAGAGCCTTGAACGGTGTGCTCCTTCACTTGCAAACCCAACTCTCCTTTAAAAACCATGTCCAAAGCAACCTGTGTACGTTTAGCCATCTTACATTGCTTACTGCTAAAAGTGAGCAACCTGAAGATTTGGACCATAAGGAATGCATATTGTGAATATACAATATTAAGAAAAAAAGACACGAATACAGTAACGTGCACACATAGACATATGCTATAACTTGTTTGTCGTCTGGGGGCTGTACTATCAGCTTTGAAGATAAGAATATTTTGCTATGCATCTGAGCAGTCAGGGAAATTGAGATTTTTTTACCATCTTCTTGGCATACTTCACATCATCTTGGTAGTTCAGAGGCCTGATACCCAGAACTACCATAACCTGCAAATAGGTTTTATGATTTTGGGTGTTCTGCACTAAAAAGAAATAGGTATTTGGGTTTGTGAATTTCCATATGAGTGTATCTGAGAGACAGAGCACGTGAGAGATACTGCTTTAAAAAAACAAAAGACAATTCAATCAAAGCACAACTTCTGAAAACCATCAGTCAGAGCTCTTAATTTTGGTAATGAATATTGCTTCAAATTTGATATAGCTTGATAGTACAATGGCCTCTTCTCACAAAGCTTTTTATGATTATTACTATTTTTACTGAAATGAATTCGTGAAAGAGAAATAGTTCCTGAGGTCTCGCTCAGCTGAATGACTCTTAACCATCCTCACATATGCCTACTGACAATACCAGGCTTTATAGCTTAGCAGGTGGGGCAAGATTCTTAAATATTTCTGACAAAACAGAGTCCATCAGAAGGAAACATTAATCTCACAAACCCATAGTGCCTCCAGAGCAGCCTGTGTCAGCCAGAGGATGCTATTGTGCCCTTGCAGCAGTAGCCCTTATTTTCATAACTTTGAAACCAGAAAAAAGAAAAAAAAAAAGCTGTTAGGAGACATCGTTTCTCAGCTAGGTCTAGTCCAGACGCTATTAAAAAGTATAAATCAAAAAATTACTCCCCTAAAAACATGGAGACTTCACGCAATTGTGAGTCAATAACTGCCAAGAAAAATGGCATTTGTTTTCCCTTTGTTGCCCCTATGGTGATTTCTCCTGCCCCAGGCCAATGACCAGAAATTTCCCCAGAAGAAATGCCAGCTATCCATCACACACATGCATACGCGAGCATAGTTTGGAACAAGAGTGCAGAAAATTGAATTAGCAAAGTGAAATTTAAGTCTCAAAGGTCTTTCTAAGGTCTGAAGCTGAAAGTAAGCCTAAATTGGACAGCTACCAGGTTGTTTTCCAGCTCTTTCAGTAGGTCAGTATTGTAAAACATAAACGGAGCAAGAACAGAGAAAGCAGTGCTCTGCAAATAAGTCCATTGCTCCTTGCCAGCAGGGTCCCTTGGGGACTGCAGCGCTACCGTGTCAGCTGTTGGCATATAGTGATATAATTTTATATGTGTCACTATATGTAATATTATATTTTTGCATATTACTGTAGAGGAGAACACCCTCTACTCTGCATCTTTGCTGTCACAATAAAGCCCAGTTTAAAATATCTTTACGTTTAGTATTCAGGCTCACAAGGCAATACCCAAGGCTCTTCTTCCCCTTCCACCTTGCCCCATTGCTCTGGGTCTATAGCAAGTCAGGCTCAGCTACGAGCAAATTCAGCTCTGTACCATGCACTCGGGTATTCATCCAACCCCTGAAATAAAGAAATAAGCAAAGAGCACAATTTAAAAGGAGCTGGAAATGCAGAAAAGAATAACAAACAGTCACATGGAATGATGATGTATTAGGCTTCATAAAATCAGCTAGATGTTTCCATCTCCATGGACTAACCAGCTAAGTAATTATGCAAATCGGTTGCTAAAGGAGACCTGACCTACATCTTCATCTCCAAAACAAAAGCTTGTTGCTTTGCCACATAGCACTACTCCTCTTTTCACACTCAAAATTAAAACATCTGCCATCGTGTTGCCATTTCATGTTTCTAGTACTTATGTTCTGGTATTAAGAAACAGCCCTTTATTATTGAGCTGAGTGTTTTTCAAAAATACAACTTTGTTTTTTAGTCAAAAGATTTATGGCTCCAGCTTTAGTGGGGCACCTTCTGGTTTGTTATTTAGTTAGAGACAATGCTGTCCTTGTTGTTACAGACATGCTGTCTCCTTGATATCTCAGGAAAAATTTGGAAGTAGTGTAAACGTATATTTTGCTTTATAAACAAAACCTTCCATCTTTTCCACATGAAAGAGAAATTTCCACTGAGAGCAAATAAAAAAAATCACTTGCATTTTGCCCAAGACCACGTGGAAAAGAAGTGTAAAGATATTAAACAGCCTTGAAAGATGTTGGGTAAAAAAAAGAAGAAGAAGAGAAAATAAATGTCCAACAAAAGCAATAAACAGCACTTCCTCATGTGAGGAGACTAACATGTCGAAGGATTTAATAACGAGATGTTTGGTACACTCAGTGAATTAAATCCACACCAAGTGTTAGAATGCAAATGCAGACCGCTTTTAAATATGAAATGTAGCATAATTACTCCCATTTGTTTAATTAGTCCACTTGATTAAATCATTTTGAGATCAGCTGCCTTATTCGTATGCATATATAATACAGCTAGCGTAAGGGTCAAAAATTCATTATGTTTTTATTTGCCCTTTCTTTATCGGAAGACTTGTGTATATTTACACGTGTAATTATAGAAAAAAAATCAGGTTAAGGGAGGCTTGGAGGTCACCTGGTTTAACCTCCTACTCAAATAGTGGTAACTCCAGGGTTAGGTCAAGCTGCCCAGAGCTTTGTCCTACTGAGTTTTGGGTATCTCCGACAAGGGAGATCCTACCATCTTTCTGGCCAACTTGTTCCAGTTCTTAGGAACTGGGAAGTATTAAGTATAGAACTCAGTACACTGGGAAGACTTTTTGTGCTGTTCATCAGGATCTCCCTTGCTGTGGTTTGTCTCCAGTGCAGCTTGTCCTTTCCTCTTGCACCTCTGAGAAGAGTCTGGCCTTGGCTTCTCCATAACCTGTTCATCAGCTATCTGAGGACTGCAGCTAGACCTTTCCTTAGCCTTCCCCTCTCTAGGATGAACAAACCCAGCTCTCTCAGCCTCTCCTCATACATCATCTATGCCATGCACTTCACAGCACATATTTCATGTCTGTCCAAGACTTTATCTAAAGGAGGGTGGCTGTATTCTGTGAAGAAAAGCATTTCCAGAAGGTATTTTAGACTGTCTATGCCAAACAACACTTAAACAACTATTACACATATCCCAAATTACGCTAGTTATCTCTCAACAGCGTGGCTTGATGTTTTCATGTTCAAGACGTGAACGTCTAATGTGTTTGCTTCAAACTTCGGTTTCTAGGGTTTTTTTTCTAATTCTAATTCAATATTTCTATAAATGCATATTCTAGATTTATTTGAGAACGTAATTACAACCTGGAGGAGCATCACTTTTCAGGAAGAACTCTAGGAAATATTCTGTTGTAATTATCAGGACAATAAAAGGAAAATAAAATGTCAATTAGTACTTATAATTGTCACACCCTGGTATCCAAGATAAGATTAAAAAAATAGCCCTTCATTCCCAATATGCCAGATGTCTGCCTCAGATGTCACATTTTGGTAATTGGTAACAGTCACAACAAAACCTGAACCACATTAATATCTCATAGAACATAAATGTAATATTTTATATATGTTTGTATAAATACATAATTTTGCTTGAACCTGTTTTTCCAGTAGACTAGGTCCAAGTTATCATAAAGGAAGAAGTGTCTGATCAATAACGCAAAGTTTGCTGTGTTTAGAGTTAGCCTTTGGTGGGAATTACCTGAATTGGAATTATATGCCATTTGGGCAAGTGATCTGTTAGACCACATGATAAAAAGGACATACAGCCCTCCACATATGTTTTGCCTGCCTATCTAGGCTGATACCATCTGTGAGCTCTAAAACAACAGGAAAAGGGGAGAACAAGTGGGTAAATCCTCAGGGTTGGAAAACTTTAGCATCTCTAGTTATTAAGTAACATCTTAGCAGACAATTGAGTCTAAAACTTTGGCTTTGCTGCCTGTATTATTATGTTATATAATTTAGATAATTTCCATGAGAACACCATGGGCCTCATTTCTGCATTTAAAAATAAATTATCTGGAGATTTTTCTCATTTCAAACAGAAAAGGATCCCCTGGTGTGTCACCTGCCTCAACTTGAATTTGCTTATTTCAAGCATCTTATGCAGAATTGAAGTCAGCTAACCTTACATAATTATATCTCTACCTGTAGTTGTTATCTAGTCACCAATTTTTGAAGTGTACTTCTGAATGAGTTTTACAGTCCAAAATTACTTATTTTATTAACTGTAAAGGAAGTGGAAGGTGATGGCATGAGTTTTAGATGCCTGTCTTTTAATATAAACTAAGCCATTACCAACTCAGCTACATTTCTTGCCATTATTTCCCTTTAGTTTGTCATTGCTGGGAAAGGAAGGTGTAGGTTTACAACTAAGGGTTGCCTTTGAATGCCTTACGAGTGGCTCCAGCTACTTCAGTGTCTTGTAATCAGAACTTTAAGACCTGTGAGCACCTAGTTCAAAACACTACCCTGATCGCTCTTCACATCAGCTGTACTCAGTGTATCAGCTACTTACTGCGTTAATTTCCTGGGTCCCATCTACACCACTCAACAGGTTTGCCAGCTTCCATCCCTGCCTGGTGGCTCTCCCTACGTCTACGCCGACAGCCCCCCTTTGATTGCTGCTGTCTCAAAGTGAAAACCTCGTTGGCAACAACAAGCGACATTGAACCACACGCAGAAGCAATCACAATTACCCGAGTGACAGCAAAGCACACCACTTACCAGAGTTGAGCAGGATGATGGACTTAAGGCACACAAATTCCTCCCCTTGAAGGTTCATCATGCGAAACCGAGCAGCAGTAGCTAGCAGCATGTCAAAGATTTCCACCATGCCCTCTACACATTTTCCTTGGTTCCTGTGTAAATATCATCAAGGGGGAGATGTTCAGAGCTTTAACCTGGTGGCAGCATGAGCTTTCCATCCCCCTGGATCATTCCCTTCCAATTTGATTTCATCAGCTCACTAGCCAGTGAGTGAAGTCCTACCCTGTGCTCATTTGGTGTATCCACGATTACAAATGCATACTTCTCAGTATCACACATAAAATGAATAAATAATTAAATACTATATTCCCCAAAAAAACGTTGATTTCATAAATTCATCACCAAGGCATTACTGTGTTGGAAGATATGAGATTGACTCAACCAAACCTTTATATTGAGGAAAAGATTTGTTTAAAACTACCTTTTGATTATTTTGTGTGTGTGTGTGTTCCGTTTGTGTTACTTTGTTTCCTCTTTCTTTTTTTTTTTCCTTTAACTGAATTAGTCCCAGTTCTTTGCATTTCTCTCTAACATTTTATACTTGTTTCTACCTGGCCTTGCAATCTGTAATGTTCCGACACGCTTCTCCCATTTTTCGTATATCAACATAATGCCTCCTTAAAGAATAACCTTATTCATGAGCTCGAGAAGGACTTAAGAGGCTAAAATCTTCTGTGGCTGAGTCTGATTGTAACTATCAGTGCACTCCATAAATCAGATTACTTTTTACATTACAGCATTAAACATTAAAATTTGGGAAATCTCGGTGTTCATTAGTAATGACAATTGTCCCTCCGCTCACAATACTAGGTATCCTCACTTGCTAACTTTCATCTTGCATACCCAATCTGCAGTTCAAGAATTAATGCAGATTCTAATTATTTTCTATGAAAATTTAGTCTGCAGATTTTCAGGTGATGGATTTTTAGATCATTTACATTGCTACCTTTTACCAAAACCTACCTCTTTCCAATTTTATTAGGACTTCCTGAGTGAAATGTTAACATGTAAGACTTAATGAGTGATCAGATCTGTTTCAAAATACACTATTTTTAGATATGGCTTTCATGAACAAAATTTTGAAGATCATTGCTATAGGAAAATGCAAAAGTCAAAAAAGCAAGAAAATGCAAATCAAATTCAAATGATCAGAGGCTATTGCACTATGATTTGTAACTTGAACACATATTGAGCACCTTATAATCTCACTGTGACAAAAACAATGCTGACCACTAACACAGACACACCTGCCTCAGTCCTGATATAGCCATGCTGCTGAGACCCTGTAGCTAATGTCTAAACCCACAGACCCTCAGACAGAGCAGTCATCTTCCTTTTTGATTACAGCCTGAGAAAATTCTTCTCTTCTGAGGCACTTCTCAGTCATGTGTAAACCTAAAACTGAATCAAAAAAGGAGAAGAGGTGCCAGTGACCCCTTGTGCACCAATCTTCTTTCAAGTTCACATCCCAATTCAGTTTAATTTGGTAATTGAACTTAAATCTATATCTCCCTTATCTCAGAGCAGTGCCTATGAACCAGTGACTATGCCATATGATAGAAGGTATTTCATCTGCTTTCATAGATATTTAAACAAAGCAGGACAATACAAGAAAATAAAGTGGGAGGTACTCCCTTAAAACAGCCAATAGGGTGGTGGTTAAAATACAGTAGTATATGAAAATGTGGGGTGCCAAGCAACTTTTCCAATCACCGTTACAATAGCACATGTTCTCTGACTTTTCTGTGAGAAAGAGATGATCTAGCCCTCGGAAAGGAAATAGCAGAAAAGTATGTTTAATAAGGATGGGTTGCTCCTTCTCACCGTTGGTCCCTGTGTGTTACCAGGCAGCTGCACACTGTGCACTCCTAAGAAGTGCCAAATTCTACCCATGTATTTCATTAGTACTTAGCTCAGAACTTGACTCCAGCAGGCACCTGGTTCCAAGTTGCAACATTTGGAATGAAACCTTTATGGCCTTTTCTGGCTCTTAAAAATTTTGCTGAAGAAATGGTGGTTTAAGCTCTAGCAGCTTTTTGGGTATGACTGGCAACATTGATAACTTCACCTATTAGGTTCTCATAGCCTATGGTTAACAAGCACAGTGTAAAACGTTGGGGACAAAAGTCTCAGATTAGGAGGCTGTGTAATGCCTTTTACATCTTCATTTACAATGCCCTGACTGATGAACTGAACTAAAGGACTCATCTCAGCCAGGTATATCTGAACTTTGCTAAAATTCACATTCCTGTCCCTTTTGCCTGGAGGCTGAATCTGAACTCAAACAGGGAGTTTTCAATGATTGGATGACCAATAAATTACACTGTTTAGTCCTGGATGAAGAGAGCTCTTCAGCAACGACCATCATGCTGCCCTGATGAATCCTGCTTAGGCAGACTAAAGCTGTAAAGCTGAACTGGTTGGATTCAAGTATATTCCTCCTCGGTTTGGATATCAATAAAATAAACCAAGGAAAAGGAGTGTTTAATAGCACCACTGTCAAACAAAAACCAAGCGAAAATCAGACTGTCAAGGCACGAGGATATAAACAACTAGTATTACCTCAAAATCTATTTTGCGTAATAAAATTCAAATCCTATGGAAGTAAAATAAACATGAAATTTTACAATTGGACAAGTTCCACTGCTTCTGATGCAATATTTTTGCCTATAACTAGAGAAATATTAATTTTGCATACATAGAGTTGAGCAGTTTCAGAGGTCTAAAAGCCATTAATAGTTTTACATTAACTTAAATAATGGCCCAATAAAGGTTAGTTTAAGAATATACTATTTCAGGATTACTCAGAAAGTAAAAGATCATATGGCAAATGCCCCATATTTAAAAAAAAAATAAAAAAAAATCTTCATGTCTGGCTAAGACATTTACTTGCTTCCTAAACTCCACCAAACTTCTGCCAGCCAGTATTCCAAACAATTCAAAATATTAAATACTCTGAAAAAAACTGCAAAATTTGCATAACCAAAACCAGAGTTTAGAAAGAAATAGCAATTTAGTTTCAAAATGAGATGCTTTAAAATGCCTTATGGTGATTAATAAAATGGAAAAGACATTTGATAGCAAGTAATAATTCCCAGGTACTTTTTACCAAAATAGTTCAATGGACTGTAGTTTATAAGATAAATATTCCAATCCAGATCCTCTTGCTGACAAGTACAACCTGTGGACAAAAATCTCTAGTCCTCCAATACATAATCCATGTTCCTAAATATACATGTGTGTCTGTTTCCCACCAACCAAACTTGTATGGTAGAAGATAAATAAAATTATGTAGATTTAAAAGATTCTAAATACTTTCTAATCTCATTTGTCTTGCTATCTGCTGTGTGTGAAATACCAGGCTACTCCATAAGAAAAAGAAGAATATCTGTGTAGGTGAAGTATATTAGAGGAAGTTAAATACCTAGCTTTAGGTATTCATGAGTACAAGAAACAATTTAGAAATTTCTGCTTTATTTTCAGAGTTAGGCAGCAGATCCAGCCCCACTGAAATCAGTGGGAACTGCAGGAGCTTAGTATTTTTGAAATGCAAGCTTCTAATCAAATGTTTTTATTATGTAGTCTACAACACTGATTGTCTTTGTTAACCAACAGAAACTATCTGAAATAGGAATCTCCAATTCTCCTGAATTGCCTTCTAACTTTCTAACATACGCTGATAGTATTACCACATCTTCACAGCTATATGTCCAGTTGATAGGAAGGCCTATCTAGGAAGGCCTAGATAACTTTCCTGGAGGACAAATTAAGCAATAGATTTGAAAATTATCCTTATACCACCATCATGCTGTTGTCTTTGTGTACTCTCAACTTACTGAAAATAAAACAATAAAAACTTGTTTACTGCAAAGAATCAGAGTGTAATGCTTAACACTTGACTACTGGGAAATGTTTAGGAAAGTTAAAGGATGTGAATTAAAAGCCTGTAGTTACTGCATAAAAGTTCTAAGTGCATTAACTTTAGGAAGTCTACAGAACCACATCATCATCCAGGCTCAAAAACAACTGAGGATCTCTTTAGTCCAACCTCCCTCTCAAAGCAGGGTCAGTTCACTCAAGGCTTTATGCAAGTATGATTTTGAAAACCTCCAAGGATGGAGACTGTATAACCTCTCTCAGCTTAATTATTTTCACCATCAAGTTTTTTTCTCCCCTATATCCCGTCAGAACCTCCTCTGCTGCAATTTATGACTCCCATTTCTCAGTCTCCCATCAAGCACCTTAATAAAGAGCTTTGATAACCTCCTTGTAGATTTTAGATTAAGCATGCTCAAAAGCCATCTCTTCTCCAGGCTGAACAAACCCACTTCTCTCAGCCACGAAACATGTGCTCCCAACCTTGATGTCCCATCACTAGGTTTACTGAAATTTATTAACATCATTCCTGTAATGAGAGGTGAAAGGCTTAATGTGGTATTCCAGACATTGTCTAATGAGTGCCAAATGAAAGCAGAATAAGCACTTCCCTTGCTCTGCTACCTACACCACCACTGATACTGCCACAGCCCTGGAAGCTGGTGGCCCTCATTGCTGCCATATTGCAGCACTGACGCACAAAGAGCGCCATGCTGTTCACCAGCCCACCAGGTACTTTCCAGCAGAGCTGTTCCTCAGCTAGTTATGCCCCATCTTGAACAGCAGCAGTGGATTAAGTCCATCACAGGTATAGGACTTTGCATGTCTCCTGGCTGAATTTCATGAGGTTCCTGTCAGCCCCCTCCTCCAGCCTGTCTAGGTCCCTCTGCATCACAGCTCTGCCTTCAGGCATATCATCTGCACCCCCTACTTTGGTGTCATTTGCAGATTTTAAGACAGTGCACTCCATCTCCTTTTCCAGGTCATTGTCAAAGACATTTAACAGGATACGTCCTAGGATAGACCATTGAGGAGCTCCAACTGTACCTAGTATCAGGGTAGAGTGTGAACCATTGACAAGACACCTGGTCTCTTTATCACAGAGGTCAGTCAGGTTGGTCAAGCACAATATACCCTAAATCTATGCTAATTCATAGAATCATAGAATCATCTAGGTTGGAAGAGACCCTTGGGATCATCGAGTCCAACCATCTACCCTACTCTACAAAGTCCTCCCCTACACCATATCCCTCAGCACCACATCTAATCGCCTCTTAAACACATCCAGGGAGTGTAATTCAAGTAATCCAGGGAGTTTCTGGACAGTGTCGATGATAATTTACCAACACAAACAGTACAGTGGCCAACCAAGGGCAGCGCTCTATGGACCCACTACTCACAAACAATGAGACATTGCTGGTGAATGTAGCCACAGGAAATTTGGCTGCAGCAACCATGAGATATGATTGAGCTCGGGATCCAGAGGTAGACTGGGAATGCAAACAATGGAACTATGACTCCGGATTTCAGAAGAACAAAGTGCAGAGAAGACTGAGGGGGGATCTAATCAATGCTTACAAATACTTAAAGGGAGGGTACCAGGAGGACGGGGCTGTTTTTTTTTTTTCAGTGGTTCCCTGTGACAGAGCAAGAAGAAATGGGCACAAACTTGAGTATAGGAAGTTCCACCTAAACATGAGGAGAAACTTCTTTACTGTGAGAGTGGTAGAGCACTGGAACAAGCTGCCCAGGGAGGTGGTGGAGTCTCCTTCTCTGGAGACATTCAAAACCCACCTGAACACGTTCCTGTGCAACCTGCTCTAGGTAGACGCGCTTTGGTGGGGGGGTTGGACTATATGATCTCCAGAGGTCCCTTCCAACCCCATGTGATTCTATGATTCTATGATTTAGTGAATTGCTAGGCAGAATATTCTTGGATACATGAAGAGTGTCATGTAGTGTCAAGGGAACTAGACAATATTTAAAGTAAAACTTATTGAGAGGTCAGGAACAAGCCATAGTAGAGGAAGACCAGGTATTTCAACAGAAGATCCACTTGGCTAGGCAAGGAGCACTTTAACAAACTAAACTGCAGTCTACAGCCACGTGAAGAGACATTAGAATCATAGAATGGTTAGAGTTGGAAGGGACCTTAAAGATCATCCAGTTCCAACCCCCCTGCCATGAGCAGGGACACCTCCACTAGACCAGGTTGCTCAAAGCCCCATCCAGCCTGGCCTTGAACACTTCCAGGGATGGGGCACCCACAACTTCTCTGGACAACCTGTTCCAGTGCTTCACCACCCTCACAGTGAAGAATTTCTTTCTAGTATCTAATCTAAATCTCCCCTCTTCCAATTTAAATCCATTACCCTTTGTCCTGTCACTACACTTCCTGACAAAGAGTCCCTCTCCTGCTCTCCTGTAGGGTGCCTTCAGATATTGGTAAGCTGCTATGAGATCTCCCCAGAGCCTTCTTTTCTCCAGGCTGAACAACCCCAGCTGTCTCAGTCTGTCTTCATAGGGGAGGTGCTTCATCCCTCTGATAATCAACATTACAAAGAGGGTGTAACCAAAGTCTTCTCAGGAGCATTGAATGTTAAATCAAAAAGTAACTAACTGCTGTAAATCACAGCTTGGAAGGTTCAGGCTGCATTGTAGGAGGGTAGTGAAACCCTGAAACAGGTACCCAGGGAGGCTGTGTGTTCTCCAACTTTAGAGACTTTCAAGAAAGCTAGACAAAATCACAGCTGGCCTGAGCTGGTGTTGGCAATGGTATTGCTTCAAGAAGAAGGTTGGACAAAATTATCTGCAACCAAAATTTTTGTTTCTAAAGTAAATTTTTGGACAAGTTCCTGAAAGAGTTCAGTTTCAGAGGGTACCATTAGAAACAAGGATTTATTACCGGTGTGGTACTTTTTAACCAAGAATCCAAACATGCAGTCAGCACCTGAGTAAAGACTAAAAGCAATCTTTAAATCATACAAATAAGGTTTGATGTACTAATGCAGTTGTAAAGAAACCCCATCACCATATTACAGCCCTTTGGCTTCAGCTTATGCATAAATCTGGAACAGAATATAAAATAGAGAAGAAAAAAATAAAATTTAAAAGTTAACCCAACTTTCTCATACTTCAAAATCTCCTCATCAGTTTAAGTGTGGATTGTATTTTGGAGAAGGGTTTGGAAGGAGTACAATCCTTTCTATTCATTACAGTTTCTTCATTCTCAGTGCCTATCTTCTTGGCATTTTATCATCCTTACATCTCATTCTCATACTTCCATTATATTTGATTAGGATTTATTTCTAATTCATTAACTTATTCAGTCATGGCATAGGCAAGGAAGAATCTCTCTCTTTCCAAAGGCAAGGACACAAATACTGGGGGAGGAAACCTAAAGTGAGAGAATGTACATTTTTAAAAATATTACCTTCAAGTATTAATTTTGCTTTCTTTTTTTTTTTTTTTCTTTTTTTCAGGGGGTGAGGGGTAGCTCACTAAAATCTTTTTCAGTTGATTTACAACCCTGTTGCAGTAATTATTTCTTCTTGTGTGAACAAATAGAATAATTTTGGCTCCTTACTCAAAAATATGTGCCATTAGTGTCAATGCATGAATCAGTGTCTGAGAATCACCCACAGCTGGGCAATTGGAGAAGTACTGGACTGGAATTAGCATAATTCAACATGGAATCAAGACTTTTTCCCTTCAAGAGTTTCTTGAAACAGACATTTGCCAAATAAGAAATAAAACCAAAATATCAGTTCCAAACATTCATTTTGAGGGAAGAAAAGAGGCAGGAGCAGAAGGGAACCCTAAGAACAAGGATCCGTTTTCCTCAAGCGAGCTGAGCGGTTATGTTTATACCTTTTCACACAACCCGCCCTTTGAGTTACTCCTGTTGGCCTCATCACTTCCCCAAAACAGGTTGAAAAATGTGGTTTCCCAGGCACAGCACCAGTTTTCACCCAGTACCCATGTTTCCATAGCAACAAAGCAACAATTAGGATTGAACCTAGAGCCCAATTAGGCAATTCCTACCTCTTCCAGTACTGACAAAATTACCAACCCATATTTTTTTATGTTCTCTCCATTAGAATATTATTGCAGACTTTATGCATAAGTGGTGCCCTGTCTTCAAGACAAGAGACAATTTTTATATCCATTAATGTGTTTTATATACATTAGTTCTATTAATAGACATTGATAAACACTTTCTACTTGTATGTGAAGTCATGCAGTAAAACAGCTTAAGGAAGCAAGGTGTCAGGAAAGCTCCATCTCCAAGGTTTTAAGACCAAATCAAGAAAATCCATCAGGATGCTTTAAGTACGATGCCTTAAGGCATTGGAGCACTGCTTAAGCAACTGAGGAGTCCCCCTTTTCTACAATGGTATACTTTATCAATAATTAAAACATGAGGAAATTGTTATCAGCGGTGAAATTTTACTTTAGACCACTCCACATTTAACCAGTAACTCTGGAGATTGTGGAAAAGGTTAGGGAATAAGTAAGAAGGAAAAAAAAAAATCTGAAAAAAATTAGCCCCCAAGCTCTGGGACAAAACAGCAATCTCCAAAGAAGAGGAGGCAAAGAGAAAAACAGAGACTACCATGAGTAAACTAAAGCACAGTACCAAATGCAAGACCTGCTGATGAAGAGAAATGCCTAGCTAATTTATTGTTCTGTGTCATTAGTCATAAGGTTAAAGAGCATTTTCCTTTAAGAAATGGCTAGTTTGATCACAACAATTAGGTTTGTATTGTCACAAAAAATGACCAGTAAGTGGTAGGTGAACATGAAGGTGAGAGCTTCAGAAAGATAGAAATTAAAGATACAAGGCTTATTCTGAAGTGGTTCCGTTGTGTTGTTTTCTCTGTGTGTTGCTTTTTTTTTAAGTTGAGTTATTCATGAGCCTTTGCTACTAAAGGTGGTAGCAAAGTAATTTAGAGGTAGCAACATCTTTTACTCATCCCATTTCTCCCTGAACACTGGCTTTCAAATGACACAGCTTGAAGAACTTAGACTACAGTCAATGGGTGGTACAACAGCGTACTCTGTTCCTGGAGTGTACTGTTTAGAGCCCTTTGGTCTTTTGTTTGATATAAGCTTTTCAGAACAGAGGTTTGGATCAATTGCTGACTAAAACATATTCAAAAGTTTCAAAGTCCAAGATTTAAACAGCATTGACAGATATTTGCAATAAATATGGTATAGCGCATTTATAAATTAAGAAAGAAACAAAAATCTAGTTTAAAGTGGTTTTCACCTGCAGCTGAACACTGAATACCAGAATTACTGAAGTTGAGAAGGCTGTCTGGAGATGATCTAGTTCAATGCCTCTGTATAGAGCAGGGCCACCTACAGCAGGTTGCTCAGGACCATATCCTGTTGGGACTTTAGTATCTCCAAGGACTGTCTCCACAACCTCTTTTCCTGTGACTGAGAAGAATCTTGCTCATTCTTCTTTACCTCCCCTGGCATCAGGTCTTTATACACATTGATCAGATCCAAGTCTTCTCAGCCTCTCCTTGTATGAGAGATGCTTCAGTTCATTAATCATCTTTGTGGCCCTTCACTGGACTCACTCCAGTATGTACGTATCTCTCTTGTGCTGGGGAGCTCAGAACTGGACACAGCACTCCGATTTGCCTCAGCATGGCTGAGCAGTGAGGAAGAATCATCTACCTGTACCTGCTGGTAATGCTTTTCCTAATGTAGCCCAGAAGTCTATTGGCTTTCTTTCCCATGAGACATCAGCACTGACTAGAGAGCATCCATTTGTGCTGATTTCCTAGAAGATGTATGGAGCTTTCCCCATCATGCTGTCCTGAAGGCACTTCCTTATTTATGTGTCTACACACACTTAATGGGGTCTTTTACTACTACATTTTGTTGATTACAACATTTGTCCTGTCCACATCACCCTGAGCCCTTTTCTTGCCAACCTAGACTACCACCTTCCTCACTTGATTGTGGGTGACCATCTCCCTTCCCTCTCATTTCTAGTTTAAATTTCCCTTACAAGGTTGGCCAGCCCATGAAAATTATGTGATGCGATCAACCACTTGATGAGTTTGATCCCATCTCCTCCTAGCCATTCTTGATCCTCAGAGCAGGTTCCATGATCATAAAAGTTGAATCCCTGTTGTTAGTACCTGATATGCAAACAGCTGTTGACCTGCTGGATCTACCCACTCTTCCTCAAGCCATTTCTCTTCAGCCGCCCCAGTGGATTGGGCTCCCATGCCCTTGATCATTGTCCTCAGAGACATACAGTCATGACAAAGTGTCTTTCCTGACTAGATCAAGAGAGGATTGTCTACCTAGGCAGAAAAAGTAAGAATATACTATATATCTCAGCAGTAGTGAACCGGGTCTGAATTATATAGACAATTAACTATTATGTATCTTTTAAATTATTTTTCTTGATAAAATATGATGCAAAATGGATCCACAAATATTCAGACAGGAAAAATCTCTAAAATGCTTTTATAATAATTCTAAGAAAACTGATACTATTTTTCTGTCACATTTGAGATATTTAGATTAGAAAATTATTTTGAAGGCTCTCCATTTGGGAATAATAAAGTTAAAATAATTGGTTGAAAAAATGTTATTCTTGTTGACAGGATGGCTTTTCTCAGTTTCATTTACATTCAGTTTGAATCACCTTAAAGCCAAAGATATTTCAAAATTCTCTTCATATCAGAAATTCAAAAATAAAGATTAATTTTGGAAAGATCAGCATCACAATTTAACATGACCTTGAACTGGGCCTGAGCTTCCAAGGTCAGAGTGACTAGATGAACAAGCAATCTTATAATTTGTGTAGGGGCTATCCTGAATCCAGAAATGATTTCATTCTCTCTGAAATTCTTTCTGTTCTGTGCCTACAATCCCCACCCCCCACCCCCCAACAGCTGAAAAATGGGAAGATCATAATGAGATGGGCTTTTCTTTTTTTTCTTTTTCTTTTTTTNCTATAGGAAGAAGGAAATAACCTGGTAGAAACATGGAAATACTGACTATGTTTAATTGAAATTTTGTAAGTCCCTGAACTGATTTTTTGCTGTTAGACATTTTTTGCAGTCATGTAAGAAAATAACCTTAGAACATAACATGAGAACAGCTGCACTGGTTCATATCAAAGGTATGTTTAGCCCTGGGCTAAATGTGTAGGCATTTAGATCTGCTGATTTCACGTGATTACCTCTAGTGCTAGATTGGAAGAGATAGTAATTTGTGGATTACCATCTTCTCAACACATTCATGTCTCTATGCAATTTCTATCAACTCTATTTTGTTTTCCTTCTTCTTTTAAGCGTCACAGGCAGAGAAGTCAGTTTATTTAGTTATTCTTTGTACCAAACCTCATCTCTCCCTTTGATTATCTGTGCAACCCCTCTGGGAACCTTTCCTGTTTTTTCAATATTCCTATTGAGATAAGGAAAATCAGAAAGGCACAGCTTTCCAAGCACAGATGCAGCACAGATTTAAACAGTGGAATAACAATGATCTGTACTATTTCTTTTTCCTGTTGTAATGATTCTTGGGGGAAAAACTGCAGCCTATTTACTTTTAGACTGCTGGCAAGCAAAAAACTGCTGGTTCCATAGAACTGACTACTATTAACAGCGAGATGGAAAGATCCACTCAGAATGCTGCTTATGAAGATTAGGATGATTATTCTCCTATATGCATTCGTTCACACTTGTCTGCAGAAATTTTGGATCTTTTTTAATACTTTTTTCAAAATCAAATAAGATGTCCCTCATCCACTTCCTTGTTGATTTCTTCAAAGAACTCCAACGTATTCATGAAGCATGGCTTCCTCTTACAAAATGCATGTTGACTCTGCCACTACACCATGTTTATTCACATCTCAGCCAACTCTTTTCTTCAGATGGCATCCCATCATTTTCCTTACACTCGTCACCAGGCTTACTGGGCAGATGTTCTACACACCTTTTTAAAATGCAGCACTGCGTTTCCCATTTTGATGATACTGAGAATGTTTCAGGTGAGAAGTCCTCCACCTCAGTCAGGAATTCAGCTATTTCTACCATGAGTTTCTTTACAATTATGGTTCAAACCTTTAAGTAACTGCTGATTGGCATGATATTTGAATGCAAAAAATCCTTTACAAATATAATAAAATATGACCTTCTTATTCCTGAGGAAACATTACCTTTTCTTCAAAATTATAAACAGCCTATTGTCAGGCCTGACAAATTTCAGTACTGGTCTAATGACATTTTTAAGGTCTAGTTTCTTGGGAACCCTCCAGACAGGAAACATCTGGTTTGTGCCATTAGAAACATTAGCCCTTTCTTCTAGATTTGCCTTATACAAGATACTAATTTTCAAACACAGAATATAAAAGATTTGCATTTATCTTGGGTTTTCTTTGATTGTATCCGGTACTATAGATTAATTGCAAGCACTGTGAGTGTGCAGTTTTATTTCCTGTTAAGGCCTATTTTTCTAATCTATCATTATTGTGTCTTGAGCATTTTTAATAGCATCAGTTGTACACTGTAAAAATGTACAATGTATATGTAAGTGGTAGACTGGTAAAAGTCCTCATTTTGAACCAAGACTCCAGTGTTTAGGTAGTGCATTAACTGAATAGGAAAGGGTGCAGGACCCCACAGAATACCCTATCTAGTTACAAGGCAGACTGAGAATGGAAAGGAATAATGTGATGATCTTCATCCATAGAGAAGGCAGTAGCCTACACATCCTGACAGCTTAATTGTTGTTTAATTATTTCTATAAGCAAAGCAAAATTTTAAGAAGGAGCTTAAAATGAATAACAAAAGGCTGTTTTAGAGATATTTTACAGATATTTTAGAGATATTTTACAGATATTTTCAAGAAGTCTTCCAAGTGTGAATTGTTACATAGGAAAATTATAACGGTATTTATTTGAAAAGCTAATAGACTCTCACAGAATGAGAAAAGACAGTCTCTAAAACATCTTCAGAAGGTAGACAAGGTCATGTTCAATATGACCCAAGTAGGAGGACTGAGCTGTGAGAAGAAAAATTGGATTTGTTCAAAAAAGTTGGAATGTTATTTTTCTGGCATTTTGGACAGATATGAGCAAGACTAGACTATTTATCTAACCAAAAGGTAAAAAGTTACATAATAAAACTTTACGTGACCTGAGCTTTATGTATAAATGTATACAAATGACTGACTATCTCCAAGATTCTAGACAAAAAGAATCTGTTAGATACAGGAGAAGCCTGAATGTGAAAAATGAAAGGGATGTGCAAATCAGAGAGGATGTCTGCCACAGGAATGATCAGAGAGAGGGAGATGTGAATGCAAAACGTAGTAAAGCTCCATACTAACAACACTGAATTTGCACTAAGTCCAGAAGAACACAGGTTAGAGACAGATCTAGTTTTTACCATCCGTATTTGGTGACTCTGGATCATAAAAAGTAGCTAAATTACTATTTGCAAATGCTGTTAAGCCCATAGATCAGGTAACAGGGAAAACGTGATGGGGATTCAGGACAGAATGCTGTCGACAAAAACATTGAAAAGGAGTATCCTGTAACAAACATGCTGAAGGATAAGGAGAGAACAGATGAAAGGAAATTGTACTACACCATCCATCTTTTCCATTATTTTAGCCATTCAATCAGATAGTTTAATTATTTAGCTGAACAACAATAATGCATCAAACAATTTTTGCACTCTTGTGGTATTTGCCCAAATATTTGATCCAGTGGAAGGACTCCACTGAGTTAAACAGGCTTTGAAGCAGTCTCTGTCCTGTCCTCTCAAACCTGACAAACGATATACTTTTGCCCTATAACATTCTCAAAAGGCAACTTGCCTAAATCAAATTAACACATCAAACTATTGTTAGCTGTAATTAACTAGTAAATCAACAGTTAGTTAACTAATTGGCATATCAATGGTCCCCAGAGTCAACTAATTTATTATTTTAGTTTCAGCAATTATCCCTACCAAGTAGAGTGATACAAGTAGAGCGATGCCTTAGAAACATGTTTCTTATTACTTGAAAAGGAGATGTAATAGATCTACATTTTTAGAAACAGTCTTGTTTGAAAATCAGAAAACAAACAGCCTGTTTTTATTATGAAGTTAATTAATTTTTGAGTCCCAAAGTAATATGTGGTTCCAGTTGCATGCAATTGTTTTCTTTAATCCTGCAGAGTTCGTTTGAGCTGTGTAAATCGACTGCTCAGACTCCATTTTATTCAAAGCGTGGGCTTTCTTATTTGAAATAGACCAAAGTTTCAAGAGTTTCCCTAGCTAAGAGGAGGAAAAAAGGTACTCTGGCTCTGCTCTTCAGTTTTCAATTTTTTCCTCACAACCTGTATTATGGAATGTGGAGGAGATGGGTTGGTCTTTGGCAGATATACTGCAATTTATAGTAGTTTTCAAAATTATGCTATACTTACTTTCCAACAGTAGTAACTCGCTTCTTATGTGCATTAAGAAATTATTTTACAACCATTATGTTTTGTTGAGAAGACTACTGTTGAGAAGACTGTAGTTAGGCAAACAGATATTTTCTGTACACAAAATGAGAATGTGTTTTATATGTATCTAGTTCCATAGCTCACAGATCATGTGCTTACACAAACGGAATAGGGTTTTTTCTAAGGCAATAAATAGTTTGCTATTCCTATGAAACATTACCTTTTATACTGTTAGGCATTATCATTTATGTTTTACCAAAATATAAAAAGTAAACCATGAGAGGGGGAAAAAAATCAAAGGATTAAAACCATACAAATGCAAACATGAAAAATCAGTACCCCACAGGTAAAAGACCGAGCTGCTCAAAAGACATTTTTCTGTGAATAAGAGTTTTGATTCATTCACCAGCTAATGGTCACAGCAGCTGGAGGCATTGCCCTTGACTTTTTGTTGCCATCCCTCTGCTGTATCTCACTGCCCCTGCAGCTACGTGCTGAGATGCGAAGCACACCCAGCTCTTATCTGCACACCCCGCATCCTCCAGCTGCTCAGCTCCTCCTCCACCTTCAATTTACACCAAGAAGCCAAACTCTGCACTGAAGTGACCAGTGTGCACACAGAAGCTTTCTCCTGCCAACTCTGCTACATGGTCAGTGGTCTTCAACAGAAGAGGACTACCAATAGCTAGGGTAACTCTTCGACCAGCTGTTTCTGGATTTGCCACAGGCATTTGCCAAAACCTCTGCTCGTTGGTTATTCTCTTTTAATGCTCTTTCCCAAGGCTCACATTTTTCATGACTGTGAAAAAAGAGAACCTGAGTTTGCCTTAAGATAAGTCGAATACGTTTTAAAAATCTATCAGTCTTCCTGCTTTTAGTTGTGAAGACTGCCAGCTAAAATCCAGGATATCACATGGCAGAGATGCATATTTTTCTCTCTCACTTAGAAACACCTACAGCATATTAGCAAGACTGACTGAAAAAGGCTTAAGGCAGCACGCAGGTATGTATTTTACATATTTGTCTCCAGTTTTCAGGAGAAAAAAAAACCCAAACAGAGAAACCCTAATACATTCTCTGCAAATGAGAGACTCTAAAATTTTGTCCGTCTGCTTGAATAAACCAATTCTAAGAATAACTGGGAGCATTTTAGGTAAGTAGAAATAATTATTTTAATGGAAGTGGTTACGGTTCAGTATTCAATTTTTATTTAATTTAGTTTTGCAACGAACTGTACAGATTATAAGAGAAATTTTCTGCCGCCTTTGAAAGAAAGCACTTCCAGCAGCAAACACCTTTCACGTGTTATTTGTCTAATAAATTGCCAGCATCCCATTCCAGAGCATTTCTAGGGTTTTGAGAGTTCCTTTTCCAGTCCCACCTACTATAACTGTCTAACTTGCAATCTACTGTCAAACTGTAGTATCAGTGAGATGACAACAAGCTAAAAATTAATCTGACACAAGTAGAAGTGCATTAACTTAAATAATTCACAGCAACATGCAGACTGACCTGTCCAGTAATAGGTTAGGTGCAAATAAAAGCTTTCCTGGGTGTTCCATGGAGCGCCAGACTAAGCCAATCATCAGGATCTCTAACCAGGCACATTCCAGTAGATGGACCTGATCATGGAGTGTTAAATCCACAAATCCTGAAAGAACAAATAGAAGAAAGAAAAACACTCCAGGTTTGTAAGCAGAACAACTTTGTTTAGAGAATCAGGTTAAAAAGTGCATTGGAGATGGATAACCAAAAAGAAAAAGCAATAAAATGGACATTTGTCCTCTTTACATTTCAGGTGGAGTTTTGTCCATTATTAGGTCCACCATGGCTCCTCCCTACAGAACAGTCAGCACCCTCTAGCCCCCTGGTTGTCTCCTGGCTGTGCCCTGCCCCAAGAGCAGGGCAAGAGCCAGATGAGCATCTCCATCCCCACGCCTGTTGCTGATGGCCTGGGAAGCCGGGTACACGCTGTGGAGAGGGGTAGATAGAGCAGTGGTCATGATGGAGAGAAAATGGAAAAACACCTTTTATAAAATGAAATTACAGCTCCAATCAGCTAATCCCACACCACTTTTCCTGGTGGAATACAGTTTTACAGACTTGTGAACAATTCACCATACTGCAGGCACCATACCCATGTGGAAGAGCGCCCAAAACAGCATTTCAAATAAACTAGCAAGGAAATGCTGACCACTGAACCATCAGAATTCACTGATGAACCGTTTGCTTTTATTTCTGTAGAAATACAGCACTTGGCGGAAGGAGGTGACCTCTCTTACTCTGTATTTAAACAATGCTAGAAACAGTAAATGCAAAATTGCTTATAACAATACTAAAATATTAATATGAAAGAATTACAATGAAGGTAGACATGAAAGCATAATTACAGTGGTCATTCCTGTTTTCATTTCATGGAGCAGATTATGTCATTCTCTGTTTGCGATTCTCACTTTTCATGAGTATTATTTTCAATCCAAAGACATAAATGAAGACGAGATTGTATAATACAATTTTTTTAGATCCTAGCATAAGTTATGTTTTGAAATTAGTATGAACTTGCTAAAATGAAATTTTTAGAGGTTTCCTTAAAACAGATTTTATCTTTTACTCAGTGTTATGTGTGAAACACATTATTAAACATTGGCTTTTTTCTTTTCAATTGTAATTTATTCAAATTAGCATTCATCATACAAGTCACAGGGTAAACTACCTTACCAGCCCAGTAAACAGCAGTGATTTTGCTTCTGTATTTTGTCCTTACTAAAGGTATATACTGAGGCAGTTTCAAGAAATATACCTGACATTCTTTCGAGTACTACCTTCAGAAAAAAAAAGACATATATTTTTAAAGTTAAATGTTGTGCTATGAAATACATTCTTAAATAACAAAGAGGAAGAGAAGGAGCAAAATATAGTTCACAATAACTTAGAAAATATTGTTATATTCTGCAAAAGAGTTGGTGATGTCATTATTTTTAACAAAAACATCTGAGTGAGTTAATCAGTCTATTCATAAAGAATCAGTCAAAAGAAGGAAACTGTCTCAACATATTTGAAATTAAACTCATTGTCAATCATTAGGAGTGAAGTTAGACAGCTGTATTAGGTGCTTTTTTTATGAAAGACGTACCTATTTTTTTAAAAAAAAATCTTTTCCTGTATTTTTTTCTTTATTTCCAAATGCAAAAATGACTTTCTGAATTCACAGACTGATGGACAGGCATTTTTCCTGATTCACCAAATACACTGAAACAATAGAGCTGACACTTGAAAGAGCAACATTCTCAACTACAAAGCATTGATTACAGCACTCAAGAATGAAATTGGCAGAAAGAAACTGCTGTCTATGTATGGAGAACAAACAGTAAACATTATGCTTTCTATTAAGTATTGCCTTAGTATGACAACACATAATAATATAGTGGTTTTGTCTATGCTTGAAGAGTACCACAGCAATGCAGGGACACAAGTCCCCGTGTTGTGCCTGAGGTTAGCAATCACTGCATTACAAGTCAGTTATATTGCCATCATTTCACTTGGCTGCATGCTATATTACAGCAGATTGGATTGCTCTGACTGTTGGAGAAAAACTGAGCTTGTTACAACTGTGGCAATTCACTGTCCTGTTAAACTCTGCTCATTCTGCAATATTCTGGATGGTAAAATAGTAACAATTGTCTTTATTTTTCCCCATCCCCACATTTTAAATTTCAGGTTGCACTGAGGCCAAGTAATCTGCACAAAAACTAAAAAAAGAAAGTAAAAAAGAAAGCTAATAAACAACCTCCCTAGTATTGTAGAAGAGGGATATTTTGTTAATCTGCTCTGAGAATAAAATTATACTACTCAACAACACTAATATCTTTTAAAGTACCTGAATGTGAACACTTTGTGTTTTAAAATAGTAAAAGGTTTGGCCAACGATATTTTTGCATCTGAAATATTAACTCTTATTTCACTGAAGCTAAGGAATTTTCAAAAAAACAGGATGAAAGATAAAACTGATTGTGAGCCCCCTCATTTAAAGCATTAAATGGTCTGTCAGCCTGTTATAGAACCTACTTTAGGTTCTATAACAAAACAGCTAACACAAAACTTGATTAATGCAGGTTTAAAAGTCTGTAATATAATAATAGACAACTGTAATTCATAGAATACCTTATCAAATGAATTTGATGGCTTTTTAGGTGACAGTATAGGTTTAGTTGATAAAAATTATAATTTTGATGAAACAGAACAAAACATTTGATTTTGTAAAAACATGCAACATTAACTGAACTAAAATATTTTAAATGACACATTTTAGTATGCAACAGTAATGAACTGAACTGAACTGAACTAAACTTAATGGAAATTTTTTTAGAGGAATAACATACTGTTTACTTCTTTACCCTAAACTTATTTTTTAATGATGACATAAAAAAAACCAACCAAACAAACAAAAAAACCCCACAGAAATCATGATTCAGATGGCATGACAGCACATGGAAAATAATGCCAAATGCAGGTTGATAATGTAAGCCATCCAAATCACTCACTAACTTCATCACAAAAGACATAAAGACAAACATTTGAAACCAAGAACATTAGACCTATGTACAAGATGGAAAAAGTAGCAGCAATGAAGAGGACCTGGAAACGATGGAGAAAAATCAGCAGTTTGAGTTTCCAGAGGGAAGCTGCATCTAATAAAGATGATGGACTTTATAAAAAGCCAGGGAGATTCTGAGAGAGTAAGGAATTTAAATTACCTCTGTGATACCTGAATCTGGTAAACATTTTTCAGGCAGGATGAGAAGTTGGACAGAATGACAGAGAAAAGTCAAAATGAATAAAGCATTGAAAAACATGCCTTCTAAGAGGAATTTAGTTACTCTTTGTGAAGCTAAATAGGCTAGAAGCATTAAGGGACTGCAAAGGGTATATATCAAAGGAAAAAGAATGTCAATACAAAAGGTAATGGCATAACACACAGAAGCCCACGCTGGAAGCTAAACCTTCTCCAAGCCAGACTAGAAATGAGGGGCCATTGTTAACAACAAAAGTAGCTATTATCTAAGCAACATACTAAGATTCCATGAATTTGCTATCCTCAGAAATGTTAATCAAGATTTAATTATTATTTTTAAGACATACTCTTGTTCAAGCAAGCTAATTCAGAATAATGTTACAGAAGGTTAAATTAAATGATGAATAAATCATTAGTCACTTCATCACTCAGAGCATGCTGCACTTTAATAGCACTAAAATTATGTGTAGATGTGCACTGCATTCTCAAATATCAGTATTCTTTTAATGCTGCCAAGTTTTTAAAGAGAAGATATTTTTGAATTTTAGATTTTTGGTTATTGTGCTTTAAGGAAAAAGAAAGACCTTCATTGATAAATTAATTAGGTACAGCTTATGGATATAACCTACACCTGATTCCATATACCTGACTGACCAATTGTATGACCTCATGAGACATATCAACACCCTTGTGTGGCCAAAACCCACAAGACCTAGTCTGCCATTAAACCATTTATATATCATATGCTTTGCAGAAGAAAGACATGCAGAATAAAAGCCATGGCTAGACCATCACTTTTTCACATACAAACAAATTAACAGCTATTTTGAGTGATTGTCAACACAGAACACAATAATTGTTCCATGAATTCTTGTATAAACATGGAAATCTGAACTTCTGAAAAGCCAGAAAGGTGGCAATTAAATTTATGTTATATGTAGAATACACAACAGTGATATTCAAACTAAACTGATTACCCTTTCTAATATAAAGCAGCAGTATGTGCCGCATCAGTGACAATACAATACAAATATTTGTCTTCCAGACTTTAAGACACCATGAAGCAGCAGTGGATCCGTGGAGGAAAAGTTATGAAAAGCCCTACCTTGGCAAGCACGGAATTGTCTAGGTTGGATGGGACCTTTAAGATCATCTAGTCCAATGACTCACTAAAGGTGATATTAGTCTAGGGAATCCAAAATCATATGACCCTACCATCCTAAAAAAGGAAGGCAGCAACCATCTACAACAGGTATAATCAAATCTCTTTGCAGACTGGGAATTTCGGCCATTGCTCAAAGGGAAGGCTTGCCATGAAAGAACACAAAGACTGCTGGAAGTAGTATTAAGTAAAATATACACCCCTGATAATAACAGAGAAGTCATTTATGTACAAAATTCTTTGGTTGCAGTAAGGAACAACATAAAGCTCAGATGGTTTCCGTTTATTGCTACTGTAACATATAATGTGAACCCTGCAGTCTTCTGAAATAACCACCACCAACAAACATATATATATGTCAAATTTCACCAATCACATATTTTGAAACTAATAATTTCATCATTTGCTTTAGTGACTTTTGACCTAATAAGTAGCTTTCTATTTTATCAGCAACAATTTCTCTAGAAATTAACATTTTCTCTGAGACCCAATATCCAGTGTCATTGCAGACTTAATCCTATAATAATAAATCCTCCACTGGATAATTAGTATCATTTGGGAATTACTTATTTGCCATCATTTTGCAGCTTCTACTAAAATTCTTAAGACACAGCTATGAGTTGTCCAAGGTGTCCAGACTATTCCTCTTCCCACAACAAATGATAAAGCAATCTTCTCTGTAATCCTACCTATATATTTATACCACATATCTTAATTACCATGATGGGTACCTCAAATACAAATTTCAGCTAATTTTTTGCAAGATAATAAACAACATTGTGCCATAAAGAATGACTCTGTCTCCAGATGCTTTGAAGGAAAGTAAGGCAAAAGCAGCAAAAAGCTTTAAAAGCAATCCAAAGGTCCATCAGGCAAAGTACCCCATTTACAATAGCAATTGATACCAGATGCTTGCAGCAGGACAAACATATGCTTCTACAGAAAGCTTTCTCAGGCTCCACTGGTACGTGGCTCTGGAAGTCCCTGAGCCAAAGATGGTCTTTTGTGCTTAATGTCCCTTAACAATTTTTATTTCCGGATGCTTTCTGAACCCACGCAGGCATTTAATCCACTTCAGATTTTTTATATACTCTGGAAGTAGTACTCTCTGCTAAGAAGTTTGACGCTCTTAAGTTAACACTGGGAAAATAATAATCTCCTGTTGTTCTGAAAAAAATCTCTTACTTTCATATGATGTATCAAATTATTTTACTGGAAGATGCTATCATTCCATAGGTCATCGTAGCACTGCTAATCTTCTCTTTTCCAAACAGTTTTAGTATATTCAGTCATTCCTCACATTGTTATTCTGTTTACCTTTGAACTCATCTTGTCCTTCTCAGAGAATTTTCCAGTTAAACTATATTCTTTCACAGACAGTGAGACTAGGACTGCCCAGTTTTTCACGCTGTCCTTGTCTTCATCACCTTGGTGAATTTAATATCATCCATAATTTTGATCACCACTATTCACTCCTTTTTTCCAGCTAACTTATGAATATGCTGAACAACATAGGCACACCTATCGAACTCCTAAGATTATCTCTTTCCTAGATGTCCTGCCTGCTTCTCTGCAAAGTCTTTAACTTGATAGCAACAGGAATTTTTATATCATCTCCTATAGCAAAAAAATATAGGTTGTTATACTACACAAGAATATTGTGGGAAATCAGCACATTCCTACATCATGTGTGTTAAGTTCGTACAGATGAACCACTATTTTTTTCTAACTTAACACTGTGTTTTGAAAAGAGGCAACAACCACAGAAAAGGGCTGTTATTTACAATTCGATACAGTATCTCAGCTATGTAACGGTCATGTAATAGGCCACCCTTGGAACAAAACACTAATTAGGTTGGCAAAGATGGCAAGAAAATACTGGTGAGTGCTCCAACCTAATAGCTAGCAATCATTTAATAAAGCAACCAAATTAAGAGAGGATTATATAGACAAAAATATCTAACAGATGAAAAGAAAAATAATTCCTACAGCAAGTGCTATTCTCAAGAAAGAGCCAAGAGGAAAAACAGCGCCTGTTTCTCCTGACCCAAAGCACATTGGATGACCAATAGCTCAGTCACCACATTTTGACCAAGACTCGAAATCTGTGCTTGCTGTGGTGCCACCAGCTCAGTGCTCAACCTCTCCACTTCAAGCAGAGTGGTGAGACAACGTCTACACATTTATCTAGCACATAATATGACATTTTGGTCTAAACTTGCATGGATCACTCAGCCTCTTCAACCCTTAAAGCTGAGCCCTGAAACCTCCTAGTTCAGAAGTGGCTAAAACTTGCACCTTGACTACAGCCTTGTCCGTACACACTGACAGCAGGGCAAAACAGAGCACAAGGACAAGTGAATCAAAGGATCACAAACACTGTTTTCCATGACTCTCAGTATTCACACAGCTATTTCTATAATGCTACTTATTCCTGCTTCTTTCCACAGACCTTCAGACCAAAATTATAAGAAACACTCCAGTTTTAAGTCCCAACCTATTTTGAGGAGCGAAAATCAAAAAGCTGTAAAACCAACATTTTCAATCCAAATATTTTGCTAAAAAAAAAAAGTAGTCTTGTTATTTCAATATTTTTTTTAAAGGGACATCACTGTTGTTTCTGTAAGTGGGGTCATAAAAAAATTAACTACAATTTGCTGAGTTCCAGGGAGGAAAGCCTGAAAGGCAAACACAGAACAAGTGGCACAATTATAAGAATCTTCAAATACTTTCTCTGGTGTTTCAGAATTCTCTGTTTTCATTGCCTGTATCATTATAATATAGCAGAAAACCAATCAAAATTTATATACTGTCTCCCCTAAGCCTAAACAGTCTGTCAGAAATTAAATGAGATGAGATCAGAAAGTAGAGCATCTGCTTTTAATTTCTGTTAATTCCCTTTAAAAAATTTACTTCACATTTGCCATTTGCAGCTCTAATGTTTCTAAACATCTTTCTAAAAAATAACAATTACAATTTACAGGCATAAACATAATATGAGTTAGGGATGTTTGGGGTTTTGGGCAAAACCCAGAAAGATCATGAGGCCCCTCTTTCATTGTCTGTGGTCATACTGAAAGTCAAGATCAAACAAGTGTTTGTCCTTCTTGTCCGTGGGATGTTTCAATCCTCCCTGAGCTCACCTTGGGAGCTGCGTTCCAGTTTGACAGCTGTACAGCCCCAGCCAAACTCCACCCTGACACTGTCCCCAAAGCAGGATGCTGCAGGGATGTCACATTTCTCGCTTTTATTTCAGATCCCATTTCTAGGAACTGATATGTTCTGCTACAACCTAAAAGCTGTGCCGTGACAGTTCCAAAATGCATTTCTCAAGTAAACAAAAACCGTTTCAACCATTTTCCAGGAATGTGTAAAGTTATCACGACTTCACTCAACGCTTTCTTCTTGCACAAAAAGTGCATAACTTTTTCAGACCTGTTGAGCCCATATCTTTTCAGGATGAGGAGACTAAAATGTTCCTGAGGCCACTCCTGGTCCAAATAGCCAATGCCTCATTCAGGACAAGAATATCTCCTTTCGCCTTCAGCTACACACCAGTCTAAACTACATCTGAACGTACCCTGCATACATCAGACCTAACAAATTCTGTCCTATTTAAGATTGCCTACGCCAAAACAAGCTTGTAAAGAAGTCAGCCAAACGGAAGCTGATCTGCTCAAAGTCAATACTTTCCACCAAGCACAATCTAGATTTAGGGCTGTGGAAGCACGTCACGGGTAGTGACAGATAATCGATGCTGGTCAGACATACATTCCCTTCTCCTGACAAACCCTTGCCACATTTTTATGAAATACTGCTGTCTTGCCTGAGAGAAACATCAGAAGCCCACAGCACCAGCTTGGCTGGCACTGCTGCTGGGGAGATGGACCATGGGCTGGCCCAGCAGGGCTGTGGGAACACACATCCCCAGAGACAGCCCCTGGCTTTGGGGTGCTCCTGTGAGTTTTGGGGACAGTGAGTTCTCACTGAACAGCAGCGCAAGCAAATTATTCTGCAGGATTTGATTGTCTGGGAAAATCTGTCCTATGCTGGTGGATGGTCAGGCTGTCTGTCCAAAGCTTGAGGTTTCTTCCACGCTGTGCTCTCCCTGGCAGGGATGCATCTTGGAGACGAGACAAGCTGGGCTGCGTTGTAGCTCCAGCCCATGGCTGACACACATCACAGCCATACCTAGAGAAGCTAAGTGCTTTCATGTCCTGACTTTCCTTGCATGTGTCACTGTGCCTGCCTTGACTAAAGCACAGTTTTTATTTTGCAACTGTTTCACTTTGTTAACCAAGGATTATTCCAGAAAGTGCATTAACAGAACCAGTTAACACAAATACATCGAGAGCTTCCATCAGGGAACATAATAAAAGTAATCGGCACTCACATAGCACTTTACATTTTCAAAGGGCAGTAAAGCCATTAAGTATTATTAAATGTATTTTATAGATAGAACACAGAGAGGTTAAGTGCCTCATCCAGGAGGAGGCAGGATTAGGACAGAGGTGTGGCAGGCTCTCAGCACACTCTCTAGTCCTTTCAGCCACAAAAATCTTTGGGAGGGAGAAGCCTCCTTGAACTCAAGTGCAAGCTCTCTTCCGTGCAAATCAGTAAAAAGGTAAGGGGGGAAAAAAAAAAAAAAAAGAGAAGCAACTGAACTCATCTCAAAGCGAAAAAGGAAAGAAAGCCTCATCAGGTTAGACATGGGAAGGAAATTGTTCAGAGTGTGAGCAGAAAACCTGGACGCAGAGCTCTAAACAAGCGTTAAATCTTAATTGCTTTTAAAACACTCACTAACCCTGGCAAGGCAACTTACTATATAAAAAGTCCAAAAAGTCCTAGGCCTAAGCTTTCTTCCCCCTCTAAACAAGCAATTTCAAAAATTATTAAAATAACAACAAATCCTTAATAATAATAATTATATTATTACTATTATTACAACAACTACTGTATAAGATTATTGCTAGTAAAAGCTGCCTGCCAGTTTGCTACTGAAACTTCATCATACTGTTTATATAACGCAAGAAGGGAGACATATGTATATTTTCTGCACACAAACAAGCACTTCAAATGATCAACAAACAGCGATGCTCGTTATTACATGACAAATCCCTGCAGCACTATATAGCAGTTATTTAAAGCATTTTAAGTATCATTCCTTCCTGGACTGTAAACCAGACGTCTGAGACTCAGGGTACGCTCTGACAACGGTAAGATGCTACTTTATGGTTCTTTTATCACTGAGAGCTGTGCTATTTCTCAGGGAGTTCAGGCTTGCAAATAAAATGCAGAGGACAATTTCTGCATACAGAGAACGGGGCAACAGGAGCCTTTCCCTGTGATTTTAAGCGTAGGAACAGACCCTCAACTGCACGCGAAGGCTTTTCTTTTGAAGGGTCTCCCCTGAATCTTTCCCTGCACAGGTGAAGAATGATAGTACATGAGATTTATTAGCTGCTGACTAAAATACACAGTATGAAGTAATACATCTTTTCTTTATTGTCGCTGCAACAGTTAATCGCATCACGCTAAATTTATACCAGTACTCAGGCCAGTTGCAAGTAGGTTTGAGGGTTTTTTTTAAATTTGTCATTTTTGTAAGAGGTCACTGATATGCAAAATGTTTTCCATCAAAAGCAGATCCAGCTAAAAATCATTCGCGGGGCTGGTTATGCATTCTTGCCTGACTTTTATGAACTCAAAAGACACGCTCGTAAATACATGCTGTCCTCTCTGCCTCGTTCTTCCCTCTCCTCCCCCTCCCTGTCCCACCAGGGCTGCTACTCTCCTGATCTGTTCTGCTGGTTTACATGTTCAACCAGCTGATGAAATAGCCCAGAAAGAAGGAGCAGTGTGAAAGGGCAGCGACGGGCAGCCAGGGAGCACCAACCACCTCGGATGGTTTACACTTTGTGTAAACCTGCCCCGAGACTTGAGGTCACGTCCAGCATGACTTGGATTTTTCTGTATGTTCAGCTGCGTCCAAGACAGCATGAGATTTTCAGCATTTGTTTGACCTCCTTACTGAAGTACCAGGCTGTGGTCCAATCATAACCCAAATTTTGGGGTTTGTGGCTGTCAAGAAACATCATTTGAGGCAAAAGGTCACTTTAAGCAATCACTCTTTAAGCAATCTCTTCAAGCAATCACAGTTTTGAAGCAGACATATAGTCACTGGAAGGGGAAAAAGGGAGCAGACTGAAGCAGACTCTTTCTTAGCTTTTTTAATGACCCCAGCATGCCCCTATGAGGTTTCAAACATTCGCTTCAATGCACAGTTATCAGGGGAGAAATTTAAAACCAAAGACCAACCTCTGAGACTTCCCAGTTGTTTTTCTCTTTTACAGAGTGCCCCTACATGCTTTCACGACATCCTTTTACTAATTCCATGAGCACTTGAGTTGGCAAAGGCGCTTTGAATGGGCAGTACTTTGACAGCATCAGCGGGAGCAGCAAGACAGGCTGCCCTTCACTGCCCCAGGGAGATGGACCTGACTAGAGGAAGGGTGCTCTGAAAAGCCTCAGAGTGGACATAGTCAATGCAGACAGGTCACACCGTCTAACAGCCGTGTGGGTGGCAGGATAGGGGTGACATGTATAGAAAACTCAGTTAAAGTGAGCCTGGAGACCTACTCTACCACAGGAAGCTCACTTCTACCTCTTTGGGCCTCATTTTTTCTGCAGATGTTAGGGTATAAAAATATTTTCATTGTTCTATTTCTTATACTTTTTATTCAATTAATTATATGAAAGACTTGAAGGTCGTCATAACATAATCAAGAACATTTTAGAAAAGAGATAAAATTACCTTTGCAAGGTAAGACAAACAATTATCAGCCTTAGACGCTCTTCTATACTAACATTAGTTATTTATTGTAGGAATTACAAGCTGAAATTAATTACTATTAACACTATTCTTTCTGAATGTCCCCCAAATCCTGTCTTTATACTTTTGATTATTTCCAATAATTTTGTTTAAGTGTTTAAGAATTAAAGTTTCACCATTTCAATTCATATCTCCACCTATGCCTGGAAGCTTGAGAAATGTCACTTTCAAATTTAAGACCTTTTTTGACTATGGTGACGTTCACATGATGAAATTGGGAGGCCCACCCTCTCCCCTTCTTCATTCATAAAACCCAGTGAACAAAGCACTAAGCTTTCTGCTCCAGTCTATTCCACCCCAGGATCTACTGTTCTCACCACTGAGCCAAATAACATTTATTGCAGCAGCATCTGGAACTAGCAGAAAAGAGAATTATTTTTAAGCCCAAAGAAAAGAGGGAAAAACTGTCAAGTCTGTAGTGAACTTGAAGATTAAAACTGCTTCAAGACTACAAATAGAAATTGCTCAGAACATAATGTGCTGTACCCAAGAAATGAAGCATAACCTCAGAGTTCATGGTCTGGTCATTCTTTATAGTCATTAGGAAATAAAACTAGCTTGACTAAGGCACCTGCATCCATTTTATTTCTTCAGATTGTCCACTTCTGGAGAAGTCTTATTTTTTGTCTATTGCACTTGTATGTGAGTAGCAGAAGCTATGTATGTATATGTAGTTTCATGTTCATTACCTTGGCTGATACCTACACCAAAACAGAAACACAAACGTATATAAGTAAGGCTCAAATGTTTCTTTTCCCTCCTATTCTTTTCACCCCTACATGCCTGGTTTTGAACAGAACCCAACCTCTGAAAAATTATCCAAGAAATTGTAGTGACACATCAAAGAGAAGAAAGACAGCAAAATTAATTGCAGCAATTTCCTTTAACCACTATAACAAGAGCATTTTAGCAGCTGTGTGGGAGTGTCATCATATGACAGAGCAAAGGAATACATTACAGGGAGAGCAAGACACTGGAATGCATCTGGCCATTTATATTCATTTTCTTGTCCAGGGAAACCTAGTGAGTTAGCAAGCAGCATGTTTCCAGAAAACACATCATTCACTTAAGCCCCCTTTCTTGCACACTCTCCTTCAATGGATAACAAATGCAAGGTACATTTCAGCATCTGCAAAGCCTCAGGCAACCTCAGGAAACTGTTGCAAGTTGCACGAACCTGGCTTAGGTGTGTACATAAAACACAGGTGTTGCTCCTTACCATCCATTGAACCATCTCCTTGTGCTCAAGCTCCTATACTGGCTGCTGGGACACATGCTGAAGCTAGAGCTGGTTGGAAACATTCTGACAGAGCATTTTACATTGCAAAGTGACAGGTTGATGAGTTTAAACCACTCCGGAGAACATGTCAGATTTCACAAAATAAAAGTAAACAGATAAAACCAGACTGGTTTCTACCAGAGAACACAGAGTGTCTCTCTCAGCAACCTTATCTTAGTTTTCAGCATCCACCAGGCACCTATTCTTACTCAGCATTGTGGAAGGTACCTAACCTTTTATGAAATTTAAGATCTTTTTTTCGAAAATTGTCTTCTTTTCATTTTAAACAGGTGACTAAAATACTCAAAATCTTAATAAAGTGTATATTGAATAAAATATTTCATTTCACCTGAAATCGTTATTATCTAGCAAAAAGGTCAAAAAATGTCATTTTGTATTAAGTGAAAATGTTTCTCTTTTATTGTTTTTCTCTGCTAGGAAACAAGAAATTAATTATTCACACAACTGATGGAGACATCTGGAAAAGCTTTGGAACAGTGTACAAGCTCATCCAAACTAACTGGACCTATAAATCCTATTTGCTGTCCTTTGTCAGGACTGGAAAGTTGCATGGAGTTCCATTACATTAAGAAAAATCACATTAGTGTCTTCTAATAAGTACAATAGCAGAAATTAAAGATTAGGAGAAAAATGTGTAACTTAAAACTCAGCAAGTTTCTCCTGGAATTATAATTATTATTTTTTTTCCAAACTGTTAAAAAGGCAGTAGTTTTCATCTTTCTCATTTACAGAGAAAATTTTATTTGTTTCGATTTTCTTTTTCCTTTCACCTGCATACGAAATGTGAATTTGACAGATTCCTCAGGGATTAAAGAAAAACCTTTAGCTTGGACCAGGAAATAGAGCCACTTCACACACTTCAGACACAGACTAGGAAATCAGTTTATGAATGACATCACCATACTGATCCTCAAGGAAGCACATCTAGAAGACTTTTTCAGGGGGAAACCTCCTGTCCTCAGAAGCAAAAGAACTGTGTTTGATGTAGGAGCCCTGAGGCAGCAAATATCATCTGATCGCTACCCAAATGATGTTGCCCACATTTAATGGCATCCAGAAGGTTCTTGGGTTCCTGTTATGTACTTCCACAGCTCATATATATTTATAAGCATCTACAAACACACTTAAATACAGTCCTACCCTTATAAGCATTGGTCATTTTCAATCTGCTCAGAGACTCAGAAAACAAGGGACACAGTGTCAGGCTGGCAGCTTGTTAAAAAGGGGAAAACCAGCCCCTCAGCTGCATACTGAACTACTTCTGACATCCCATTATTGAACTATTTCAGAGCAGTTTCTGACACGCTAATACCTCTGTCTCCCACCTACTTGAAATAAGCACTTAAATGCTATCCCACAGCACCACTTGTAAATAAAATATCTTCTAGGAAAGCTGGTAGCAATTATTCACTGTCAGCTGAAGAAGAGCAGATCTGCATTCATCAGACTCCAATGATGGAGTTTTACCAAGATGTCTCAGAAGCCCTACTACTGATAAAGAAGGCAAAAAAAGCCTCATCTGGAGTTTAAAGAAAAGAGCACGCTGACTGAACTGCCTCCTGAAATAAGACAGTAAGGGAAATGTATTTGCATTGCCTGGCAGTGTCTCATTCAAATGTCAGGATCTTTCTTGAACAGTTGATTAGAAGTGGCCCCTTCAAAAAAAATGCATAGAGTGAAAGAAAGGCACAAAAACAGAGAAGAGAGCAAGCTGAGAAACATAACTGATTTCAAAAAAATTACATATTTTAATATACTACATTATTTCAGACTTCAATATAATTAATGTTTCCTTAGAGATACTTAGCAGTATCAAAGATCACTTCTCAAGATAGTGATAAAGTAGCATGTAAAACTCCTGCAAGATATAAGTCACATTGTTGGGAAGAGAGGCATATTGGTGAAGCATAAAGCAGGAGCATAATGAGCATTATAAAAAAACCAGCAGACAATTCATATTTATACCTGTAGGCTGAAGGAGCAATTCATATTTATACCTGTAGGAGCAGTTGTTTCACAATAGCGATATTTAGCATGCATCTCAGCTTTCCCATGCAACAGATAAAGTCCTGAGGTAGCAACTTAGGCACTGTGGCACTTTCCATGACAGTCATACAAAACTAACACAGGGAAACATTGGCACAGCCAGGAGCAAAATTAGTGTTTCGCAGTGGTAAGGCAACATTCTTCCCAAAAGACCCAGTATAAAATAATGTAAGCCTATGTATGTTTGGGGAAAAAGGAAAAAAGAAAAAAAAAAGTGTATTTGGTATTCATATCAGAGTAAATGATTCTCCATAGCTGTGTTTATGTGAATACCACATGGAAAAAAAAAAAAATGAAGTCTCAAAGCAGCATTGATAAATATGCTATGTTTTCACAGGCAGCTCTTCTCTGTCGGCTGAGCACCTGCCTATACTTTTAAAACATGCAAGACATTAACCAATGTGGTTTATTCCACCATCACTGAATAAAATATGCTAGAGCTTTCCTTTTCCACAGACCTTGCAAAATCCCACCCAGCAGAAGAAGAATAAAAATCAACTGCTGATTTCAAAAAGTCTACCACGTGCTTCTGTTGCTCCAGGTAACTATTTACTATCTGTCCAGTGCAAACAGCCCAAACAACTTCCAGAAGCATTTGCTGGCTTTATGATAGACAAAGACAGCAGAACAGCTTCGGAAAAATACACTCTAGAATAGGCAACCAACCCACAAGTGAACTCAGCAAAAGGAACGCATCAGGATTCCTCTATCTGCCAAATAGCACCGGTAAATGAGCAGCCAGGTTTTGCCTCCTGTCTCTTGTACCCCAGCAATGGAAGCAAACTTAGGAGCTATGACCCTCTGTGAACTAGGATGCATCCTGATATAAATGTGTGGGGTCTTCCCGAACCTTTCAAAGCAGGGAGTGAGGGGGAAATCACCATGCTTCCATTTCCCTTCAACTCTCCAACACCTCACAGCTCTGGCATCACATTACAGAAGGTATTACAGGTTAAGCAGAAATAATGCAAAGCGGAACCTGTACAGTATATACTTCAGCAAACAGGATAAAGACTGTAAATGGTGCCAGTAACTAGAAGATTCTTGCCTTTTGTACAGCAGAGATTGGAAAAAAAACCTCTCTGTTGAAGTAGAAATAAAGGTAAATTAAATTAGAAAAAGGCTTGAGTTAGAGCTGTATGTTACTATTGACAGAGCAGATACATAAATATTTTTTTCTAGGACCCTCATATTAACACTTGCCTGTTCATTCCTGGTATACTCTTACCCTCACGTTTCAAGTGGCTTAACTATTTTGCAGTGAACTGAACGGGGGAACTCACAAAAGTTATAGGCAACCCAACACACAAACAAAAAAGCTTTATTTTTAACCCAGATCAATCCCACTACTTGCACTGCTGCCTCAACCCAGGGGGAAGGAGAAGAGTAGGAACCGCTCTACCTGGCCTTGCAACTTGCACCAAGAAATACTTATGAAACTGCAGTCCCACAAAGTGTGTCCTACAAATGTATGTGAAACTCATAAGAAATATTACCCCTGTAGCAATCAAAGGCCATTTCTGAAATAGCTCTGACATGCAAGACTACTATATTAGTTTACATTAGTATGGCAATAGTATGATTTTTGCTTTATTCGGGTCTGTTTTTCCTAATACAACAATCACACCCAGTTAGAGACTGCTCAATGTTTTAGTAAACACTTGGCTCACTTGCCAGCAGCCCATATAACCACTTCTTTATTTGCAGCCATGTTTTCTGAGGGATAGCAGCTGTTGCAGAAGATGTTTCATTATTAGGCTATTGATAATATTTGATATTCGCTGGAAAATTTCTAATTAACCAAGTCTGCCACATTCCCTATCTTTGTAAATCAAATAAATGAGATTTCTTGAATTTTAATTTTCTAAATCACCTCAAACACTCCAGAATGTAATTTAACAGGGAACGCAACACATTTAGTCTAGACTCTCAGCGAGGTTTTGAACAGCACTTTTCCCCTTGTCTATATATTAATCTTGCTTCTGGGTCTCATAACTTCCTACAGGATTAACTGAAAAAAACCCCAAAAATCTCAAGCAGCAGAGACAAAAGTTTCTGCCAACATGCATTTTCTTTTTCTGAGGTCAGCCTGCTCACAAGGAGTACCAGATACCTGTGAGACTCGCTGGGTACCACCTGACATCCTGAGCAGTGCCCCTCTCGGGTGGGGAAAGGGAGTATGACCTGGAGCCAAAGTCAAGATCTTGATTTCTCCCTCCTGTTTCCAGGACAACTCTTTTCAAGAGGTTTAAAAAGCTATAGGTCTATACCCAGACTCTAGCTGCAGCGATAAATAATTCATTTTCATCTCCCTGATGAGGACTGTGATGGACAGCAACATTTCTTAGAAGGAAAAGAACTTTCTATAAGGAAGAGATATTTTATTTTTTTTATGGCCACTCTTAGCTGAGAACAAACTCCTGGAGGAAGAAGGCAATCACAGATTTCTCATTTCCCATCCTACTGTGGGATATGCTTTAACTTGCTTCCACTAGCTTAAATTCGCAGCAGTCCATAACTAACACACAGACAAAACAACGAACTCTTTACACGCAAAGTTCATTTCCTGGAGAGATAATCAAAGAAAATAAATGAGCTGCATAACAGATGTGTCATATAATGCACCACTGCAGTGATACAGGCAGGGTAAGAGCCTATCCAGGAGACATCCGCAATAAATCTTTCCTAATAATTTCTGTGTATCTTAAAAACTCCTATATATCTAATGTGAGATTTTAGTGACTGACTCACTTGAACAAAAAACTAATACAGATGATATTAAAATAACCTCTAAACGGGAATTACAGCTGATTGTGCTCAGAGATGCTCTTTCCAGTATTGGAGAGAAAATAAAAGAATTAGTCTGAAGTTACTAAACATCAAGTAAAAGGGCCAATTTATATGAATTATGTGAACAGGGAACAATGGATATGTGTGCATGCACATACATATCGCATCAGTGCTTTCCAACAATCACATATTCTTTTTTTAAATTATTTAAAGAAATAAATAAATCAGGAGGGATCATTACTTACTGTTTACTTAGACTGGAAATTAATGAGCGTTTCTTGGAAAGCTCCAGGGTTCAGCATAGCTGAAGACTCTAAGACAGATATGTTCATCCAAGAGTGTAAATTACTTATCAGCTAAAGAAAAATAGCAGGAAATGTTTTTATAAAAGGATCATTTCTTTTAGAAATAAAATATTACAGTTTAAGTATTTAATTTCCCTAAGTTTTGGCTAAAAATATAAAAATTATTACTGTGGATGCTCATTTTTGCCTCTTTGCCAAGACCAGTAGAATTTCATCTTCAAACATTTATTATCAAATGAACTTGTATACTATTGAATGCCCAATGAACTCCAGTACATAAGCAGCTCTTATTAAAAGAATGTTAGCTCCTTCTTACATGTTGGGTGTTAAGATTACTTACAGTAAGTCAATTTATTTATTGAAGATATTTGTTGAGACAGCTTGTTGGGAAGCGCCAAAATTAAAATCTTTGTAATTCAAAGATTTCTTACTCTGGCAAGTTCTGAGGAGAGTTGGCCTTGTAATAGCACTTTGGGTCTTGATTTTAAACCACTATGTAAATAAGGAACTTTACATATGTGAAGTAGTTACATAATCTTAACAAATGTATCTGGATATGCACATACTTGGAGAAACAGAGATTTACAGAATAAGTTTGTCTTCAGATTTAAATTTAAATTTCAGTATGTACTCCAGGCAGGGATATTTAGATGGTGAGATGTATCTGAGGTTTACCACTCTAGAGAAGGGTGGTGTTTTTTTTTTTAAATTAGCCTAGAGTAGAACATAATTATTGTGCTGAGCTAATAAATGGATGGCTTTGGATGCCTGTATTAATTGTTTCTCAAACTGTTCACTTCCACAAACAAAAAAGAGAACTAAGAGGTCTCTGGGAAAATAAATATTATAGCATTTAAAATGAAATACTGTGGTTCCAACTGCTATTGATTTGACAGTTGTCATGAAGAGCGTATTTAGCTGTATTTCCTTTTTTCTAAATATACAAAACACAATTTATCTGAGAAAAAAAAAGTGAATTTTCACAGCATGTTACACACATTCACCACCATCTTAGCAGAAACTCATTTTCTTAAAAGAAAAGTCACGGCCATTTTTTGGTCCTGTGCACAGAGAACAACTACAATTATGAAACGTAAGGAAAAAACAGTCACTTTCATTCTATATTTGTTCATAAACTTCTGTCTTATTGCAGCTTTCCTAAATTCAAGGAGGCTAAAAGGTTGGATAACATGCTCGATTCAATAGCTTTTATCAGTCGCCTTTCTATGCAAAGCAACTACCTCTGTGAACAAGAGGACAATATAGCACTCTCTATGGATTACCCTAACACTGGATTTTTGTAATATTAGAAAGAATTACTGAAATTTATCATGCTTTTGAATGAAATAACACCTTAGATATGCATAGAGCTTTTAATTGTGGCCACAGAATGTTGCTGAAAGGGATGCAGGCAGATGCACTCACATAATCGTACAAACACCTGACATTCTTCAGAATCTCTTTCTTCTTCTGGACAAAGAAATAAAATCTGGAAAGCTATGAAATTAGCTTTAGAAGTTTGTAAAAAATTTAAATGTTACAAGGCATGTGTTAGAAAACCCTCAAGAATATACTTCCGAGCCCATTCAAAGGTTCTCTAAAGAAATATTCAAAGCGGTTGTCTAACTACTTTTCCTTTCCTGACTCTGTTTCCCTTGATTGAAAATTTATGCAAACGAACTGACCCCATTTGAATAGATTCTTGTAATCCCCGCTGCCAGGAAACTCCTGGTGAAAGAATGGGGCACGAAGCTTAAAGACTATGGCCTGGAAGAGGAAATGTGACAGAGCTAGTAAGTAGACAACATCCCAAGGCTCTTCCTGTGGCAGGGGGATCAGGCAACAACCAGATCCTTCTGTTTTGAAGAGCCCCTGAACAAATTACTGTCCTCCAGTAGGAGCCCTAGGAATGAGTAAGAGGCCCAGGACTGAGCTGCAGAAGTTACTGTTGGCTCATGTGACTGATTCCCAGTATCCTCTTCCTCTGGTTCTCTTGAATGTGCTCTCTAACATTTCTCCCAGTTGGACTCTCCTTGATGCTGGTCCTGATGCATTTTTTCTCCCCTTTTACATTCCTAACTCTAGGAGCTCCCTAGAGTTGGAAAACCATTGCATTAGGGTACCTCTTAAATTTCCAATATCACAGTTGTTATTCAGACCCTTATCCTTTTCCTTCTAATATCATTTTCTTCCAGTCTTCAGCTAGTGAAAGCATTGCCCGTATTTTCGTCCCCATAGATACCTGCAGACAAAGTTTATGTTCCTTTCCAAGCACATCTGCTAAACTGTTCCTTCTCAGCTTTTGGCTTTTCCCTGTCTGACACAAGCTCCCGGTGTACATAACTCTGTCAGATGTCTCTCTAACCTTTAGAATCAGCATCTTCCCCTTGGTTTCTCACCGACAAACTATTGTGTCACATGTTCTCACCCTTTTCTCCCATTTAAATTTATCTACAGAAAGAAATACACATCATTGAGTTTCAAAAGCACTAAAAGACAATTCTATAGATAATAAAAATAGAAGTTACTTGCAAGATTAGGTTTGTCTCACAGCACCCAGAATCTGGGGGAGAAGGATGGAAAGGGGGGTTTATTTGGTTTTACACAATATAGACATGAAAGACTAAAGATGCTTCCCAGACTAAGAAAACACAGGCATGGAAAGCTTTGTTTCATATTCAATAATTTTATCTCTGCTACCCTGCATAATCATGCTATTGCATAAGATACACTTCGGTCTGATGTTCAAAGTCAAATGGTAAGTGATTACCTTATTCCACTATAAGGATTGATTCTTATCTCTTACATTCATGGTAATGAATTGAAACTTCACAGAAATTAAATTAGCAAAAAGCAGCCATAAAGTAAGATCCAGATGCTTGTTATTATTTTTCTTTTGCTTACAGATCTATTTGCTTCCTCTGTTTTTCCCCTATGAAGTCAGGACAGCAGTTAGAGTATCACTTCAACAGATTAAACAGATAAGCAGAGGGCTGTTTTTTAAAAAAACATTTTACAAATCTCCACAGCAAGCCCATTATTCAAAGAAGAAAAGCAGATATTTTGGGAGGTTTGTTAAAAATTATTACAGACATTGAAAGCGACTCTTTTTTTAAACTAAGTGTAAATTATTGCCAGGAGGATCTCTGGACTTTGTGGCTCTGTAAACTGCCCTGCACCTAAATGGTTATTAACACGCACTACACTTGTATAAGACTTCTTTCCTTCCACTGCAAGCTGACATTTTTTTTTTCCAAGGTTTGGTGTCACTGAAGTGCAGTGTAAAATTGTGGCTATTGTTGGCCTCTTTACACACTGTTCCTAATTTAACAAACAGAGCAGTTTAGAAGGTCAAATAGGAAAACAATATCTTAGAGAAAATAGCAACTTCTGTGGCTTTGAAATAAAAAAATCAGTGCCAAAATGTTTATCTCCTCGGTTCACGAAGCCATAAAATAAGTACAGCACCGTGAATCATCTCAAAACTTCAAAGCCTGTATGCCCAGCGTACCATTTTAGGGCTATTAAGTTGTACAGCTACTGTACTTCTAGTAAATAGTTATACAAAACTGTAGCAACGGTGCCAAAGATTTCACCCTTGCAGCAAAATTTCCTTAAAGCTACACTCTTTACCATGAGCTCACTGTATAAGCTCATAATGTCTCTTACCATCTCAAGAGCTTCTGCACAAAAAAATTATTGAGGATTACACTGAAAATACCAGGATTCTTTAGAGAATGCAGTACTCCAAATACAGATATTAAAGTATATACACAGTAAGGGAATAATGAAACACAGTAAGTTAATTCCTTTGACGTATCAGCATTTCTGCAGAAAAGCAAAGTAATGGTTTTGCTCATTGCAAAAAGATCATTGTGGAAATTCACTAAACTAAAAAAAAACTCATTTTATGCGATTGAAGGTGGCACTATATCCCTAAGATGTTATGTAAACCAAGAAGAAAATCGAAAGCCATATCTTTTAGGAATATGTGATTCAGAAGTGACAGAACATTTATTCATCCATACTGATACCTTGCCTACATGTGATTTTTAGTGACATGTCCCAGTTAAATGGTAAATTTTTAGTGACGTGTCCCAGACATGTGTAAAGTCTAGCCCATCACAATCTGTTTGCACCCACCTCATGTGCAGCTGCTTGCTCTTCCAGCTGACTGGGGTAATCAGAGGGCACCACTGGTGTCTTACAGGGCCATCCGGGAGAACTTAAACCAAAACCCCCCTTAGGGGGAAATGTAAAGAGCAAGTCCTATGGGGCACCCTGAATTTTTTGTATATGTCATAGGACACTGTACAAGACTTTTGTTAATATAATCTGGCAAACCCACTTGTATCAGTGGCCAAGGTTTCAAAGGAAAATCAAAACATGCTTTTAAACACTTGACATATTATGAATTGCATTGTCATGGGAGAACTTTGTTATGACCTCAGTTAACAATCATGAAATACTTAAATATTGAAGATAATTTTTTAAGGTTATGCACAAGAAGCTGCCACAAGTTCTGTTTTCCCCAGCAGTTTATAACACTACCTAGATTGCAGAGTCAAATTAAGCAAGGTTGAACTATAGCTGAACAAGTTGCAAAGAAGATATAGATCAGTTCTCATCTTCCCCTCAGGGTATGTCTGCAAAGATACCTCATTTTGGAGATTGTTCTCAGCTTTTCTTTATAACAGATCTCTGCCTAAATTATACTACACAGTTAATCATAAATTATTTTTTATTACTCCTTTTTGTAGAATACATTCACTTCTGTCCAGTACCTCTTCTAGTGAGCTGTTTATTCCTCCACACTCACCGATGTACATCAGAAAGACCGGCTGACAAAACAACATCATCTTTACCAGTTGCTTTGACACACTCCCTCTTCTTTAAAGCCTACACAGCAAAATAAACTCCAGACACGTCCCTGAAAGTCCTTACGCTTATTTGTAAGCTGTATCTTTATTACATTTCTGCTCTATTAATATCAATTTCTTCTTCAAGAAATATGCTTTCAACCCAGACACTCACATTGACTCTGCTTTTTGCTTTCTGTCAGCTAAGTGCCTGCATTCAGCTAAATGAACTCGTGCAATGCTTCCAAGGCTTGAGAGATGTGCATAGGAGAGGCTGTTTCCTGCAACTGCTTTTTTCTACTGGTAAAAAGCACATTCACTTTTAGAAAAAGATGTTTTTACCCTCGATTTTGAAGCTTGAAACCTTAGTAGATTAGCTGAGAAAATAACTGAGTGGAATCCCACAATGCTGTTGCACAAAATACTTCACCTAACAGAAAGAAGTTATTTAGTTCCTCTGTTTATGCATAAAGTACACAAAAATCCTCTCTAATTAAGCATTATTGCATAATTCCTAGTAATTATGGAGTATTCAAAGGCAACATACTGTGGAGGTGAAAATACAACTTACATTGCCAGGCACATTTCTCGCAATACACATTTCCAGTACATTCCAGGAGAAGGAAACAGACAAACAGTCCAAGCAAAGGCCCTGTCTTTGAAAGGTGACCAGTACTTCTAAGATTTAATATCAGCAACTAAGAACCCTCAACCTTTTCTAGGAACCAAATGAGAGATTAAAAAAAAAAAAATTTAAGCACCAGCCTCCAAAATTCCTACTCTAAGACAACACAATTTTAGAGGTAGGTAAACAATTGGGCCTGAATTCTTTTAAATCAACTTTCTAAAATACTTTAAGTTTTGCTTTTTGTCATCCATGCTGTCCTCCAAGACACAACACCAAGAACCAGCTAGATGTCCAGCACTTCCAGAATTCCCAAACTATTCATATTCTACCTCTCCTGCCTTAGGAGTTTCCTTTGATATGACTGTTTGTACAGTGCCTAATAAATTAAGCTATAACTGGGATTCTTATTTTTTTTACCAAAAGTTCACTGGTTTTATATCAAACCTCACCTGTTAGAGTACTTACTAATGCATATACATAGAGTCATTTGGCTTAGTTTCTCCTTGGGAGCTATTTTGGCAATTAAAAGGCACATTTATTTAAATGTAAAATACATTGGATATACACAAATAGGTTATAACTTTATACATTTGATTTTCCAATTTTAGAAGCTTGCATAGGAAATAAAGGGTATATTTGGTAAACCAGGTAGTTTTTTTATCTTCACCAGATGTAATCATCAAACAGTTTTAGAGAGATTTCTGACTAAAAAACATATCTCAGTTCCCTAACAGTGTTGCTTTGTATCTAAACACATTTTCTTTCATTACAATAACTATCAAAATCAAATGTCATAGAAGATAAACGTTTCCAGTTGAATAACGTAATGAATTTAGAGTGTGGTAGATTCACGTTGAATGTAAATTAATTAACAGACTTAGACTAATTATATCTCTAAAATTAGTAGAAAAGTCATTTGAATTTAGCTGTTCTGATAGTGAATACCTTTAACACAATGGACATATGTTCATTTTTCAAAAGCATTTCATAAAGGCATGAATGAAAGCATACATAAATTAATGGCAAAACCCACCCCTGACTTGAACAGACTGTGGATCACATCTTAACCACTGTGACTTTGTCAAGAATAAAATTCTCAGGTGATTTCTTATAAGATACGATGAGAAATGAAACACACACAGGTTCTCATTGATCATAGCTGGAGCCCACAAAGTGACATGTGAAAAATGGTAAAAAGGGAACCCATGAGGACTGGAAAAGACTCAGATTTTATGGGTTATTGATTTACCTGGAAGAGTCTTGCCAAGTTTAAATGAAGGAAAACAGAAAAATGGGATAACCCATGTGTAATGCTGTTGAGGTAATGAACTATGTGAGCGAGAGCTGTGGTAGTGTTGTCTAACATCCCTTCATAAAGCAGCTGCATATTTTTAACAAAGTAAATGGATACAGTAAAAATTTAGAGATCAGAATCCCAGTGAATTATAAATTATCATGTATGCATCATGTATGCATATTGTGTATGTTTTTACAAAGCTAGAAGTATGGCATGTGCAATAAATTTCCAATAAACACTTAAATGTTAGCTTATGAAAAGTAGTCTTCTAGACTGAAATTTTAAAAGATGATGAATTTTAATTGCAAAACTACTCTCTCAGTTCATTGGTATAAATTAATTAAACCACATGAATGAATTTGTAATATACCTTCAAACAAAAACATTACATTCTTCCCACAATTCTGTAATTCCCTTCAAGAAAAGAGGGGGAACCAAGATGCACCAAAATGATAAAGATGAAAACACCTAGTTCCAGTAGGAAGAAAATTTCATAAAAAAATTGCTATTTTGGCTCTGTTTTTCAGACCCAAAACTCATAGAAGATCTGTAATTTACAGTCACAAAGACAAACTCACAATTAAATAATAATACAAGTTCTTATGGGCTCAGTAGTAATGCTGAATTTATGGCTTACATTACAGACATAAGAGTAACCCTTGTTTCAAAAGGAATCTAAGTAATTAACACAATTTAATTAGATCAAATTGATTAGATTTGGCTTTTAGTAATCTGGTTTTACCTTTAATTTCGCTGGGTTTTATCTGAAAAAAAAATATTTGCAATCAAAACCTGTCCAACATTCTACAGTGTGGGGAAATATCTTTTCTTGAATAAATCTTTCTTCAAAAGTCACATACACTGTGCTATAGCTTGTTATCAACCAATATAACACAAAATTTGTGATTTTGTATGCATTTATGCTTAGGTGAACAATTTACATGAAATTAGAATGTGTAGCGTGAAAACCGGGATGTCTTTTTTCTGTTGTTTTGCCATGGAGATGCCTTTGTAGTCCACTGGGGCTTTTTTTTTTCCTTACCTGGAACTCTCTTTGCCCAGTTGATCATATGCACTAATTCTCTGTCTGCAAGGTTGGTCAACAGGGTCATCATAGAGGCTTCGTTGAATGGTCTATTTGGGTCATATTCAGAATAAACTATGGGTGGCTCAGCTTCCAGCAAGGCACTGACCATCTGTTCTGCCGTCAGGGATAGGGCTGGACTGTTCTTCTTGTTATGTTTAACCACCACTGGACTTGTCCACAGGGTGGGAGCTCGCAACTCCGTAGAAGAAGCCTCCCCGTTCCTGGAATCCTGCTCCTCTCTTTGACGTTTTTGTTTCATCATTCGTCCACCTCTGCGGTCTTTCCGGATTCCTAGAGACACATAAGAATATAATGAACTCCTTTCCTTGAACATATGTATTACCTACACATGGCTTTAGCCAATAAGCAGCTGCTGTTGCTAGACCCAGGCAGCAGTAAATCTTGGATTATCTTCTGAAGAATTATTCCTACATATGGTATCTTACATGAGTAGTTGGAGAGAAAAACTTGTAAAATGTATAGTGTCACTCCTCCTTAAAATTTAGATCAGTTGGACTTACACAGGACTCTAGACTAGTGACACTACAGCACTGTCTTAGCCCCACAAAAGGTAGTCAGTAATTGGGAATAAATATTTCTTTACAGCACAAACTTCAAAGTATGTCCCAATCTCTAACAAACAGCTCTTCTATAAATGGTCAATGATACCTTAATGATCTGTGTGGGCCAGATGGATCACAGAAGTAGCTCTCAAAAATTATACACGAAAGTTTTGCTCAAGTTCACCAATTATTTTAATTAAATATCATCCTATTACAGAGCCTGTGATCTTCGTAATTACATAAAAACCATCCAAAGAAAGTTCCCATTTTAAGATGAGCTTATACAGCAATAAAGAATGCCATCTAAGTAGATAAACAGAAGTAAGAGAAGGAAAGATAATGGTAACCTCAGAATCTAATGTGGGAGACCTACTGTCAAAAGGCTGTAATAACTACAACAGAAACTGTCTTTGTCATTACTGCACATTTCTGCAATGTGCTTAGCACTGTATGACCCTGAACCTTGGGATATTATCAAGTCAGCCATACCAATTAGAACAACAACATAAGACCTTACAGTGGAACAAAATCTCCCTTTGTGGAAAGGTTACAAGAAAAACATAATGATAAAGCCCATGTCAACTCCAACCATAACGGGAAGATTAAGTCTGGCTCTGAGTGGAGGAGGCACAAGCATTCTGAGGCTGAGTTAAAAACTTAAATCAATCATCAAGTGGGGGCGAGGTACAAGCAAGTAATAAGGAAAGCACACAAGAAACTGAGCTATGAGGAGAAGGTAACGACGGGGCTTACCCCAGAGTTCTCATGCAATGTGGAAAAGCAGCACTAGTTCCAGTTTGAAAATCAAAAGAATACCTATAGAGGAGGAGGCAAAGTATACAAGAAACAGAGAAGACAGAGCAATTTATTTAAAAAAAAAAATAGCTTTGAGAACTGCTGGCACTTGCAAGTAGTCAGTACGCACCTTTCTGACCAGTGGGCGAGTGGGAAACACAATCTTTGCTCAGCTTTTTTCACACCACAAAAGTTTAAGCCCTTATATTCCCAGTATTTGTTAGCAGCATCTTATCTCACATCCAGTATTCCTTCATATAAATGCTGGATGGTATCAGCAGGTGTCTTTTCCCAATTTCAGAGGAACAGAGAAGATCTTTTGACCTGTTTGCCTCTTTCTCTGAATAGTACTTGAAGATTAAGTACTTTAAGTCTAATTCATTCAAAATCTAGTAGGCCTCCTGATTCTATTCTATTAATATTTCCAGACAAAGCAAGTTCAATAAATCTTTCATCACTCCTACTACTTAACCTCTCTACATTTTCCCATTCTTTAAACTTGTAAGCCAAAAGTCTCAAGTGCATTGCTCTCATCTTTCATTCAGCAATACCAATTTTTCATACCACTCAAATGTTTCTGTTTAGGAGAGGAGGAGACTTTTACTATTGAGGAGAAAACTTATTTTGGCAAAACATCATCCTGGTGTTGTTCTCATTGGTAGCTTACTTCATTGCAATAGTCAAAAGCAAGCGTGCTCTATCTGTAACAGATATTTTTGTTTTATGCTTTCTATCAATGTAATGTTTTTGAATTAAAATTGCCCTTTGAAACACAGAGACATAACTATTTGAGCAAAACCACGTGATTCATGCACACTAAAGCATTTATTAACTTTCTCACATCCCAAATTCTACAGTTGTTCATCTAGCAGTTTCCTTTTGAAGTGTTAAAAGTATGCTTGGGCCTGTACTGTTCAACACACTCATAAACAGATGGACTCAGAACTGACATAATTCAGAAACAAGATCTTGGGGTTATAACAATACTATAAAAACATCAGATAAGTTAGTTTAGAAAGTAAATAGAAGGCTAGAAATTACTAAGAGAGGAAGGGAGGACAGAGCATCTTCATAAATCAGATTTTATTAACTCATGAGGCGCACTACTATGAACAGTCTGTGCGGTTCTGTTCTTCCCATTTAAAAAAAAAAAAAAAAAACTATGAAAGAAAAGAAAAGGGGATAAGAGAAAGACAAGATGATCCTAAGTGTGAACCAAGTTTGGTGCAAGAAACAGCTAAATTGACTGTCTCCTTGACCTGCAAGTCAGATACAAGACTACAACATCAGGAGTGGCAAGAAGATGAATAAAGCATGAATGGTCCCACCTCTCTTCTAATACAAGATGGTATCAAATGAAACTACCCCGTGTAAGGTTTGCGACAGTTGAGAAGATCTTCTTTTTCACACATTCACACATTTCAGCAAAGCTGAATGTGTGAATACATTAGAAGTTGGCATATGTTAGAAAACTGTAGGCCAAATTTAATGAAGAAAGAATATATTAGTGGTTAATAAACACAAGTAGGGCACCTTTGACTTAAGTCCCCATGGCATAGATTACTGGAAGATCAGAAAGGACTTTTTTTTTTTTTTGCTTTTTACTTATTCCAGGCCTGCCTTGTTAAGTAAAACAAGGATGTATATAAATTTCACAAAGCAGAGAAAGCTGGCAAATGTAAGCACATTTAGCAGCTTACAAATCAACTAGATTCTAAATAAGAACAATAATTTTGTTTTTAATTTGTCTGCAAGCTTTCCACTGTCTTTTTTTTACCTTGAAAAAAGTGGTGTATTGAGCAAAGTTGAACATAACTGGCTTGGAGATGTCCCACACAAATTTATTTTTACATTTTAATTTCAGGATTAAAAAAACCCAACCAATCAACCAAATATAGTAGTAACCTTACACTGGATTTTGTAAAGACCACATCTGAGAAAAAAAATCAGCAAGAGTATGCATTCCTTCTGCAACACATCAGCAGCTTTTATGATCACAGACAGAAAGGTCTTTGAATCTGTATAAGCATCATACTCATCAGAGATTTACAGAAATCACTACTAACTCTTCACCTAACCCCTAGATAGACAAGCAACACAGTGATTTTATTATTCTTTTTCTTGGACCAAATAGGAGTGACATCTCCCTGAAAAATGCAAGTGCCTCCAAATCTCCTTCAGCTTAGTCAAATTTTATCTCTCTTAAAAAGACATAATAGTGATGCATAGTCACTAATTCCAAAAAAGACAACTCTATCAAGCTACAGTTTCATTGGCAAAAGTGCAATGATCCTGTAAGGTTTTTTAAATATATGAATGCATTAATTTTGATTCCACAGTTCAGCCAACAAAGGAACCTGAATTGCCAAATGCTTATGAAAAGCAACATTCTACCAAAAATGGAAGTACTATGTATCTTGCAAAAGGTCTAAAATAATTTCCACTTGAGTTTTAAAGCTGCAAGAGCCAAGATTTTCAAAGACAATTTTATAAAGCTTCATATGTAAATTCAGTCAGTCTTTTAGATATGGAGGTTTCAAAACTGCTGAGTAATTATATATTCCAATCAGTAGAACCTGATCAGCAATAAAATTGCATAATGACAGTGGAGGTAACATTAACCAAATGAAACACTTCATTAATGTTTTCCAATATGTGATTAAAATGGAACAAAAATAAATTTCATATAATTTAAAAAAATAATACTTGGTAAACAATAAATAAATAATAAATAAACTGCTAAGAATGAATTTCCTCTTTTACACCTTCAGTATTATATAAAACATTCAAGAATATTTACAGGAAGAAGATAAGGAGAACTGGTAGAATAAAATTTGCTTTTCTCTATGTGAACCACAGAATTATGCATTTTAGATTTAAAGATATACATATAATCTCAAATTCTATTCTACTTAAATATATTAACCACTTTATATAATATCCTTAAATTTCTCTATTATTAGAAATTTTGTAAGAATATTTGTCAAGTAAAGAATGCTTTTTGTTTGCAATAACTGGAAACAGATTTGATGAAACCCAATAAAATTTGCTTGTCACTAAGACTGAAAAAAAAATGGTTATTTGATAAAACTGAAGCAGCCAAGATATTTTTATGTCCTTCTTTTTGTTCACTACTCTCGAAATCCTAAACACAACAGCTATTGCTTTTTGTCTTGTTTGCAACACCCACCTGCTATCTGGAATACTTTATTTGCTATTTTCATTAACATGATACAAAAAAAATGCAAAAGACCTTCATCTTCTCTTTCTCCCATAGGCACAACATTCACTCTGTTTGCCCACACGAGAGGTGCGTATTAATACGGAGACTTCATCTGCCTGTCATTGTAAAATATATTCACTTGCAGCCTGTTTATTAACTCATCTTTTCACGCTCCATTTCAGTTGTGCTGGAGTTCCAAACACCTTTCCGATAGCTGCAAGCAAAAACTACAATAAAGTTACTTACTATAGTACCTTTTTTTGAAGTCTAAAACTCTCAGGCGAATCGCATGCTAAATGCATTCCCCAATATTTTTGGAATGAAATCTACCCCAAAATTCTGCAGAGGTCTAGTCCTCTAACTGCATTTTAGTATACAGATTTTTTTTTTATGTATCAAGATACATATTTAACTGTGGTAACAGAAATAAAGTTTTGCAATTTTCTAGAGGGCACAGGACACTAATAAGATCATACCATAAGGTGGTTCAATATAGGTCACACTGATAATTTCTGTATTTTCTGACATTTGAGAATTTCACTTTGCAGCTTTAATCAACTATTAATATATTTTATTAATATACATCATGACTGTGCATATACACAGAAATTGATTTTCCATCAATTAAATTGTAGCTGTCACTGCGTGACACACACAAGTCACCTGACAACACTGTTCTAGTTTGAATGTAAATACTTCATTTTTGAGGATGTACTTTTGAGGATGTAAGTACTTCATTCTATAGAAAAACATAAGTAGGTAGAATGCAATTGCACAAATGGTGAATTTAGGCAGGTACACTATCTCTTGCATTGTGATAACTGGTAAAGATGTTGCAGTATTTTTCTCAGAATATCCCATTCAATAAAACTTAGTCCAGTGCTGTTTATCTTAGAAGAACCTTACAGCGACATGAAACTAAGATAATTTAAAATCACTGCCTTCTTTCAAGAAATCTAGAAGTTTGTTATCATTGTGTAGCTGGACCATAAAAATATATCACTTCTGAGACAATTTCTCTTTTTAACTCTCTGTCAATAAACATGCAAAAGCATGGCAATCTCTCCAGGACAGGTGCTGGAAGCACATGCTGCACAACCAGAAATGGTGGTACATTTGACTTCAGAATTCCAGGTCCAAACAGTGGGATGAGACAGTATTTTATCCTGGAAATTCCTATAGAATATCTATTGGAAGTAGAAGGGTTTGTTTCACATTTTATAAACAAAGAATTTTACCTGTTACTACATATGCTTTCTATGTGTATAATTAAGATTTTGGGTTGCTTCCTGAAAGAATATTTGGGAAAACAAAGATGACTGGTGAGAACTCTCACTCACCCTCATGAGTTGATATTTGCAGGAGAAAGGGAGAAAAGGGAAAACTTCCTTAATTTAACACTCAGCTTTCAAGTAACTCCTCTGCTGCTTCACCTTGTAGCCCTGGAAGAAAGGCTCTAGCACCTACGAATTCACGGGAAAAGCAGAAAAGATAAACTGAAACAGCTAGAAAGAGAATTGATGGAGATCTGCAGAGGGGAAGACAATTGAACTGTTGTGGGAATGGGATTATTAAATGCTTCTAGGATACATTTAAAAATCAGGACATAATTACTGGATTGGGAAGTAATTCTCATTGCTGCCTGCATAATTTTTCAGCACATTATACATTTGCAGAGGCAATGTACTCCATTCAGGTTAATTACTAACTTTTTTTTTTTTTTGGTGTATCTTTCTTGTTTCAGAAGGAAGATACGACATTATCTTTTCTTTGTATGCAATGACTGAAACAAATAAGTCTATCTTAATAAAAAATGTGCTTTAGGATATAGCAGCCAGTATATCCATGTGTCTTTTCCCTCCAAAAATTTTAACTGTGTCCTTTCCTTGCACTTGCTGACTTTATATAGTACTACAGATTTTTAAAGTACTAAAAGAATAATTTTCTAATCCTTACCTGTTTCCATGGGAAATGCCTTGACATAAATAACACTTGTGTGTCTTTATAGAAACACAGATGAGAAGCGTACTGTTAATTTGGTGGTGGTGGGGGTGTTAAATATATGTTCTACAGTAAAATTCATATTTTTGCATTGATCTACAGTAAAATTTTGCTTTTAGTAGTTTCTGCAGTTGTCATATCATATATCAACACAAGCATAATAGGAATAGCAAAAAACCTAACTGGTCATAGGTTGTAGCCATGATAAATCTGTGAGATCTCAGGTATGCTGTTACTAGAACATATTTTAATATCTTTCACCTGAAAATCTCAGGGCTTCTTAACTCATTAGGATTTTAACTTCTCAAAAAACCCAAAAATGTTAAAGTCAATGTACAAAAACTTAAAATCACACAGTGAGCAAGCAAGAAAATTTAAAACAATCCCTCAATCATCATTGGTAAAGCCTACCCATCTCACACTGGTATGCAGGTGTGTATTACTTAATAAACATTTCAATCTAAAATTGTAGAACTGCAAAAAGTTTTCTTTTTCTAGCATGTGCTAGCCCTGATGCATGCAAAAAACAGAGTTATCTCTAGATAGTCTTGGCTTCAGTGATTCAGTGACAATAGAAAGACCTTTTAATAAAACAGTAGAAGATGGTTTTAATATTAGTGTTTACATACATTCACGATTTGAATAATGTGGTAGTTTCCTACTGCTGCAAGGAAAACATATTCACTCCGATTGCATTTTAGCTTCTCTACTTTCTTAGGTTACAGGAAGATACCAGGTTTAGAGGGGAAGTCCAGGGAAATAAACACATGAACTGTTAAATCTCGTGCCCCCTTTGCTTCAGAGAAGCAACATGCTGTTGGACTAAATGTTAATTAGCCAGGATATCTCAAATCATGAAAAAAATAATCTCTACCACAATATCTGGCTTTTTTGTCTCCTAACATCTGTTTTTGTCTCCTAACATCTCCTAACCCTGTAAATGACATGTAAAATGTTTCACTACTGTTCACTCAGGTGGTGATAACGGCATCTGCCCCGGCCACGGGCACAAGAATGCAATTACTGCTCAAAAGTCACTGACACAAAACTTTGAGCTCTACCACTGATGGTCCATGGGCAGCACTCTGCAAATCCTTGCAATAGTCAGTGCTCTACAATTTAACTTCTACTTTGTACTTGACAGGCATTTGGATGGCATTTGAAGCATTTAAACTAGTTGGAAACAAAGTAGATTTGGAAACTTGACAAGTCAAAACATAAAGGCAAGCTAAGTGCCTGAACTGGAGAACCAGAGTTCAGTTTCTAGGCAGCAAGCATATAAGCAATAGCTTCTCATTCATATCAGCATTGTTTTATGTCTTACTGGAACTATTTTGCAAAATAAGAAACTTTTAACCCAGGGAAGAAGCTCCTACTTAGAAACTGTTTAATCAGAAATGAGGTTTTATCTTTGAAGATTTTCTTCCTTATTTGTAGCTTCCTGGTAATGCAGACTTTTCCACTGCACAGCTGCTGCCTCTCCTAGGAGGACCAGGTTCAGGACAGAGCTGGTGGAAATGTTATGGGAAAGGACAGCCTCAGCCTTATGCAAAAGAAAAGACTGCAGCACCTAGGTTAAACAGGATGACAGAATTAAGACATTTGGCTCATAAATAAATTGGAGGAAGAAAGTCAGAGTGTGAGGATGGTGTAGGAACCATACTAAAACCCCGTGTGGCAATCAATAGTTTGTGGCCACATTCTGAGCAGGAAAAAAATCATGGCAGAAAGAAAAAGGAATGACTTTTGATTCTTTTTGGAAGAAAGAGGACAATAAAAAGATGGACCTATGATTCGTTTGGGGAACAGTGATCGGTAAATTGTTTACCCAGTTTGGAGCAACCTTTGAACCTGAGATTCTTTGTTCAGAGTTCTGCTCCTTGTCAGCAGACCCCACACTTCTATATACATGCAAAGCCTTGCAGCATTACCAGCCTATAATGTTGTCAGTTTGTCAAAGGAGTATTTCAAAAGTGCTTGGAAACACCTCTTCCAAACAATTTTGTTACTCTTTGAGACTGACCTGCCTCATCAGAATTATGTTGAGAATTGCCAGAGAGAAGAAATATCTGGTGTTTGGTAAAACAAACCCTGCTTGAGAATAAAAGACTAAACGAATGTGGTAAAAGAGATTATAAATAAGAAGGTATCCTTCAGAAAGCCAGAGAGTCTATAGCCTGGCTGATGATCGGAATATTAAAGGAGCACGCAGAGAACAGACCATAGCAGAGAAGCCACACAAATTCTCTACACCAGTGTTCACAAAGAAAGAAACCAGATTTTTCTACGCCAGAAAATCTTTAGATGGGAGTAGGAGAGCCTCTCTGAAGCTGAAGTGAGAGCTGAAGAGGCTGGAAAACCAAAAGCCTCTCTCAAATGTCCTAATACAGGGGAGGGATTTACTAAACTGCTGGATAAGAGCTCTGGGACTCAGTCCAGATTAACTTTGGTGCCACTGCTGCCGTTGGCCAAAGTACATGAAAGGAAAATGGTGTGAATAAGCCGACAGTTTCCTTATGGGCACAAACCTGAGTGTCATCTAATATCTGGCTTTAGAGTCTAAAAGGTGGATGCAAGCAAGGTAGCTGTCTCCTAACGACCTCTTACAGTAATTTTTCTTTGCAGATAGACCTTATTAGGCACACCTTCACTGAATTCAACAGTTTTTTAATGCTTCATTAGAAATAAAATTAAAACCCACACCTTCCTTTAAACATGCTATACATAAGTAGAGGCCAGGAATATGATTATATTCCTTACAGATTTTTAAGAGATGGAGATTGCTGAAGCTATGACTGAAATGTAGGTCCTAATGTTGTAATGTATCTCAGCATGATAGCCCTTCCAAGGTAATTTTTGAGAGCTTTTCTGCTTAGCTCTCTCTACATAAATACATTATTTGGTCACAGGAAAGTAACACCACTTTCCCAATTCAAATTTCATAGGCATAATAAATTACTTCTCTTGAATATGATTCAGACAATCAGCCCCTTTATTTCATATCCATTTCTCTCTTAGAAAATCAAACATAAATGTAAATGGTGATGAAAACCCAGGTGGGTTGACAATTACTTTAAATGAGAAACATTGTCTGAAATCTTCTAAAAAAATTAATCAGAATTTAATGTCTAATTTTGCACAGGCCTGCCTCAAGTGACTGCTTAATAGCCTGGTTTCTGACAAGGATACCTAGACACCCAGTAGTATCAATAAATAACAGATTTGAATTTGGTCTGTGCACCTGGCTGTTGCAATTCTTTCCACATCTGAGTGGTTGGTGAATGATGTATGTCTGTTTATGTGGGTGGTTTTTTTCAAAAAATGTCTCTCATCCTTTTCCAAACTGGGGCTTTTTTCTCCTCTATAATCAGGACTACCTTCTGCTGAGAGAGAAAGACAGAAGCCACAGAGGGGAGGTGCAAGGCCCAGGGCATGCATTTAGATATTCTGGTTCAACTCCCAGTTCTGCCACCAGTTTTCTCAGTGAACAAGTCACATTACATGTCACAGTGTCCCCATTTTCCTATCAGCTACAAGGCAGATCATGAAACTGGTGTTCCATGTAAAGTTTTAAAGACCCAGTGATAAAAAAATACTTTTAACAAGCAGGAAAATGTCATTTGGGATCTCTAATGACAATTCATAACTCACTTTTTTAGAATCAATGATCTACTAATTAAAGACAAAGGTGCAAGACATCGTTCATCCTAATCTGCATTTTGGCATTCAATCTTTGGCATTCATAGCACATATTTTAAAGACCATCAGAGGACATGTAGAAGAGAAGAAAGAAAAGTTCAATTAATCCATCATTCAACTGAATCCCTTTCAGTGCTGACAGTCCTGAGCAAATCATACTAAGTTTTGGCTACAGTAAGTACAACAACAGCTCCATTTCTAGGTGATAGTTACACTGAAGCCATACACATTTCAGGGGTCACAATAAAGCCTTTACAGGAACCATACATCAACCATGATTTTGGAAAAGCCAAGTAGTTTTAGGAGTAGGACCCCATTAGTATAATTCTTAAAGACTGCAAGACATTGTAACTGCTACATTTTAGAAATTAGATAGATTAATTAGGGTATTGAAGCTATTTGGCCTGATATATCAGGACTGACAGTGCTAGAATTGAACTCTAAATGCCTAATGAAGTAAAGAACCAGAAGCTCTAGTACTCCAGAAATTTCTCAAGCTCAGCAAGGAGAAGACACCAGCTGTTCTGATATGCATAGGCTTGCTCAAAACCAGTGAACACACAGAGGTGCCTGTGGTATGAGCAAGTGGCAGACAGAGGTGGAGGCACAGCAAGGATCCTAAACTTCATTTAAAATTGCAACTTCACTTAAAGCTTAAAACTTCACTTTAAAACTTCACTTAAAATCAGCCATTTAAATGAGGACTGTGTCATTGCTGTATCTATTCCCAAGTAATACCACAACCAAAATAATTTCTAATTAGGAATTTTTAAGTATGTCCAGGACAAAAAGCAAATGTAAACAAATATACGGACACAATTAGCTCTACAATCTCAAAAAAACGTTCAAGAGTAAAGTACCAAAAATTGCGCAGCATTAAAAAAAAATATGTAACTAGTTATAGCATATAAATAAGCATAAGACAGGTTGCCCCATTTCCACTTGGCTGTAAAAGGTCTTAAAAACCCTTGTCTAAATTCAGTGTTGAACTTGCTTTGAGCAGGTGTCCTGACAAGAGACCTGACAAGAGTTGCTCCTAGCCAGATCACTCTGTGAAGTGGAATAGGAAGTTGAACACTTTTGCCAAAAATACTTCAAAACAATGGTCTCCCTTCCTTATTTTGGGGACAGAATAGCGGAATATTACATTTTGGGACAATTCAATGACAACAATCTGCTTTGTGTGTGTGCAATGTGAAAAAGAAACATTTCACTTAAAAGTCTGCTTTTAATTCAATGTTCTTTTCCAGGTGTCTTAAATTCACAAAACTTTGCTTCAAGTGCTGCTTCAGTACATGCTTTCAGCCCATCAACTACATCTTAAAAATGTACATTTCCTCATTCATTTATCAGGCCTCACCTACCCAGTTATTTGGCTGAGTACAGAACAGTATGTCTAATAAATATCATAAAGCTTCTCCTCAGACAAACCAAAATAGTTTCACATTGTTAATCTATTTTCCTTCATTCACCAATTTCTATTTTTAATATAGTATTTCATTAAAAGATAATGACATGGAAAACTAGGAAGTCTAGAGCCCTTCAAGTGGTTGCTTCAGACATCGATTTACCTCTACTTTTGAGAATGATTTTTATAACTCTCTAGCCTTTTAGCATGAACAATTGCAATTTTCAGCAAGGAAGCATAGTTCTCTCCATTTAGAGAAAAAAAATCAGCAAGGTTCTTCTTTAAGAGGATGGCAAATTTGCCAAATGCTTGTTTCTTTTCCCCTGTAAAAATTTGTCTTAAACTTCAGTAACATCGTCAGACTGAACCAGACCAAATTCCCATGTGGTTACAGGTGGGCAACTACTTCAAGAGAATGTAAGAGAAAAACTGAAAGCCTCTGGTCTCTAGACTGTGATCTCTAGAAGTGAATGAACATTTCTACAGGCATCTGGCATGTGGTTATGGCACACTGTTATGGCAAGCACAGACTTCAAATCCCTGGGCTGTATCACAGTAATCTCTGAAGGGTTCTCAGATACTTCGTGAAGGCAGCATGAAGGATGTGGGCTTCAAATGCGCTGTAATGTAGCATTTTCATTATGACAAGAAACAACACTCAGAATCTTCTCTCTACAACATGAAATTTCAGACTGCTCAAAGACAGTTAATGACCCTGGATCTAGCAGTCTAGTCCTCAAACTATTCATTGCCCCATTTCCTATGACTTGAGGTTGGGAAGCCATCAACATTCGACAGTCGACAGAAGGTCTCGGGTTGCTAAAAATGGACCACAACAACTGATCTTTCATTAGTTAGCAAATAACTGATTTTTCATTAAGGATCTAACATTTAATATTATTGCAAATTTTTGCCATAGTCACTGATTCCCCTACTGGTCTGTTGCTCTGATCCCACAGAGCACTTTATATTAAATCTGCCTTGTCACATGTGAAAGGAGGGGAAGAATGTAGCCTGCTAGTAACACAGAAATTCCCATTCATTTAGCACAGTAGAAAAATACTTCACTAATAAATAACAATAAAAATAACTTGAGAGAATGAGGTCTTTTGGAGCCAAGTCATCAGAAAGCCATTAAAGCAATGAAGAGATGGAAAACTACATCTGTATTGGATCAGAGATCACCTGGACCATACACATGGTTGGAGCTTCAGGATTGCAACTGCTGTAAAAGCTCCATTTGGAAGGTGGAATACCCCATCATGTGAAATACTAAGCTGAAATATACTTCTCCAAAGCAGAACAGGAGCAATCTTCAAGAAAGCATCAGTGGATCATAAACAAAACCAAAGCTATTCTTCTCTGCTACTCAACAAGAAGAAAGAGGGAGATGACAAGGAGCTTATTCCATGTGAGCTAAATAATAACATATAATTTAAGAATATCATAAGGTCCTTTTGGCTTATTCAGAAAGAAAGGGTGAAGCATTTGGAAAAAATATAAGAGCTGTAAATTCTGCCTCAGATGCTGATTACATCAGCAGAGATTCTGGCAGACTAATTGTCTCTCAAAGCAGCATGGTAACAGATGCAGAAGGAAACACTTGCAAATATAAGAGGAGAGAAGGAAAATAACTCTTCAGTACTGAAAGAAGTTTTTAAAAGATGAAAGAGCAGTCGGATGAAAAAAATTATTAAATTACCACAGAAACTCACAAATAAATGTTCCTACAGCATAGCTCAAGAGCCACTTGAAGCCTGCTTTTTTTCTGAATGAAGCCCAAAAACCATATTTCAGTTGTGTCAATTCTACTAAAAATAATATATATGAACTTTTTATGCTGCAGCAAGTAACCTTCTATGAGAAAAACCTCAGCAACCATAGCTTACAACCTATGTTTAAAATTAACCAGACATTTAATCAAGATTTTATCTAGCTTCCTACATATTTATTGAAACTATTTATTGAAATCAGGTATTCCTCAGAAGTTAAATGATAGATAAAAGTCATAAGTTAGCAGCTTTGACAATTTATTAAGAAACCTCAACTAATTTAGTGCAGAAGGAAAACTGACATTACATTTAAAGAAAAGAGAAATTACATCTCTTTTCCACTATGTCTAAAAGCTATATCATCATAAGCAAATTGAGGAGATAGATATAGAAATGGGATATGACACAACTGAATATTTTTCAAATGTATGACATAATTAATACCTTTAAACAAGGCAAATCCTTCAATATGAACCAAAGGAGATTATTTAAATTAAAATATTCAATCAAGAGAACTATGAATTATTAGAGAAAAATGTGGACCTTGGGTTTACCACAGCACTACATGTGTACTTACTACACTCAAGTATGTTGAAGAAAAGTACTATTATAAGAGATCTATTAAAACAGAAAAGCTTAAGAGATCTCGGAGAAAACACAAAAACAAAAAAACAACCAACCAAAAATATTTCAAAACATTAAAAGTTAACACTTTAAAAGTTAATCAGATGGTACACCAAGAATATTCACTTAACCTTTAACTTCATCTGAGAGAAATGTGACAATTATCAAGTCCTACCTAGAGAAAAGGATTTCTTTCTCCCACAGATACATGGGTAATATAGGATCAGTAATGAATCCAGCAGAACCTTAAATGTTTTACTTCATCCTATGTTAACTTTATCTGCTTTGAATATTTCATGCGCAGGCATGCCAGATTTATGACCTGCAACTGAGGGATCTGGAGAAATTTTTCCAAGACTTCATAAAATAAATGTTCTTAAACCCTTGCATATGAACCAGTGAGAGCCTTCAGTGCATTATCAGCAGTCTTTTAGGAGCAGGAAGAATCTATGCACCTGATCTCCTTGTTTGTAAATTGTGAGCTTAATTAAAAAACAAACAAACAAACAAACAAACAAAACCTACCCCAAACCCAAAACCCACAACATTGACTATTTTTGAACTGCTGGTTGCTGTTGCTCCTAGCCAGATCATTCTGTGAAGTGGAAGTTGAACACTTTTGCCAAAAATACTTTAAAACAATGGTCTCCCTTCCTTATTTTGGGGACAGAACAGCAGAATATTATACTTTTTAATTTTTTATATTTTTTCTTTAAATGATCCTCTACTTTCAATGCCCCTGCCGTAGACAGGGACACCTTCCACTAGAGCAGGTTGCTCAAAGCCCCATCCAGCCTGGTCTTGAACACCTCCAGGGATGGGGCATCCACAACTTCTCTGGACAACCTGTTCCAGTGTCTCACCACCCTCACTGTAAAGAATTTCTTCCTGATATCTGATCTAAATCTCCCCTCTTTCAGTTTAAAACCATTACCCCTTGTCCTGTCACTACACTTCCTGACAAAGAGTCCCTCCCCATCTCTCCTGTAGCCCCCTTTAGACATTGGAAGGCTGCTATAAGGTCTCCCTGGAGCCTTCTTTTCTCCAGGCTGAACAACCCCCACTCTCTCAGCCTGCCCTCATAGCAGAGGTCCTCCAGCCCTCTGATCATCTTCGTGGCCCTCCTCTGGACCCATTCCAACAGGTCCATGTTCTTCTTGTGCTTAGGACTCCAGAGCTGGACACAGTACTCCAGGTGGAGTCTCATGAAAGCAGAGTACTCTTCTCAGCACTTACTAGTTTGCTAAATTTTCCTACAGATACAGGCTTCATTAAAGCCAGTGATTATTCTTCACTAATAAAAGCAATCTGAAATTTTTAGTAGGCAACAACAAGGGTTTTTTCTGCTTTAGAACAAATGTGAAACTACGATTTCCTGTTCTTAAATATTCTTAATTCTTAGGAGCATTGCTTATTCAAAAGGATTAGAAATAGCTAACTCCTGTCTCCTTTTGACAAACATAAGGTACTGTAACACAGAGGAGAAAGGCAGGTATCATTATTGATCAAAAACTATCTTATAAAAGAACTCTTCCATCTAAGTACACACAGTAGAAATTGTTCAGTATTGTCATATATTTCTAATTTTGCTTCCAAAAGTTAAATACCATGTAGATAAATGAAGTAATTTAGTGGTATTTCCCTTCAGCCTCACTATTCAGTGTCTGATTCTTCTTCTCTGACATCATTATTACATAAGTATGTTCCAAGAAAGTGCCATTTATCTCTGATTTTATAAAATGAGCGAGCCTTTAATATGGTTGGGTGAAATTAATTTGCATACAAAATATGTGTACAGTACTGGAATAGAAGAATTTACTTTCCCTTCCAGAATTTACAATACAAATATTACATATTCAGAAATTTATTTTAATGAATATGGACTGATCTGAAATCACCAGTTCTTTCAACACTGAACTGCAAAATTCTACAAAATCTCGGGTTAAGTTTCATTCATCTTTCTCTGGAGTCGATCACGAGAGACCAAAAAAAAAAAAAAGAATTTAAAATATTAACAGAAGAATCCTAACTCCATTGAAGTCAATGTTCCTATTATTCCTAAGAATAGTAACATGGTATTTGGGACGTTTTATTTTTTATTTAATTGCTCTTTGATTTAATAAACTTCAGGTCAATAAAATCAGTTGTTTCCACCTTTAGGAACCACATTAGCTGTCCAATTAACTTAAAAGACAGGAAGGCAGACACTGAGGATCTGTTGATTGATGTGTACATACCACCTTTCATCATTCCCACTTCATAGCATTTTCTTAGTCGGCAAGCCTGGCAACTCTTTCTTCTGTTCTTGTCAATGGTGCACTGGTTGGTAGCAGGACACATGTAGTCATTGTGCCCTACAAAACCAGAAGGAAGGTAAGGACACAGTTACACACAGACAACAAAACTGCCTATAGTACTCGCTTATTTTTCATTAACTATCCAGTACAGCATCTAACATTTCAGGAAGAAGGCAGGGTTACCATCATAATCCATGACAAAAGTATTGATACAGATAGTGAAACTAACATCTATTCACAATACATTTATTCACAAGTTCTTTAAAAGCCCTGTTAAAAACACAAAATACAACTTCTGTAGAATAATTAAAATAATGAACAATTAAAGCATTGACAAAAGAGGATGGATTAATATGAACAAGTCCCCTGATTTCCTTGCACTTAGTCTGAGAAATACAATGCCATCTGGTCTATGTGCCTGTGTTGATGTTTAACCAACAGACTGCACAAAATGGTTAGAGGTTGACAGAATTAAAAAGGCCTACGTACAGAACAATTTTTAATATCTACCACGATCTGGGGCAGTTAAGAAACAAACATCAACATAAAATAGAAGCAAGGACCATTAATTAATTGCATCTCAGGAATAAATCAATATCTAATTCCAATTGCATGTGTACTCATGTATGCAAAAGCTTGTTCTCATGACAAATTCTTAAGTTACGAAATTTGGTACCAGTAAAGTACCAACTTTGTTACTGGTACCTTTTCCTTCAGAACTCTACTTCCTCATTTACTATCCTCTACATCTTAATTCTTGTTAAAAATATTTGCACTGTACCATAATTTCTTACTGCCAACAAGCCTCTATTTCAATTTTCTCTTAAAATATGTGTGCTATAAAATTATTTTCCAACCATAGACAAAGCTTATCAAGGGTAAAAAAGACCACCCAAAATGATCTTATTGGTGCTCTGTATTCATCTAAACACAACTAAGGTACAGCACACAACGAAACGATTTTACTGCAGAACTGTTTGTTCTTTCTTTCAGGTCAAGGGATCAGCTTGAGGTAGAGTAGGGTGGAGGCCTTGGTCTCATCAAATCATCTATCCTTGACTAGAAATTAGAAAAGAGAGTAAAAATTACTATCAGATTACACCAGGAACATCTGCTCTCTAATGCTACATAACTGGGATCCAATCACAATAAGCAACCAAAGTATAAACTTGTTGATATGGTGACAGCTGACTACACGCTGCCTCAAATAGACAGAATTATTATTTTTTAGATCTACTTGACAGAACGGTATAATACTGGAAAAATTTGAATCCACAGGCTCTGCTCCAGGACTGAGGTAAATAGGTAGAACAGAAACACTACCTCAATCTCAGCATGAAAGACCGTTTTAATTTTCAGTTCCTCTGGTAGGATACAGACTGTTCTATATCTGATACAAAACATTTCACATGTAAAAAAAAAAAAAAATTGAGTCAGCCTCATATAAAAACAGCCTCAAACGTACAAAATACGTTATCTACAGGGAAAAGCAGCAAAAAGGGAAAGCCATATTTATAAGAAAATGCACTTTTATTAGGTCACACTGAACAGCAGAAAATATTGTAGCGCCTAACCTCAATCTCCAGCCTTGTTTTATAAGCCAAGCTCTGAAATAGCATGAAAAAGACAGAAAACTTTGCTTAATCTTTTTTAAAACAAAGACAGACTTTGACAGAATATCTGATTTTCTCCCTAGTGAAATTAAAAGGTAAATTCACAAAAGGAATGAGCACAGGCTCTGAATTCAGCAAATATTTTAGAACACCATTTAGCTCTCTGTAAAACAAGCAGATAAATGTTCCCACTTAGGTCAAAGCTGAACACGTGCTTACCACCTTTGCTGGACTGGCTGATGCTCAAAAGGTTCAGCTCTCAAAAATAAATAAAAAGTGACAATATGCAAAAAACAAAAACCAGGTAGAATCAATATCAGCAACGCAGCCGTTCTTTTTTTGCAGTAGTTGTGTGGATGATAACCTTTTTTTTGCTCTGAACCTAGATTTCCTTATGCAAACTGCAAGCATTTAGGAAAAGAGATTTTGTTTATAGAATAGTACATAAAATAATCATATTTGTGATAGAGCTAGAAATTAACATGATTCATGTTATCTTATTTTCACATCTGTCCTGGTTTTATCTTAAATACACACTTTGAAGGTTAGCATAGTTAGTCTCTTTTCATGCACATGGCCTGCACCTTAGACAAACCGCTCTTCTTTCAGAGTACTTGACAGGCTTGACAGAACAAGACCTTTAAAATTGTGAATGCAAAAAAAAGAAAGTACTGTAGGTGAGGGGCATACTTCAGATTACTAGTGTCATAGTAATGTCATTGTTTAGACTTTATATTTGGTGTAAATCTAGGAAGAAGATAACCCATTTAATACTTCACACAATTTTTGGTTTAGTTTAACCAATATGCCTTCAGGAGACTGGAAAAGATGTTAGCAACCAGAAGAAAATGTTTCATAATTAGAGTATACATTTGATATGATTATCAAATAAATTAGCAAAGAAGAAAGAAACAAAGGGCTTCTCCAGGACCATCTGATTTCAAGTACTCAGTCACAGGAAGGGAGGAAGGAAGTTTCCTTTGCAAGGCACAGACAGACTAGGGCAGTCTATATTGGGGTGGCATGGAAGGGAAAAAAGTAGAACAGAATTAAAGAATAGGTAACACGCAAAGACAAGTTTTATTTTAAAGTGAAGTAGTATAACTCAATAACTCTGAAATAAAGTGAATTGTCTTTTAACTATTCTACCTTTTATCCTTAAAACTAATCTCTTGGCAAAGCTGATTCTGAACAATCTGACTTATTAGAAGAGATTTCTCACTGTGGGGAATCATCAACATGAAAGTGGAAGCATTAACTGGTGCCCAGCTGCCCTGCACTTTGTTTTCATGGTATTCATACGACACCAAGCTGTGTGGTCTTGTCGATACACCTGAGGGACAGGATGTCATCCAGAGGGACCTGGACAGGCTCAAGTAAACCTCATGAGGTTCAACAAGAGCAAGTGCAGGGTTATGCACCTGGGCCGGAACAATCCTCGCTATCAATATAGATGAGGCATTAGAAAGCAGCCCTGAGGAAAGGGACTTGGGGGTGCTGATGGACAAGAAGCTGGACATGAGCAAGCAGTGTGCACTTGCAGCCCAGAAGGCCAATCGCATCCTGGGCTGCATCAAGAGATGTGCTGCCAGCAGATCCAGTGAGGTGATTCTGCCACTTTACACTGCTCTGGTGAGACCTCACCTGCAGTACTGCGTACAGGTCTGGAGCCATCAATATAAGAAGGACACGGACCTGATGGAACGGGTCCAGAGGAGAGCCACAAAAATGATCAGGGGGTTGGAGCACCTCTGCTACAAGGACAAGCTGAGGGAGATGGGGTTGTTCAGCCTGGAGAAGAGGAGGCTCCAGGGGGACATAATAGCAGCCTTCCAGTACCTGAGGGGGGCCTACAGGAAGGCTGGAAATAGTCTGTTTACAAAGGTCAGCAATGACAGAACAAGGGGTAATGGCTTTAAACTGGAGAAGAGCAGATTTAGATTAGACATTAAGAATAAGTTCTTTACTATGAGGGTGGTGGAGCATTGGAACAGGTTGCCAAGGGATGTGGTTGAGGCCCCTTCCCTGGAGACATTCAAGGTGAGGCTCGACGAGGCCCTGGGCAACCTGGTCTAGTTGGGGGTGTCCCCGCTGAGTGCGGGAGGGTCGGACTAGATGGCCTTTGAAGGTCCCTTCCAGCCCAGATGATTCTATGATTCTATTCAAAATGTAACACATGTTAGAAGAGAGACTAATTAGGCCATTTGGATAGTTGGCAGCACATGCCACTTGGCCACTGTGGTTTTATTGTTGGGGTTTCTTAAATAAATTATCAGATAACTTGCACAAAATTAAAGGCACTGAGTTTAATAGGGTAGAGCCCCTAGTTTTTATCCCCCCATATGTATGACTCACATTGTCATGAGCTAAAAAAGAAGAGTTTAAGGGAGCTATTGGAGGAGCTTGAGGAGGAGTATGGTTTATTTTTTTTTATTTTAAAGCTGTAAAAATAACATTAGGTATTTTTATAGCACATATTTATTATATTCTAAGGTCTTTACAGAACAGGGTGCAAAGGTCTGACTCTTTCCTCACAACACTAACTTTAGATGTGACAGTCTGTATAATAATGACCAACAGTAAGGGGAGGAGGGGGGGGAACCGGGAGACTGGGGAAGCAAAGTGTCAACAAGAAGATAATGGCTGAAATTTCGATCATTTTGAGTTTATTCTAACCCAGCCTGTCGTAATCAGAGCTTCTTCATACTGCACAGGCAGTTTGACTTTCTCTCATCAACGCGAGTCACGTGGCTAATACTTATGTTCAGAGACTCATCCCTGTCTGTCTAGGGGTTCTCAGGATAGCTGTGGTGTATGCAACAGCAGCACATGCTTGAATTGGGGTGAGTGAATGACTTATCTGTGAGGTCTTCAGTCAGAAAAACACTCCTTATTTCCTTAAAGTTAAGTGTTACTACATTCAGCAGAACATTTAAGCACCTGTGTACTTCTAGCAAGTAGTCCCAGCACAGTATATATGGTTAAATTAAGTACATGCTTGAGTGTTTCACTGAATTACAGCTTTGAAGAGCTGAGTTTGTTTTGTCCTTGACCAGCAAGGATGAAAATTGGGATCATATTAATATATCAATGGCAATTAACATAACAGAAATATTTTTTTTCTTAAATGTGTAAACAGTTGCTATATTATATTCCAATAACCATCAGGATTAGCCTGACAGAATAATGAGTTTAAGCAGTAGAACCATTTTACCAACAAATGAGCTAAAGAAACCAACACATCGGCATGCCAGCTTAAGAATGCTCGATGACGATTCTACAAAGCCAATAAATGAACATTTTTGTCAGGTGAATTTCGTATAACACTTAAACTGATGTAGTTGAATTGAGTCATCATATCTTTCAAACAAATTATTATTATTATTATTAGTCATAATTACTATCCTTTTACTTTAATTATTCTTATATTTTCAGTCTTCAAGCCACACAAATTTCTTAGACTATTCTTTGTCTATCTGCATAAGACATCTGCCAGGTTAGCCGTTACTTGTGAAAGCACCAGGTTCTTCTATTACCTTATTCTGACAGTGAAATTAGCAGAATTTCATACACATAGGTCAAAGGAAGACTAGAGTATACACTTTATCAACACCTTAAGGAGCCAAGCAAGTGGTGAGTGGGAAGACTTCAGATAAAAAGCAAACCTGTGGAAAGAGTAACTCAACAGCAAGTGGAAAGTTTTCATAAACAGTAAAAAGGGAAAAAAATAGCACCTGGACATTGCATATGTTAACCCAGTATGAACAAACGTCAAATACAAAATAAAAAGTTACACCAATTTTAAGTTAAAGTGCCCTAGTAAAACTGCACTGACTGATTTTAAAATCTCACTCTTTCCTAACAGGTTTCACAAAAGAACAGAAGGTTATGTCTGATTCCTTTATAAGCACAGACACTCAAATTCACAGCTTAATTACTCTCAGACAAGGGCTTTGGATTTGAAACTTGGGTTCTCTTAGCAGCTACCCAGCACTGCTGAGATTAATCATTTTCTGTTTTTAAACTAGCAAGACATTACTACATGTTACAGTTAGGAAAAGGGTCTAGAAGATTGTAAAACATGCTTCCTTACATCCTGTGAGGAAGTCCTCCTTCTACGCATACTTCAGAGAGAAAGATCACAGAACCACTGAAGAATGAGAAAGGAGGAAAGGTCAAAAGCTATATACTCTGTATTATGTCCATCAGCTGTGGCTTGTAGCTCCCACGCTGAGTGTTCACATTCTAGTGGAATCTTCTTGCCTTCACATAACTATAGCACTGTTCACAATAGCAATTAATTCAAGCCAAATGGTTATGATACCAATCTTTCCTGTAACCTTTCCATATACTATTTCAGCTAACAGGAAAAATGAAGAAAGAATGAGAATGCGCATTTGTGGAAGCCAGTGATAAGTGGTGTTCTTCAGGGGTTGGTATAGAATCATAAATGATTTGTAAAATGTAAAACAGTATTTAACTGTAAAAATAAATAAATATAAAATTAAATTTTCTACTCCAGCAGATAATTTCAAAGTTTTTGTTATTGGCTTTAGTCCTAAAATTTCAATTGGTGTTTAATCTACTGTTTCAGGATTATGATACCATGTACAAAGTCTACTTCCACCCCAATTCCATTTCCATCTTTTTCAATTTTAGACAAGGTAACAAAATAGGAAGTATATTTTTTTCCTCTTGACAAATAAAAAAAGACGCCAATCCAGATCCCAGTCTCTACAAAATCTGTCAAGGAGTGTGACATCTAGTTTCTGTTTCCCTATCTGATAAATCACAATTGTTTTAAATCCTTGGCACATGATTAAACTAACAGCTGTGTTAAAGGAAAAACTCCCACAATATATTACTCACAACCATCTCAATATGATCCCTCCAGAGACAAAAAGCATTTTCAGAGAGTCGTAGGCAAGCCATGGCCATCTTATTCCCATAGCCTTTGAATGAAATCTCTTGTATTTTTAGCTTCCCAGTTTATTTGAGCTTAAACTGGAATTCAACTACAGAAAACTCCCACAACTAACAAAAAGAGGCCAAAAAATTTAAAATATTGCAAGCTATTCTTGTGCATTTAAAATCCAATCAATTGTTAGCAAAAAGCAAATTAATATAACTCTATTTTTATTCCAGATACAGCATCAGGTTTTGCACTGTGATGGGACCTATTGAATAAACTTAGCTAGTCTTATTTTCTATTTGGATCTTTGGTACCTGAATGGTTTCTGGTATCATAAAGTTTGTAAGTAGCTGCAATGTATTTACCCTCACAGCACCCTTGTAAAGGAAATGATGGTATTTGCATTTTACTGGGGGGGTAGACAGGAGTCTCACTGGGCAGAGCATGCTGTGAATGTGGGCATTTCTAAGCACAGTTGAGTTTTCTGCATTGAAGTCTGTGAAACTGAAACTGCAATACAGTCAACTCACAGAATCACAGAATCGCTCAGGTTGGAAGCGACCTTCAAGATCATCTAGTCCAACCAAAAAAAAAAAAACCACCACACACAACAAACAAACACACAAACCAACACTAAAACATAGTCCTGAGCACCACATCAATTCGCCTTTTGAATATCTCCAGGGATGGTGCCTCAACCACTTCCCTGGGCAGCCCATTCCAATGCTTGATAACCCTTTCAGTGAAGAAATTCTTCCTAATATCCCACCTGAACCTTCCCTGGTGCAACTTGAGGCCATTTCCCCTTGTCCTATTGCCTGTGACTTGGGAGAAGAGACCGACCCCCACGTCTCTACACCTTCCTGTCAGTTAGTTGTAGAGCACGATAAGGTCTCCCCTCAGCCTCCTTTTCTCCAGGCCGAACAACCCCAGCTCCCTCAGCCTCTCCTCATACGACTTACTCTCCAGACCCCTCACCAGCTTCGTTGCCCTTTTCTGGACCCGCTCCAGCACCTCAATGTCTTTTTTGTGGTAAGGGGCCCAAAACTGGACACAGCACTAGAGGTGAGGCCTCACCAGTGCTGAGTACAGGGCGACGATCACCTCTTGGGTCCTACTCACCACACTGTTCCTGATACAGGCCAGGATGCTGTTGGCCTTCTTAGCCACCTGGGCACACTGCTGGCTCATGTTCAGCCTGCTGTCGACCAGCACCCCCAGGTCCTTTTCTGCCAGGCAGCTCTCCAGCCACTCTGCCCCCAGCCTGTAGCGCTGCAGGGGGTTGTTGTGACCTAAGTGCAGGACCCGGAACTTGGCCTTATTGAAACTCATCCCGTTGGTCTCAGCCCATCGATCCAGCCTGTCCAGATCCCTCTGTAAAGCCTCTCTACCCTCCAGCAGGTCGACTCTGCCACCCAGCTTGGTGTCATCTGCGAACTTACTGAGGGTGCACTCAATCCCCTTGTCCAGATCATTTATAAAGATGTTAAAGAGAAGCGGCCCCAGTGACTCCAAAATCCTGGTTTGTTAAATTATAATATTAATCTTTAAAATCAGTATTTGACAAAAAGCTCCTTTTCTGCGTATGTACCACTTTCTCATGCAAAGTAAAGCAATGTTATGCTCTTCTTTCATTTACTGTGCTCTTTGGTTTACTCACTTATACCTTAACATCATACATGGCCTGTAGAAGATTCATCCATTTTACAATCAGAAAGGTCAGCAAAGATAATTTAGTCTGTTTTCCTGCGTGTCTCAAGCCACATTTTAGACTGGAGAATAACTATATTTATAACAGAGGAAGTTCAACTGTTTCAAAAATTTGTAACTAAATTAAATCAAATCTTTGAGAGAAATACATAATTTTATTCAAAGAATTCAGACAATATTTGCTATATCTGTTACTAAGTTATAGAGCAGTTAGTTGCCATGCTAGCTCTTTTACACTAACTCTGAACTAGTAAAGATACTTCAATGAAGTTTGTAAATAGTCTCCTTTTTGGAAATAAATTATGTCAAAGATCACTTCATGCACTTCCAGTAAATTTATCATTTTAGTAATCTTAAACAGGTCTCTCTAGTTTGATTTCTGCTTTCCAAAAGTGACTGCAAAGGACAACTCAACCTTCAGAAAGTCTGAAAGTTCATGGGAGTGAAACTTATGGGGCCACTTCAAATCAATAAACCTACCTGAGTTAATGGAGTTTACAAAAACATGTTTCCCTGCACAGTCTCTAAAACCAAGTGGAACAGTTAAGTACTTTCCTGCTGGACACACAAACATGTTCTCCTATAATTTGTAAATGTAAAGTTTTGGTTTTTTTTTTCTTTTCCTGTGAATATTTTGAACTGCTGACATGCTCCACCCTGAGCTAGGAAGAATGTGAGTTTCCATATGAAATATTAATTAAATACTTGCAACATGAAATACTGTTTAAGTTTCTTTGTTGCTTGATATGGCACAACAGTCATATTCCAGAGGAAGTAAAACACTATTAAAGCTAATAATACAGGACAAATTAAGTACAGCTTCTAAGGACTAGGAATTTTGTCTAGAAGGTGGGAAAAGCTTTGACTTGGCAGGGGAAGAAACAGTGACCATTTATAAAAATCAGATAACAATCAGTGAGTGTTCTCTGCTTTCTGGTATAGTGTGTTGCCCAGCTTCAGAAAGGCTTTCAGCATTGCCCAGGGTGACATTTCATATGTTCGCTAGAAAACTATAATTTAGATGATTTCAGAAAACCAGTCTCAGGGAAGAACTATCAGAGTTCACTGTTACAATGGAAGCTGATATTGAATAAGGCTCCAGAGTGTCTGTCCTGGATCCAGTTCTATGCAGTATTTTCCTCACTGATGGGTAATGGACTGGAATATTTATTTTATTAAATGTTATTCATTTGTAGATGACATTTATATGTGTTAGAAGAACAGAGAAAAGACCAGACTATTCTGCTAGTCAGACAGAGATAAATCTGGAATAAACGGCAGGAGTCTACAGGATGAGAATTCTAAATTATTTTGGCAAACCACAGATAGCACAGGGGGAAAAACAGCATAAAAGTAAGGATCAGTAGAAATCTCTACATTAAAACGGGAATAATCAGATGCACAAAACAAGATGGGAAAGTGGTTTCTTCTCTAGAAAAGTATGCTTGAGTTTATTCTACATTAAACACTGATTATGAGTGAACAGTGTCATTTTTTTATAAATAAGGCAAACATTACAGTGTGATGGATGTAGACGAATACCACTGGCTGGGCTTGTAAGGTGATCCTATTGCTTTGTTCAGTACTCATAAAGCATGTTATAGAAGGAAATCAGGCTTCAAGAAAAAAAAGAAAACAAGACAAAGTGGAGAATCCCCAAAGCAGAATAACTAGAAGATTAGAAGTCTAGAAAACAAAACCTATGAGAAAAGGATCTATAAACTGGGCTTCTTCAGATTGGGTAAAACAGAATAATTTTGTGGGTTTTTTTTAAAGTGTGATTTTGCTGTTGCAAAATGAAAAGGAACATTTTTTTTCCTGTGGCATGATAGACAGGAAAATAAGTGATTAGTTTAACCTGCAGGGAGAAAGATTCAAATTTGATAGTAACCTTCAACGATAAGGAGAATAAAACATTGGATCAGGCTACAGGTTTTTAAGAAGTTCAGTAAACATATGTATGGAATTGGCAACAGTTGATCCTATCACAGCACAGAAAGATGGACTAGGACTCAAAGTTCACTGCAGCCTTATGATTTGCTTAGACCATGAAAATATAAGGAAGTGTCTGGGATGTAAACATCTTAAGTCACTGCCTCATCCATGCTGAACACAGCACTTAAAACTCACTGGGAAAGTACCACATCCAAAATTGCCTTACCAGGAAAAAAGAGGTATCGACTCTTGCCTTTCAATAACACCCAAGTGTCTGAAACAGTACCACCATCAATTAGACTGCTGAATTCAAAACGTTCATTAGGGGACAAGGATCACAGCATGTGTTTAACTCAAGGGGCTCTAGAGAAAAACTACTAAAACCACAAAGATAAATCAAAAGAATTTTCAGAAGAACCTGGCTGACCACAGGCTGTTAGAGCAGTTCCAGTGATGGCTAAACCCTGGTGGACTTTCTGAACTCACAGTCTGTAGCCTTTGAACTTCCAGCAGTCACCGACCTCTCAAACTGGAACCGTGTATTTTCCACTCTGAGACTGGATACCTGTCTGCAGTCCCCTGTTTACTGGCTGTGATTACCTCTGCTAGTCTCACTTAGGTTCATGTTCTGTAGTTTTGCTCTTTCTGCTGACAACTTATGGGGTCAGTCTGCAGGCAGTCTTATTAAGGAGGTTCTGTCTTTTTGGCTGCAGGATCTGTGCAGCATTGGCAGCTTTTATCAAACAGATTACAAAAATACCATGAAAACAAAAGGGAATAATGGCAAGTTAAAGGGAAAATCTCAGAAACCTCCCAAACTGACAATATTGCAATTGCTGCATTGCAGCATTATGTAAACACCCACTTATTAGGCATGTTTTTCCAGTGAAATTCTCTCCAACTCAGAAGAAAATATGTATGTATTACCACAACTCCTAGCATTAAAGTTTGAACTACATACTTTCAACAAAGTACAGCTCTATCGCTGTGAAGTTAAAACAATTGATAACACTTCAAGTTTACTGCCAAAACTCTCTTACTTGATAGTCAGAAGGCATTACTGTTAAATAAAATCCGTGTTCAAGCCACACAATTAAAATACTCCCCAGCTTCAAAAATTCCTGCACTTCAGACAGCGCTATATCTCTGTGACCAAGACATTAACGGCAGGCCTCTGGAATCCCTCAGCACACCTATTCATCCATTCTTGGATGCCAACCTATTCTTGCCGGGCTGATACTGCCTTGCATCACATAGTAATTCTTTACTGAATATTTGTGAAATATCCCAGATTTTTGTCTGAGTATACAGCTGTGAGAAAAGGCAGAGAAGGTGCACCAAAAAAACCATCAGAAGGGCATATGAAGGAGGCAGGGAAATAGAACCGGAGATTTCTAAAATACTTCAGCAATTCTGAGTTCAAGCTACCCTCCACTGTAAGGAGTTACCCCTCATTTGTTCTGACTCCCTTGAGCTCTCACTGAGGGTTCTCAGCCACACACGTGTAGGCATTTGTTGGATGCTTGTCAGAGATGGTAAGAGTAATTCCTTCCTGTCTCATACCCTTTGGTGGCTATCCAAAAAACAAGAGAATTAGAAGGAGTGGGAAAGAATGTGTGAGTCACAAGGGGATTTTTAATTTGTAAATGGCATTTGCAAGGTTGATGTTGAAATACTTCATCCAATTCTGACATCCAAATATTAAAGGAGCTATTATGGGTGTGGGGGGATCAGAAAAGGTGCAAAGACAAAGACTCAGAAGATAGATAGAAATATATACAGCAGGAAATTGTTCACTTAATTAAGGTGATTTAACAACTTAAGTTCTGGTTAAGTCTGGTTTTGTGGACGTGATGTAAAAGCCAAAGTAATTCAAATTAGAAAGATAAATTTTAGCAGATAGGAGGACAAATCATTAGAATAAGCAATTGTTTCATGAAAGCTCTTGAGCCCACAGATCAAGACTGAGCATCTTTTAAAAGATTTGCCTCCATCAAGTTGCCAGGCTTTGTACACAGATAGCATATAAAGTTTATACTGAGAGAAAACCAGACTTAATGATCTAACGGCCCTTCTCGGTCTTAAAATCCATAAATATTTTAGTAGAGAAGTACAGTGTGCTGTGATGTGACTGCTTGTTATGCTTCATTCAAGTCAGTTGACCAAGTACAGTCCTGAAGGCTACGTATACTGGGCAAAGAATAAAGCACTCTTCTATCACCAAGCAACACAGTGTTCTTGGTGTTACATGATTTTTTCTCTCCTATGAAACATTATACATTAATATCAGTCTGCACAGAGTTTTCTCAAAACAAGGTCCCAAATCACTTTTGGGAAACTAAACTAACAAAATAGACTGACATGGACAGTTTCAGGAGGCAGTTTTGATTTTCCACCAATCATCTGTTGTTTAAACAAAATTAAGCAGTTGCACATATTAATTCAGGTTGCCTTTTAAGCTTTAAGTGTTTGACAGCAAAGCAAAACAACTTAGCATTTAAAATTCACAAAATATTTCCAGAACCATTACAGCTCCCCTGGATAAAAATGAAGCTACTCATCTCCACTTGGGTAAGTTCCAATGCAGATGTGAGTTTTCACAAAATTTAAGTATATACCTATACAAGCAAGCATAGATACCTCAGATACTGTTGAGAATAACAGATATACGGGGGGGGAAACAGATTACCCTGTACAGCTTGTGTGTTGTTCATGTCTGTACTCATTTTTTCCTGTGGTTCTACTAAGATCCATATAGAATATTTGACTACAGTCTATTAAGAACATGAAACTCCACTACAGCAATTCTGTGAAATCTCCAATGAAAAGTACAAAAATGACCAATCACCTCTGCATCTATATATGTATCAAGAAATACAGGACAACAAAGCACAAAAGTATCATGGTTATCTTGCATTTAAAGAAAGACACACTATAAACAGCAACAAAAAACTTTGCTGAAAGCATTCTATGTTACTTTTTTCTTTTCATAAAATCAAGTCCTGTGTAACCTCAATGCAGTTTAATCATATGGTTCCCAGGACATTTTTGTCTCTTTTTTAGGAATGCACATCATATATACAGTGCAGCTATAATAATATTTAGTCCACATACTCTTCTACACATATACCAACACATTAGCAGTATACTTTCCTAGATATCCAATCACAACTTATTTAAAATTATTACCATCTGCAATGTAAATTGCATGTTTTCTCATGTATTCACAATCTAAAAAAATACTGTTATTTTCATAAATTGGACAAATTTACAATGAGAACATGTAACTGCTGAGGTAGAGACCTCTTCCAGATCCAGTAGGTAACTCAAAAAGTCCCTTAGCTCATCAAGACTGGGTACCTATGACTTTAAAAATCCCTTAGAGGACTTTTCATATCATCTGTGATCAAGTGATCACAGTTCTCTCATAAGTACTCATATTCTTGAATTACTTTCTTGGTATTAGTGGATGCCATTTTTTACTGTTAACCACAAAAGAGGTGGATCAACTGGAGAAAGTACAGAGGAGTTTAACAAATGGGATCAGAAGTCTAGAAAGCATTTTCTACTGAAAAAAGTGGGTTTGTTTAGTCTAAAAAAAAGAAAAGACTCAGGAAAGATATGATAACAGACTTCAACTATGTAAAAGGTTGTTTTAATATGCCTTCTTCATGCCCACGAGGCATAGGACAAAAAGCAATGGGCTTAAATTAGAGCAAACATGACTTAAAGGATGAAGAAAGGCATTTTACGGGACACTGGAAATTTAAGCTTTAACTCTTTAAAGCTTACCTACTTAAAAATTATGTTAAGTATATAAATGTAGCAAGAACTAAATTTACTAATTAGCATGCACTGTAGCACAAATAGATAACAGATCCATTGTGGAGGACCACAACATTTGTCCACGCGGAGACTAGGGCAAAACCGCCCAAGTGCTGACAAAGAACCATGGAACTCAATGAAAGAGTCAGATTTATTTCTTCTTCCATAAAAGCTGAAGATCTGTGCTGTACAATTACTTGATAACTAACTCTAACTTTTGCTTAAGAATATTTCAGTTTTCACTTTGTTGCTGACTTAGTTCAGTTCAACTACAAGGAATTCTAATAATAATTCTGATTAGCTTAGGGGAACTCAAAACAAAAATTAATGAAAAATGCTCAACGAGGGAGCTGTTCTACCTACATCGCAAGTTTAAGTAAATTATTCTGATGTTAAGAGTAAAGTATTTCACCCTTTCTCCCTCCAGTGTTGCTTATTATTGACCTCTGGCTTTAACAACTCTATTTTCTAAAAATTATTTCAAAGAGTGTAGAAAAGGAAAAATACAAGTAACTATTAACTAATCACTGACATTCAAATCATTTTGTCAATGCCAACCCTGCAGGCAGTTTTTCATTCTTTTCTTTAAGACAGGGAAAATTCTGAGCTGAATGTTGGAAGTCTTATTTAACTCACCTCAGTGGTAGTCATGCAACAAAACAGGCAATAATCACACCTTGCAATATGAGGTAAAAACTCTTCCTCACTACGTTTAATTCAAAAAAGGAGCAACAGGAATTTTTGTGCCTATATATCCCCTTGGAGATTTATAAGAACTATAGAAACCTAACTAAAGCATAGTGCTTTAATAGTTTTCTGTTTGGAAAGGAAGAAATCTGTTTTGTTTTCTGTTTGGAAAGGAAGAAATCTGTTTTGTTTTCTTTTCCAAAGTAAGACTTAAATAATGCACAGTACCTGTATTTTCAGTAGAATCATACTAATTTCTTACTCAGTTTAAGAGATGTTGAACAAAGCAAAAAACTATTGATTCCACAGAATGACAGACATTTAAAATCAAGAATTATCCAGTCACAGTAATTAACAGTGTTTCTGTTAGATGCTCCACTGGACACCTTGCACAGTGTACTTTTAGCCATGAGAAGACAGTGAACTAAACCATTCTGTCTATAGTTCCAAGCCCTGCTTCGCTGACAGATACAAATACTATTTCATCAAGGAAACTTTAATTTTCAATATTGGTTCTCAAAAAACATGTTGCATCTTCAAGGACTTGAGATTTGAATTGAACCATCTTCCTAATGAAGAATTAAATTAAGATCAATAAATCAATCAACACGAATTAATCTTCATCTGACAGGGAATTATCAAAAATAAATAAGGTTTAGATTAGAGCTTAGTCACTGAAAAGAGATATACATAGCCTGCAAGAGTGGTCATCTTGATGCAATACATATTTTTAAATTAGATTTCTCACTGCCTTCATGGTCTGACATACCTAAACCAAGGAGAACATAGAGAAGGTTTTCTTTCCCTCGTTAACCATGGAATAAATAACAACATATTATATACCTGCTAGAAACATTCATCAAACACAGAGATAGGAGAGTGCAGCAGCTGCTAATGAAAACTTAATAAATGTTATTATCCTGGGCTCAGTCTGCAATCTCAAGTAGCTTCACAGGTTTCTCAAGAGCAAAGAGTAAAGGCGATTTACTTGAACAACTTATTACCTTGAATACTCCTTTTGAAAAAAGCTTTGCAGCCCTCACAAGACCAGACCCCATAATGGTAGCCTGAGGCGTAGTCGTTGCAGACAGCACAGTAGCGGGTCTCTTTGGTGGACTCCATGGACAGGCTCCCTTTCTCGCTGGTACTGGACATCCTCTCACGGATGCTGTGGCGCCTATTATCAGAGCTTGGCCTGTTAAGAGCAAAAAAAAACAAGCGTGATTCTTTGGGCGAGGTTAATTCTCATCCACTCCAGAATTCAGTAAGAAAGAACAGATGTAGTTTTGAAACTAGAGATGGACAAAAATATAATCTTTTATCACCCTCTGTCCTGGTCTAGTTGGAAAAGTGTAGACCCAATAAGACACAGGCGAATTTCTCACAAATCAATCTGATGTTATTAGACATTGTACCTTGAAAAATTGAAAAGCTATTTGATAAATTAATCAATTTTTCTCAAGACATTACAAAGGAATAAAAAAAAAAAATAAATCACCTTTTCTTTTGTGTACCTGCTCCTCTCCAAAGGGTTTGGCATGACTGCAGTATCAGTAAGTAGTTAGAGAATCTGAGGCAAAAATCACTTAATTTTTGCATCTGAATTTGCAAGTCGCTTAAATTATTAACCAGGCTATTTTCAGTTAATATTGCTCAATTAGAAATGCAAACTCTCCTCACATTGTCAAAGATATAATGCTGCATATAACAGTCTCTATTCTCATTACAATACCACTTTCATAAAAATTAAGAAGTGGTTTTAGCACAAGTCAGAAGTTATTAAAACTTGTTGCCAAACAATTTTCATTCTAGTACCATACATGTTACTAGGCATGTACTAGACATACCAGCGTGTCCCACGTGCAGTACGCTGCTGAATGAAAACCAAACAAAAACTACAGTGTAAATGGCAATGAATTCACATCTACTGAATCTGGTAAGAGGTTGTTATTGGGTAGCTCCTGCAGGCGTGGTAAACAATGTTGAAAATGATGAGAGGATGTGAGATTACCAAGAGAACCAGCACCGAACTCTGGGATTGCTCCTGGAAGGCAAGCAGGTCTTGCAAAACATGCTTTCCAGTAAGAGTTTGCACTACAAATTGTCCAGGAGACAAATACAATGGTGTGACAGCATCAGACAAGCTAAAGCATGAAGAATGCTACTGTTTACAGTAATTACCCACTTAGCACGTATGTTTTAATTGCTGGCTAATAAGTAGGTGGCTCTTATCTCCCCAGAGGCTCAACATTTTCTCAAACAAACATATCCTGCTTTTCAGCCTAGAAGACTGTGGTAGCTCTTTTTCAGATTTTTTCCTACACAGCTAATTTTGCCTCATTCCCTTCTTCACCGCAGCAAAATTTCCTTTGTTTTGATGAACTGGCATCTGGCACTAAGAGCACTTTCCTGCTCCAAACCAATAGCCCCCAGCCGCTTTCTGATCAAAGTATGCTCAACTATCCTCCTTCATCTAGCCAATGTTCCCTGACATCTCCTGTTGCAGTCCAAAAACTGCACCCAACTACTCAACACCCAAAAGCTTTCTACCTGCCAAAGCCACCTGGAGGGTCTCACATGTGCTACCAGTGATCCCCTCAAGACTTTTTGTATATATAATTCCTCCCCCTGAATGAGATATATTTTCATTGAACAGCTTTGAATGAATATCACTATTGGAGAAGCATGAAGCTTTGCCATGTCAGATAGGGAAACTGCTACTGGCATCATTCAGGAAAACTGCAGTTTTTAAACCCAAAGTCCATTACCAAGCCTTACATACCAGCTAATTTTGAGTACTTATTTAAATAATTTTGGGGGTTTGGGGGACTTGTACAAGAAAGAGAAACTGCAAATGGTGAAGTGGAGACACGGCACAACTCTGGCTTTTTAGTGAGGTGGGAAAAATGGAGAATGACACAATTCTGACAACGTGAGTTTGACAAACTAGGCAAGGGAAAAAAATCCTTGCATATTTTAGATGTTAAAATGTGAAAAGGTGAAAATAATATAATTAATAAATCATTATGGATATAACACATATTTTGTTCATGTAAGTACCTCTTCCAGCCCAACAAATTTAGGTGTTTTTTTCACTCTTCTCCAGGCCCTAAATCTTCCTTTGAATTTGCTTTATGCCAGTGCCTCATTTAATTCTTTTTTTCCTACTGAGCACTGATCAAAACTGTTGCTTCTTATCTTCTCCACCCCATTCTCCCCTACCAGTACCTAGATCACCTAATCCATCCTCTCAGTGTAATTTTAAATTAACGGCAATGCAGCGTTTTTCAAAAATTTTCTTTTAAGTGTATATAATTACAAGAATATTTTAAATATTTGAAGTAAAACAGCAAGCAATAACTGTCAATATAATTTTAAGAGCAATAGACTAGTCTGTTAGACGTACACGACCACCTGATAAAGATTCATAATTTTTGGTGGTTTTTTTTTCAAAACTGTTACAAATATGTATGTTATACAGGATAAGGTTCCCATGAATATTTTCACATCAATAAGAAGTACAAATAAATTACAATTTTATAAATTCTAAATTTTAAGTTATCTTTTATGAAAAAGCACCTTAAAAGCAGTAAAAGGAAAATTATTTCAAGTTCCAAAACAATTACATATCTTTGCAGGTGCGTAACAACTTTCCAACATCAAACACACAATTACTAAACAATCATAGTTTCCTAGTTGGATACAAAAGAAATCACATCAACTAATAGGTAAACCAAAATAGAGTGAAGAAATGTCAAAAAGTATCAGTCATCACTCAGTCCACATAATTTAAATTTTTGTCTTTTCAGAGTATTAACCTTCACTCAGACCAGGACTAGACTCAAAAATAAACTTTTCTTAAAATTATATTATAATAATAATAATAAATGGCTGAAAAATAGCCTGAAACAACAACAAAAGTTTTTTCTGCCTAGAACAGATAAACAATCTTATGGAAAAATGTACACTAAAAAAAAAAAAATAAGATGGATAAACACAGACACGAAAGATGCAGTAAAGACAGACATATTTTGCCACCCTGCTTGTGGGGACTCTGTCCCACAGGTCACATCCATCCTCAGTGACACGAGGCTACTATTTCAGAGGGAGGCTGAGGCAGAAGCAATGGGGCAGCGTGCTCCCTGTAAGCACACACATGTCCCCATAAGGGACAGGGGAGCCCCTGCTCACCCCTGCCCGTAACACCCCTGCCTTTCGTATTTGGTTTAGATCTCCGTTGCTTTCCTGCACACAAGCTCGTTACATTGGAAGACCACTATAAATCTGTTAACACAGACCTCGACAAAGCAAAATGGCCTTGCCAGCTTCCCATGCACGTACCCAAAATCAGTGCCACTCAAGCACGGTTTTGCAAACTGGCCTTGCAGAGTCATTACATTCAGGCTCTTGTGAACCACAGTGGGAAGTACACTAAAATACCCATAGCTCCATCCTCCCCTGAAATAGCATCCCGCCACCCCTTTCCATTTACACAATGGAAATGAAAGCTGATAATAAATAAACTCTAGTACCTATTCGAAGAGGTGAGGAAGAAATTCTTTTGGGAAAAGAGTAGCCCAGTAACGCAGAGCCTGCTAATTTCACATAACATCTCAAATTTCATCCAGAAATCAGCTGCTGGTTAGTGCACATCACAGACCACTGATGCTGTGTCCTGACAAAAAATAACAGTCTGCTCTTCGTCCAGTTTTCAGTTAGGTTTCAAGGGTTAGCCTTTTGGAGAACATAGTGCAACAACCTAACCCCACTTTAATAACTTTGGCAAGATCATCATTCCCAAAATACAATAGCTGAGCTTTTTCAACAATTTCCTTTGTAATCTATGCAAACAATAACAAAAAAAAAAGACCAAAAAGTTCTTGTCAACTATGTTTACCAAAGAGAAACACAAATCAAAAAGAAAGAAAACCCCAGATAAAGCCCTCCCTCCAAGGCCCCCACCAGAATAGAACAGATTAGAAAGTAAAAAAACCTCAGAATTTACTGCTCATTTCCAATGTAATAACAAAGCAGACATAAAATGGAAAGTGCTTTGGAACCTACAGAGCAGGACAAACTTCCATATTCACTTGCGTATTTTTCCACCTATATCACGCAGTGTTTGCTCTTCAATAAATCTGTTAGTAAACAAGACACCTCTGCTTTAAACATTCACTCACCACCTGCAACTCTGAATAGCCAAGAGATCATTAACCCCATGCTGGCTGTAAGGTAAAAAGAATGTATCCATGAGGGAATTACAGTTTTGTAATGTAAACTCAGTTTTTTACATCATGGTAATCGGACTGACAGGCAGGATGAATTTAGGGTAAGCCACAGCACACAATCCACCCAACAGCGAGGAAAGGCCCAATTTATTCACTTTGTCTGAAATAAAGAGATTTCATAGGTGGGAGACCTTAAGGGAAAAGTTATTTAATCAGCTAAGGGAGAGATCTTGAGAAATTCTATTTTTCTGAATTTACTTTCATACAAGAAACTTCAATCTGCAGCTATTCAGTCTTTCTTACCAAACTGGATGGAAGTTTCCAGTGTAAAAAGCCTCAAAACCAATGGTCATTTCAAATGCAGACAGGGTCTAGCACGAATGCTTTTCCACATATTCGGCTTATAATATCACTCTACTATTTGATATTAAATTAATTAACTTGCTGGTAAAATCTGAATTTCTATATGGGGCAGATTATTTATGAAAGATTACTTGAACAGAATTAAGTGATTGGAAATACTTAAAAGGCATCTCAAGGAGATAGGAATGACTAAGTACACAAATAGACAGAAAATTGCCAAGCACATTAAGCACCTCAAAACTGAAGCTCTCAGAAAGTTGCTCCAATGAATCTGAAAAAAAACATGCCATCCAAATGAAAATGTTGGCTAAAAACAAACATCCTAAAATGCCTAGGCTTGTAATTAAGCTAAATACAACTTGACAATGAAGAGAGAAAGTCTTAGACAGAGTCGTATATCAAATGGACAGAATCACAGGGTATTTTAGGCTAGACGAGACCTTGGGAGGTGGCCCCATGCCAAGCCCGTGCTGGCACAAGATGGGCTACGGCAATGAGGGTGGGTTCCATCACCACCTCCACTGGTCATGAAGATCAGCTGGGGCTCTCCCTGGGGCCCGGTTGAGAGTCATTCCTGATCCATGGCTCTGAGTGCATTTCACTCACATGGCTAAACTCTATTCCTCCCCAAAACAGGATGGTTTCATCTATGCTACCAAGGGAGAAGGACTCTTGCATAGCTCCTGCCTGAACTATGTCCTGGGAGAGGACCACTCAGCCAGGCCAAACTGTGTCCAGGAACGTGAAGCTATTGACCAGGGAGAGCCATCATGCCGGTGTTCGAACCCATGCCCTGGCCTTGTTTAGGTAACTAATATACATGAAGTCCTTTCCTGCCCCACTATCCTTAGTTTATTCCCTGATTAGCAGCAAGATAATCTCTCTGGCTACAGCATCATAAATGGGAGTAATAAGCACTTACCCTAGACAATGATGATGTCCCTTCCAGTTCAGTGCCTACCTCACTGAATGTGACATTTAAGTTCACCTACAATTTCTATATGCGATAAAAATAGCTGTGAAAGTTTGACTCTCCTGGCTGAAAATAAGCTGTAGGATGAGAAAGAGCTCCCTGCAATTCAGATCTCCGTATGGAAGGCATAGCCAGCCCTTTCTCTTCCCTCTCCCACAGCTTTGTGAAGCTCCCTGTGCCTTCACAAGTTCTTACCCCAGGGGAAATACAGAGTGCAACCAGGAAGGCCACCAGAGCAGAGCTGCACAGCAGCATGCTTGCCACCAGTGACAGTAATGCAGGAGACCTTCATGCTGGCAAAATGCTCCTCTGGTCACTTCATCTCATTTGTTTCATGGATTTGGATCATATCTCCTCTTCTCCTTCAGGGTGAGCGCAGGGACACCTTAACAGGATGTGCTGTGTAGTGAATGGATGAGGTGAAGAAATAACGGACATAAAGGAATGAGGAGAGACAATAGGAAGAACTACTTTTAAAATAACAGAAGATAAATGTGAAGGCCAACTAAGAAAAAAAATGGGAAGGAAACCAACTGAAAATAGGACAGGCTACAGGGTGGGAAAAAAAGAAAAAAAAAAGATAACTGATAGAAGAGAAATTTAAGAAAAAAAAAAGAAATGAAGTTATATGAACATTGAATAATAAAATAATCTTAAAATATTGACAGTATTTCACAACATATCAGAAAAGGTATTTTATAGTCAGAAGATACTGGAAAGTTTTCTTTGGAACTAGAATAAAATATTATTTTATTTGGTAACAAAAGTAAAATAACTTCAGAAAAAATAGCTCAGTGTTGACCAAAAAATGGTTGAGAACAGGCTCTGTCAACATGAAAGCAAAAGCGTATCTTTTTAGGTCATCAAAACTTCTTACTCAACATGAAATTAAACATTTCCTTTGGCATTAGTTTTATCATCTTCCTTCATCCTTAACTCTGGTTAATTTTAAAGTGAGTGATTGAATTACTTCATTTGGATACGCCAAAATTAAGCCATGCCATGTGTGAAGAAAAATCTCCTCTAAAGCTATTTGCTAAAGTCAGTATAAATTTGCACATCCTTTCAGTCCCTTAAAATTTCATTTTTTGACAAATTTAATTTTTTTCTCAGATCTGTCGCTAATATTTGCAGGCTGGATTAAAGTCTAGAGAGGTGTGTCTATGCACAGTCACTATGCAGTCTGGGACATCTCCACCGACGTTTCCTGGAGGTTCCATTGAGGGGAAGGGAGCCCAGGCTTGGGCTTCCTTCATGCGCTTAATACCTGAATTTGGGTGTTTTCAGTATTCCCCTCTCCCACACTTCCATACTTGGGATTGGTTTCCCACGATTTGTAAATGTGAGCTAACCATTTTGCAGCTGATGCCCTGGATAACATAGAAGTCTGCCCAACCTTCTGAAAAATGTGAAAGCTTTTCTTGGGGATGGCAGGGGGCTGGGGCTGGTAGGAGGGTGGAGGAAAGAGCTCAATCTGTTTGTCAGTTCAATGGGTCTGAAATTTAAATTCATACTAAAAAACCTTTGGAATAAATACTGATAAATCGGTTCTGTTTCATTCTACTTCTCACTGCTGCTGGAATTTAAACTACAACTCACTGACAGGGTCATTTTCATTAGTCTAAAGTGAAGAGCGGTGGTGTAGCCGTACCTCACAGAGTAGCCCCGAATTCAAACAGTTCTGAAGCAACAGCAATTTTCTGATTTTTTTTTTCTTATATACAGAAGGTTAATAATTTCTTTCTGTACATGAGGTGAGTGCAGAAACACCCCCTCACATGCTTTATATGAATATACATTAAAAGAAGATTAAGATTTTAAATATAGCTTACAGCTGAACTGCACCTTGCAAATGCAACTGAAACCTTCATTTATCCCTCCTGTACATATGTTATCTTTAATTATATAGCCATACTTTTTACAGGGTAACAACTCATCAGCGCACAGAATAAAAAGAATTTATTAAATGAGCAGCTATTCTGTCTTTGAGGGTTTTTTTCTGACTGTTCAGTGTCTGGTGCCTCTAGATAGCACACTACCTGAATTCAGCTACAACATCAGAACTAATTTCCTTCCAGTATTTCCATACCACTATAGCATTTTATTGGTTGGCAGGTGCTAATGAATGTATTTTTTCAATACTCTTGTGAGTTGAAAGGATTAAAAATGAGACTGAGAGAGATTAAGGTCAAAAGTATATACTGAGTTTTGTGCAACCTGAGTTTTTTAAGTACCGACCATTAAATAGCATTTTGAATGTTCAGAGTGCTAGTTCCCTTGTCTGCAATTGCAAGGGTAAATGTTCGACACTTACATAAATCAGACTGTGGGACTTCCATTCAGCACAAAGAAAATTACAATACAACACAAGACTACTTGTGAGGAGTTTGATTTAAATGATTTCTGAACTTCACAGAAGCATTTGTGGCAGAATTAGACAGAGAATTTAGTTCTTCAGCCCAGCAATCAGCTGGGCTTGCAATCTTTGCAAGAAATGAGTAGAGAATTTACAAACAGCGACATATTTCACTACATGAGCATGACACATTCCAGAGCTGTATCTTTTCATATATTGAAACAGCAGTCCACTTATGATTACCTCATAATTACCAAAATAATTATTATAATAATAATCACAAAGGGACCAAATGGGATTTGCATAGAAAGCCTTAATTTGGGCTTATTAAAAATATGCTTGCAAATAACATTATTTTCTGCATGTAGCAGCTCACCTTCTAAAGAAGACATCTATGAAAACAAAAAAGTTATCCTTCTGCCTCATACTTATAGCCACAGACAGCAGGGCTGGGACATGTTAGTGCACCTCTTGCCTTAACGCAGCAGACAATGGCAGAAGATCACTCTCATTCCCAAGAAGGAGAGGATGTCAGTGATACCTGCTAACAGCTGATAAGTAGTGACATTACAAGTCCTTTATTCTAACCCAGTTTAGGAGAAGAAGTAAAAACTAATAAATACACAGACACTGCCACCACTAATGTCAGTGGGAATGTCTGCCCTGTTCTCCCACAGCTGTTCTTTGCCAGGTACTCTCTCCTGACCCACCTAGCTCCTCTAGTCCCATTCTTATACTTACGTCCACTTTTGGGCTTTTCCTTTCAGTATCAATCTCCTTGCACAGAAATCTCCTCCAGTGCCTGGACTGGCTACTTCTCCCATGTCTAGACTCCCCACAGGCACCTCACCCAAAGCTCTCCATCACTACTTATCTTCCTGGAGTACTGTGTCCAGCCCTGGACTCCCCAGCTCAAGAAAGACAGAGAACTACTGGAGAGATTCCAGTGGAGGGCTACAAAGATGATCAAGGGAATGGAGCACCTCTCTTATGAGGAAAGGCTGAGACACCTGGGGCTGTTTAGCCTGGAGAAGAGAAGACTGAGAGGGGACATCATCAATGTTTATAAATATCTAAAGAGGATGGGGCAACTCTTATCAGTGGTGCCTGGTGACAGGACAAGGGACAATGGACACAAACTGGAACACAGGAAATTCCATCTCAACCTGAAGAAAGACTTCTTTACTTTGAGGATGACAGAGCACTGAAACAGGCTGCTCAGAGAGACTGTGGAGTCTCCTTCTCTGGAGATATTGAAAACCTGCCTGTTTGCATTCCTGTCCAACCTGCTCTGCTTTGGCAGAGGGGTTAGACTAGCCGTTCTCCAAAGGTCCCTTCCAACCCCTACCATTCTGTGATTTCCAGTTAGTGTGGAGAGCAAGTCAGCTGCTGCCTTATTAGTACACGTTTTTCCTTTGTAACGTTCCTGCTATGCCATCTCTCATCCTCCAGCCTTCCTTCCAGTCTCCTCTCTAAATACCCCCATCATCTTGCTGCTCTCATAAGAACTTTACTTGCCCCTTAGTGGGCATAAAATTCTGAAAGAGGCCTTGCCAACCTCTCCTAAAACAGCATATTGGCTTATTCATCTCTTTTTCTGCTCACAGAATAAAACTGCCTCTTCTGCAAAAGATTACTTTGTTGACTTGTATTTAGTTTATGATCCCCCTTATATTATTTTTCATTCTGTGGTTCTTTTCTCTACTTAGTAATTCCCCAGTTATTGTACTTGTGCATTAGATTTTTTCCTTCTCAAAGGCTGGGAACTGCACTGACCCTTAGTGAATTTGAGAAATATTTAATGTTTTGGATTCTGTTGCGGTAAGCAGCACTAGAAAAATGTTCTCTTACACACTTATGTTTCAAGTGGCCCATTTACAGACGTATGCTACTTTTAACAACTGACAGATACCATTTGGTTATTTAAAAATTAATGGTACTATTTTATCTTTGGAGTATAATCTCTGCTAATTATTGTTTTGATGTGTCATTTGAATCTCTGGTCCCTGCATGACCCTCCTACTCTTTAAGGAACACCACCAGTGAAATAAATATCTTGATCCAGTTCCCCAGGATCCAAAATAATGACCAGCCAACTTGCTCAGGGTTTCTCTGCCCATTTCTACCTCTTGTCAGGCACAGTTCTACCTGGGCACTATTTCCCTCTGCCACCATCTCTCTTGTTCACTTAGGCATTCCCACATGCTCTGGTGTATGAAGAGTCATATAGTCTGATTAAGCACCTCAATCCATTGTCTAAAAACGTGCCAAATTTGATGAAAAAGCTGCTGACAGATGAAGTGCCTCGGGGCACTGCACAGATACGATTTTCTGGCAACAAGACCAAGTTGGCGTGTGGCTGGGTGGCTCTGGGGACATAAGCAACAGGATCCTCAGTGTGGCAATCAGCTGTGCCCACAAGTGTGTCAAAGTGCAGGGCCTGTCAGGCAAATACTCTGGAAGCGTGGACACAGGACATATCAATTTAGTATAAACAATCTGGAGAATAAAATATGTTTGAAAAGTTGGAAGTATGAACAAAAACAAAAGGCCAGCTTCAGCTGAAAATCTCTGCTATATATCCTCTACAGCTTTCACACTTTTAGAAATATCTAGTCACCATTGTCTCCATTAAAGTTATGCCAAGCCTCACAGACTAAGCTGAGTAGTTGTACCACTATTTTTTATATGTCTTAGAATTAAACTATGACTTTTGTTAAACAGCTAAAGTTCAGCCTTTCATATAAGAATATAACACAGCCAGAATTCTTTTCTCCAGGTTTCAATGTTCCTAGTGAACTTTCTTCCAAAAGTCACTAGGCTATTTTCTTTTTCTTTTTTAGAGTTCAGATAAAATAGCACAATCCTACCATCTGAAAGGAAAAGGTTAAATGCACTCAATAGATTGGAAAAGGGTGTTTCAGGAAGTGCTGTCAGATTCTTACACTTACCTCCAGACTATTTCAAAGGTAATTGCCAGCAAAAACACAGGAATCAGTCATAAATCTTCCTTCACCATGCCTTTATAGGACTTTTATGGGCTCATGTTCCTTTTATTCTTGGACAACCCCTCTTTCCAAATATTTCAGATGCACATATTAAGAGTGCAGTTTAACCAATTAACTAAAGCTTCATTAAATTCCTAGGAAAATCTTTCAATGATCAACATTAAACAAGATATTTTAAACTGAAAGTGTAACTTTAAGGGGTACACTGCATTTGAAAAGGAGCTTTTGAAACAAAACACTGGTACAGCTACATATGGTCCCGACAAGGAATTTGGAGGGCTCTAGGCCACAGGAAAATAAACCCTGCTGAAATAAAAGTCTACATAAAGTAGTGCTTTTAAGTTCATCAAAGTGCTTCCAGACCTCTTGAACCAAATGATATAACACACAGAGAAGACACCAAAATTTTTTCCCAAGGAGTCTACTACCCAGGCCATCTACAAGCCACCCTGCGTCAGCTCCTAGTAAGAATATAAGAAAAGGCAGAGGTGCCAAGCTGAAAGACACGACATGGGCAGCAGAGAAGGAACTAGGCACTTGGGAAAAGTACATTTACATCTGCATGCAAAAATGCTTGTGTACTTGCCCCAAAAGATGTGATTTATCCATAGCTTCTTGTTCTTGCACCAGAACAATTAATTCTAGGAACAGAGCCTCTGCAGTCCTTGGACCTACAGTGTACAGTCAAGTGCTCAGTGAAATTAAAAAAAAAAAAAAGTTCCTAAACTTATGGACCCATTTGTGCTTAAGCCAGCTTCATCAAAGCAAACTATTAGTACATGGGACCTCCACAATCACAGTAACGTGAGCAGATTAACTTCCTTGCAGGTCACAGCCAGCCTGCAGTATCATCAGCAGACAGAACGAGTGGTACACTGCATTTTGTGGTGCAACACTTGACTGACAGCTGAAAAGACAGAGGCACCAGTCCTAGCTGATGTGCCAGGAATATGCATCCCAGAACTTCAAATACAACCTGAAAACATAACAAGTGTAACAGATGGGACAAAAGCACATGGCTGAGCCTTGCCTATCAAAGGACAGGTGACAAAAGCATGACAGAAGGCAAACAAATAGCTGGTCTGAAAACACGTCATACCGACCAGTCGTGGCGTACAAGAAGGGCTGCATTTCACCTGCAGAACTGGGCTGCAATGTCCAGAGCATTCTAGTGCTGTCAGGCCAACAGAATACCTCCTGTGCTTTGCAGCTTGTTCTATACTCTTCTTCTTTTATTAATAAAATTTAATAACAAGTTATGTCAAGTTGCAGTCTTGAGAGGTCTGGACCCTAGCAGGAAAGACACAGACCTCAAAGTAGCATGTTTTAGTTTGCCCTTTCAGTCAAAACAGAGGCAAGACGGATGCACAGAAATATGGTGCCTCACAAAATCCGGGTAGTCTGTGGGGAAACATTGCTGCAGCTGAGGCAGTTGACTCATACTTGTCCTCTGCAAAGTGCTGAATTCAGCTTTGCATGCCAATTCATTCTTTGACTGTTAATGCACAGTAAACCATGTGATAAACATGCTAGAGTTTGAAACAGAGCAGTGAAGTATGGCAATGCCACGTAGGCTAGTTGTTAGGTGTGTGCTAGCTTTAAAAGGCCAGGTCCTATTGACATCCAGTGAAATAAAATATAACGTATCTATTACATTTGTCACAGAGGATCTCCAGAAACAGAAGATTACATATTCTAAAAATATAGTTGCAAGTGTAAGGAACAGAAAATAAAATTAATAAGAAATAGAACCTGAACAGATTGCTACAATTTGAGATGCCCCCACTAAACTGGTTTTAAATTTCTTAGATCCTACAGCTCTCCTTCCCTTCGAGTGGAGAGATAACTGTTCAGCAACTCTCTAACTCCTAGACATCATTTCTGAAAATTTAGTGTCAAAGGCTACAGAGGCTGTCTTTGCTTTTTTTTATGTCCAAGACATAGTAACTTCAAACTTCTGCCAGACTGGGCAGTCTTGCTCTCCCTTCATTTCTGGCCATAGACACTGGGGCCCAGAGTAGCAAATTAATGCTGTTCAACACACAGCCACAAGACTTGAGGCAAGGGAAGAAGCGAGAAAACGCAGGGTGAAAAAGGAAGAATCCCAAGAATCCCCACATTGGCTTACTAATGCATCCAAGGTAATGGTGACCAGAAATGTGACAGGGAAAAAAACTCTTTCAGTGGTAGCTTTCAGTTGCTCAGACTAACAGTTACATTACATAGTACAAAGTATGAAAATAGCAGATTGAAAAACTGGACTGTGTTCTTTTCCTCATTCCTCTGATTGCAGACTGCAGATCTTTCTTTCTTCGTGTGCCAGTGTCTCAATCATCTGTACTAACCAAATAGCAAATAGCAAGTTTTACATTTCTAGATTATCTAAATTATCCCAAAGCAGCTAAATTATTCATTCAGATAATGTCCACAGATAAATTTGCATATGCTGACTATACAATCAGTAGTAAGCAAAGAGAACAGGGTTCATGAAAGGTAGGAAATATCTTCATGTAGTCAACTGCATATAATATGTGTTTGCAAAACTGTTTGACATATTTTTTGGGGTAACTTATGCAGTAATGTGTGAGAAATTAGGTCTGTGAGAAACCCATGCATTTGACTTTTGTGTTGGTGATAATTTTGTCTCAAGACATTAAGAGTTGCATCTATTTGTGTCATTTCCTAATCCTCACAGCAACAGAGAATAAGCTGAAATGCTTCAGAGGTGCCACAGTATAGTACCTCATTAATCTTCTCACTTTTATTGTTGGTAGACAGTAATTGCTCCCTGCCCTATAAAATACAAAGGAAGGAAAAAGTCTATTAGATAGACAAATTCATGCAGAATTAAATATACAGTATTATGGATGGACACAGCAGTTGCTCTTCTGTCATGACATTTAAAAATATGTTATTACCTGTTCACATGGGACACTAATAATCATAGAATCATATGGGGTTGGAAGGGACCTCTGGAGATCATCTAGTTCAACCTCCCTGCCAAAGCAGGTCCACCTAGAGCAGGTTGCACAGGAACCTGTCCAGGTGGGTTTTGAATGTTTCCAGAGAAGAAGACTCCACCATCTTCCTGGACAGCCTGTTCCAGTGCTCTGCCACTCTCACGGTAAAGAAGCTCCCGCTCACGTTTAGGTGGAACTTATACTCAAGTTTGTGCCCATTTCGTCTTGCCCTGTCACTGGGCACCACTGAAAAAAGACCAGACCCATCCTCCTGACACCCTCCCTTTAAGTATTTGTATGCATTGATTAGATCCCCTCTAAGTATTCTCTTTTGAAGACTAAAAATACCCAAATGCCTCAGTCTCTCCTCTTAAGGGAGATGCTCTATGCCCCTAATCAACTTTATGGACCTCTGCTGTACCCTCTCCAGCAGTTCCCTGTCCTTCTTGAACTGGGGAGCCCAGAACCGGACACAAATACCAGCATACTAAACACAAGGAGTCCGTGCTGAATTTATTTTTTCTTTTCCAGAAGTGCACACTTCTCGTAAATGAAAGGCAAAAAAAAAACAAAACCCAAAAAACCAAGAACACTCAGCTTTCAACTTCTGTTTGTTGCACAATATTCTTTAATGGCTACCTATGGCAGAAAAACCATCCATTTACTCATTTCTGGCCAAAACATTCTCTGCTGCATACAACTGAATGTTGGAAGTGGACCTTGCACTAACCTTGTCACCACAAACCTATTAACCCACCGTGGCCCGGCCTTGAGGGGAAAAAAGGCAGCTCAGTGGAGCTGGGGCTGGTGGCCAACCACAGCACATCCCTCCTCACCTCTGCTCTGGGATCCGATCACAATCACTCAGCCCCTGATGGTGTTAGGACTAAACAGTAGCCAGCAGCCACAACTCACCTTTCTTCAAAACGACCTAACGGATTTTATATTTCCTCGTACCAAAATGGTCCCAAAAGTTTCCAACACTCTGTATTTCAGACATTATTCTTCCAGAAAATTATCTGAACGAGCAGCACGTTAGGACACAACATCAGGCTGTCATCTAGGCTTACTATGGTATAAATACAATCACAGTTAATGCTGGATTTTCAAACAGTTCATGTATTCAAAATTTTACCAAAAGTATTCTATAAGACAAATAGGTCAGGATTTGAATTATTACCCAAAAGCCTCTTTTCATTGATTTACTTCTATTTTGGTTTTAATTTTGTTCTAACCTTAATGAAAATATTTTGAAATATCAATAACAGTTTTCAAATTGTTCGGTCTTTCTTCGTACGGCTCCATCTAGCATCTCAGCTAATTATTTTTTAATTCAGGATGTAGCTCTAGATAGCCAAGCTTGAAATCACAGTCACTTGATCTATATTTATATAGATTTACAGATCACCAGGCTAAATAATTCTAACCAACAGCAGTCCATTGCCAAATCCGGAATCTAAAACTAGTTTCAATCAGGTTATCTTGGAAGGTATAACACATAAAATGGAAAGACAAGACAACAGTGCAGAGATTCTGACTGAAGATTCTGACACAATTTCTTAATTTTGCCTTCATTCTCCCGCCTCAGAACTGCTCCACAAATCTCAGTGGGAACTGTCACACAGGACATATTCTTGCTTCCTGTGTTCACTTGTTGATAAAATGTGGAAAACCCTTTGCATTCCTACCCAAGAGCTCAGGTCCTCTCCAGTTCCACACTCTGGAGCACACATCCCACAGAAACTGAACGGTGCACGTGTATGCACAGCAGCAGGCTCTGAAAAGGTAAGTACGCATAACTCTGCATCATGGTGCATAAGAGAAGGTTTGCTGCTGCACGTGCTAGTGAGTCAGGAGATGAAAAAAAAAGACATAGGAAAAGAGAGATAAAGTGCATCCCATCCCTGATATGATGCAGCTCTGCAGACTCACAAAAACCCACCAAACACAACAGGCATCAACTCTTTGTTGAACTTATAATGTACGAATAGGTACCTGTGAGTAGGTTTGGGGTTAGATTTGATTCATATTCAAAGTACCTTCTAACAAATGGTTTGGGTTCTGTTTTGTTTAGGGAGATGGGAGATATTTTACTGAACTTGTGGAATTCAGCTAAGCCCCTTGTTACACATGTGCAGATACAAAAAGCAAAAGGACATATCCTCAGACAATAAATTCAACTTGCTCAAGTTTTGTCCTGAGAGCTTAAGCAATTGTTATCAGTATTTTGAAAAAATAAAAATGACAATTTCAAGTTTAGCAAGATTCCTAATACAATATATTATTTCTCCTTTAAATCCATCAATTCCCCTCAAAGACACTCTGTAGTAACTACAAGGATATAATAAGGTAGCCTTGCTAAATTAATGAATCACAATAGTTCGATCTTTTGTTATGGAAGCAGTATGCTCTCACCATTACAAATTCATTTGATCAGAAAATACAGTTGAAATGGGCTTATAGATTAGATCTACACAGTCATGTTCAAAAGGAATTACTCTTCTCTAGGCGGGTGTTAATTCATTTCAGCATTAGACTTCAGCTGATAAAATGGGGATTAGTATCTGATCTATGTATCTGAATCTGTACTGAACTTCAAACTTATCTCAGAACCTCAGATTGCAAGTACAAATAATATTTTTTTACTGCATCATCTTGTACAAGGCTTCTTCCTTTTATACAGCAGCTGTGCACGTGTCTAATGGTAGAAACATAGCATCTCACATCCTCAGAACATCTAAGGATGAAACAGGTAAAGAAAATAGCTTGAGAGTGCTGATAGTACCTGGATGGGAATCTAAGGAATAAAAGTAGCTCTTCAATTTGGTGTTCCCCATGACAATTTTAACACAAACAAAAAACCTGGAAAGCACACTCCATTCACTTCCCATTTGCAAAAATACCTAAACATTTCTGTACTGATTCCCACATAATGATTTACAGTATGCACTAAATAAAACCTCCATTCCTTGAAAATGCTGAGATCACTGAGGTGTACAATAAAGCTAGTGATTTCAAATTTATTAAGCACTGAAATACTTCCTTTCCATTAGATCCATATTTCTTCTTTTATTTCTACTGGGAATAATTTAGCTGGAATAACTTATGTCTAGAATTACACTTTTTAAAGAGCCTTGGTTCTCACAGAAAGTGTCTTGAATATCTCATACTCAGAAAGGTAAAGTTGCAATGAAAACTCTGGTATTGAATCTGGGATTCAGAATTGGTCATAAGACACCGACCTTGTCCTTATTTTTTAAAATTTAGCCCTTGATGTCATCAGAAAAGGAGCAAGTAGTCGGCAGACACAGACCTGAGGAATTTCTCTGGGACAAGGAGACTTTCCCCAAGTAATCTGTTCTCAAGGCCACCCTACAAAGATCACCTCCAGACTCCACTAGGTGCTACATAACTTAAAAGTGGCTCTCATCAGAAGTCACGAGGTGGAGCTTTTGGAGACCCGTTCTCACTTATTTTTTTATCATATCTCCTCTCTACTAAACAAGACAATGCAGTTTGCTCTGCTCTCCTGGGTTTTAGTTCTGGAACAACCTGGAGGGACAGGGCAGAAGCAGAGCCAGTCTCTTAGGCAATGCAGCTCTCAGGTTGCTTGTTATTTCCTGACAGATCCACATTTGTTGACAATGAAGTGAATTAGAGAGAGAGGAAACAAGGCATCTATGAGTCAGAAAATGGGTCATACATGAAAACAGCTTGAAGTTATTAATAACTAATTCTGCCATTTAATAAATAATAAAGAAGCTGGTGCTAGCCATGCAGCAAAGTTCTAGATCTTCGTGAAAAGGCCGTCTTTGCCTAGGTAATTCTCTTAAATGCTTTTAGAGAAAAAAAAAAAAAAAAGGTAGGTACAGACAGCATTAAATATTTGCTTATGCACTAATTTTTGTACTGAAACACATCTCTCCCTCTGAAGAGTAAGATCTTCAGTGCTTTGCTGAAATGAAAACAGCAAAATCCTTTATCTTAAGTAAAGGTTGTATCTGAGAGTTCACGTCAGAAGGAAATTAGAGAACATGAAAAACTTGCGCATTAACTACTTGCTTCTGTGCCATTATCCCTTACCTACCTATGAAATAAATAAATGCAAGGTAGCTAAACATAGAGTTCCATATAAGGACTGGAATGGCAATATATTTATGCTGTATTTTTTCCAAGAAAAATGCTAGGTATTTGTGATTAACAAGCCTGTAAACCATTTTTGTTCCATTTCATACACTGTGTTTAGCAATATCATTGTTAGTTTCCGAAATCATACTCACTGACTGAGCACCTACTCAATATTTTGGATGTTTTCACTCTTGCTCATATGTAGCCTCATGTTTTTCTTCTTATTCAAGCCTGCCCTGAAAACAGTCTTGTTAATTTTCCACATGTGATTTTCAAGGGCACTTTTCATTATAATTGTTGGGGACTTCACTGATGCTGATGAATGCTTATTCATAGGGGTCATAAAGCAGAAGTATCTTAATTTCATATGTTAGGACATTACGCAGACAGAGAAAGTTATATGCACACTAATCAGTCATGTTTCAGCTTTGGGAAGGCTGATGTCATAATCTTACTGATGTAACTTTTTTGTATTTTCTCTATGTGCATGAGAAATACCAAGGCTTTAAAGAAATTAAACAATCAACACCCAAACACAGACTCATCGAGTCCTGAGTGGCAGTTGGTGTTCCAGGAGTGATGGAAGCTCATGTCTACAGCACTGACCTCTGCTACCTGGGCTACTGAACGAATCAACATCTGAACTTCTGTGTAAATCTGTAATAGACAGGAATAAAAGGTGAAAGTTGCACATGTCTGTTGGGAGGAAGACTGTTCTACATAGGCCTTGCTCCATATTCCCTGTTTCTCCCTGACAGCCTTTTTATTTCCCCATGCTCTGCACCATGCACTTGTTCAGTTTCCGGCCTGTTTAGAGCCCCTGCCCTCAGTCCAAGTCTCAGCCCCCAAGTACCTCCAAATTCCACTCTTTATCTCCGGCTCAGTCTTTTTCTGGAGTTTCTCCTTCAACTTTACTTTTCTGGTCCACCCCAAACTCTTCCAAGTCCTTAAACACTATGTATTTTCTCCTACTGGGGCACTCCCTCTTCTCCGTGTTCTATCTGCCAGTTCACAACAGCCTGCTACAGCACCTCACCAGAGATTCAAAGTTTCTACCTTGCCAGACCCCCAGATCTCTTCACTGGTCCCATTCTGTTCTTCAACAAGACCACCATGATTTACTCCTCATCCCATCTTTCCATATTGCAAGCTTATTTTTTTTGCTGCATTTTGCTGGTGGGACTCTTGCAAAACTCTTTAGAACCAACAGATGAAGCAGAAGGACACCAAAAGCAGAAGAGAGACCCTTTTCTCTTTCCCATTGTAGTGAGATACAGGCTGCACAAACAAACCATAAGGTGGGTGGAAAATGACTGGACTTCTGGTCTCAACAGGTTTTTATCAGCAGTTCAAATTTGGCCAGGTTCTAGTAGCATTCCCGTGCAATCAATATCGAGGTGAGTATTGCATTAACAACAGGGATGAAGGGAGAAATTGCACCTCCAGCAAGTTAATCACCGATACCAAACTGGGGGGAAGAGGGCATGCAGAGTGGTGGGTACACTGCAAAGGCCAAGCTGCCAGTCAGAGGGACCTCAACATGCTGGAGAAACGGCCCAACAGGAATCTCATGAAGTTCAACACTGGAAAATACAGGCCCATGCACCTGGGATGGAGTAACCCCCTGCAGAAATGCAGAAGGGGCTGGAAAGCAGCTCTGCAGAGAACAGTCTGCAGGAACTGAGGGACAAGTTGAACAGGAGTCAGCAGCGTGCCCCAGCAGCAGGGAAAACCAAACACATCCTGAGCTATACTAATATAAACATAGAGAGGAGGCTGAGAGCAGAGCTTGTTTCCCTCTCCTTGGCACTTGCAAGATTGCTTCCAGTTTAGGGCTTCCAAGCTGAAGACAGTCTTTGACAAACTGGAGCAAGTCCAGGGGGCAGCCACCAAGATGAGGAAGGACCTGGAACAAATGTCGTATGAGGAGCTGCTGAGATAACTGAATTTGTTTAGTCTTCAGAAGAGAAGGCTAAGGTAGGATTTTATTGCTGTCACCTCTGTCATGGAAGACTTTAAAGGGCACAGAGACAGATTCTTGGAGGCACACAGTGAAACGACAAGGGACATCTGGCACAACTTCAAGCAAAGAATATTGTGAATATACATTAGGAAAATGTTTTTCACAATGAGAGAGGTTCAGCACTGTTACAAATTGTCCTCTGTGGATGTGGAGTCTCCATTCCCCCGATCTACAAAACTTAACTGGGTAACAGCCTGAGCAACCTGATCTAACTTTGAAGTTAGCCCTGCTTTGAGCAGGATGTTGACCAGATAATCTCCAGAAGCACCAGATTTATATTATTAGTCTGTCATTCTCATCTCACAGAAACTTGCCTCAGCCCACAGTCATAACTCCAGAGAAAGTCCTGTCCAAAAGCCATGCAGCTGTGCAATGAAGCAACCTCACGTGTTTTGTCACAGAAGGATGCTTTTGCAATCAAGTCTATTAATCACCACTAAGAGAGAATGGAACATGCATGAAACATGAAATTTCATATAATTTAGTTATTAAATACAAAAAAAATTACCACTGTTAACAGTGAGATGCTTCAAGGATTTATAGCTTAAATTTGAGTAGGTTTTCTGGGGAAAATCAAACAAAATCAAACAAAAATAAACCTAAGTTGACAGCATCCCCAAACTACCAAATATCAGAGCTATGTCTACAACACAAAGATGTCTAGGCTGCCCAGTGAAAAAGTTTTGGGGTATGTAGCAAAATTTTATTTTTCTTTCATGATACTTAGAAAGTTGAGGTTTTTTTGTCAAAATACTATAAAAACAAATTACCCTAACAATCTAACACCTAACACAGAAAATATGAGCCAAAGCTGGACAACACAAATAACTAAAAAGAGAGGAACCCAGGCAGATTTAATAATAAGCAGTGTTACTAGACCTGTCTATAAATAAAGTGGAGTTTTGCTCTGGGGTCTTTAAAATTTTTCCTGCAGAATCAGATTTATTTCCACTTTGGGTATTTCACTGCTTTGATCAAGAAAAAATAGTAATAGTAACAAGTCATCAACGGACAACCTGCTTTAGCAACATTTGACTTTTTAAGAAACAGTATGTCTGGCAGATATTCTTAGTACATTCCTCTTACATTTGTTCTGGTTCTGATATTGTTGCCATTAAAACTTTCAGCTGTTATTTTATATGGGTTTCCACCTCACCACCTTTCTCCATGAAGCAAATTAGATTGCTCTCAGATTTTTAAGGTTCTGCTGAACCACCATTTCCAGGATTTGCATGCTTTATCTCTTACTGGTACCCATAAGAGATAAAAATTAGGATTATATTTCTCAAAGCATGGTAAGACGAAGCTATAAATATTTTTCAACCCATATGTTCTAAATAATCCAAACCATGCAAAACTATTGCAAGGTAATAAATGTGCTACAGTGGCTCATATGTTGGCAACACACACATTTTTCCTTGCTTGTGTTTATCAATCTGGCTGAAGAATAAGTATCATTTTTCTGCAGAATAAAAGCAGACAGACAAAGCTAGTTTTTGACATACCATCTCCTCAAAGATACGCAGATTCAGTGCACACTCTCAGAGATAACATTCTCTGCCACCACTACAGTTTCCTGGATACAGGGATTCTGTAATATGTAATTTGAAACAGGGATCTTACTGTCAAGTTCAAGTTGTAACTAATAACCAAAGCAGGGAACACTTATTTGAATTAATTTTCTTTAGACAGAGCTGATACAAGTTACTGAATAATAACTAGATATGGCTTGATCAAGATAGCTCAGCAAAACAAACGTTTTAAGAATGCTTACTAGCTTTATAAACTAAAAACACAGATGAAAAGATATTACGTGACATTTCATTTTTGCCAAAGATCAGATTTTATAGTACTTCAATAGTCAGACTAAATGCCAGATTTTAGAGTTAGCACCTTCTAAGCTTCCATCTGTTTACAGATCAACTTGAAGAGAAAAATGTAAGTTTCTAAAATCTGGAATATTTTTCATGGACTTATGAATGAATAGTTCTTGTCTCACAAACCTGAATTTCATTTAAAGTGAAAAAAAATTAAAATATAAAAGGGAAATGGAAAGAAAGCAGTAGGTATTATATACAAGAATTTTAACAGGGCTATATGTAAAGACCGCAGCGGAGGCTATCTGGAAAGCATATCATGAGTTTCCCAGTTTTAAGACTTAAGATTTGGGGCCTAAATTTTATGTCACATCTTCTCCTGCAGCTGCTGCTTTCTGCACAGCATCTTCCTTACTAGTTTTATTCATTGTGAGCTGAGACTTTTCCTGTGTTGCCGTAAATTTCCCTTCCCCTGTCTTCCTAGATTTGACACCCTCTTTGTAGCATCCTAGCAAGTTCTCCAGTCATGTCTTAGCAGCACAAATCAGTACTGAAGTAGGCTGTGGTGATCAAAGCAGTGTTTCTGCATGATAGTAAGTAATAAAATAAGAAGGAAGACTGGAAGTAGCAATCGGATTGGACACTTGCACCACAGATCAATGAGACACTGAAAAAATCTTCAAGGGAGAAACGTGGCTTTTCCCTAGAAAATCAGGTAAAAGGAGTTTCCCTGTTTGGATGTGATGATCACAACAGAAAAATAATCTGCTTGCTCACATGCCTTACGAATGGGCATTAAAGGCAGCCCGGTGCAGCCTAGATGCTCACTAGTGTGTCATCCTCAAAGGGAGAGGAAGGCTCTCCCCTGCCACACTGAACACTTATTCTACACAGATGCTGCTGCCTGGGTCCTGGGGAGGTAGGTTTTGACAGCAGCATAGTGAGACAGCAGCACATGGAAACAGCACGTGACATATTCCACCCATCTTGTCTGACTGGAGATGGACTGCACTCCTGGAACAGTCGTCATAGACTGAAATTCCACCCACTGGAGGTGAAGTGGTTACATGCACAGCTGTTTATGGTTAGTCACCAACCACTTGTTGAAGAAGTCCTCTGAGTTACTTCTGACTTTCAACCTCTACTGTTATTTTTTCTTTTACTAATGGCTTCCATGCAGTGAGGAAAAGGGAGGCAACTTATTTATATTTATTTATATAGATGCTGGTTGTTGTGTCATTGGTTAAGACTGTCACTGCAATGATTTGAAGACCACTGGAATTGTTACATATATCTATCAAATAGTATTTATCTTTATTACAGATATATTTAAGCTCCATGTTTTCTGAGGACCATATTTCCATTTTCTAGTAAAAGGTTAAAATAAAATGCCCAGATCATTCCTGAATCCAGTCGTGTTATCAAGGAGGAAGACCATCCTGCAGATTTATGATCTCTTTGTCTCTAACAGGTATCATTGTAAGTATGTGGTAGGTTAAACCTGGAAAGCAGTATCTCACATGTTCATAGTCTTGCACCAGAAGACGTATCTTGACTGAGATGACGTAAGAACCCTCCTAGCAACTGGAATCTGAGCTTGGCAGAAAAGCCTTGCCTTGCCCAGCATCACATTGATCAGGGTTCATAATGAGCTGTGGTAAATGATGACCTTCTGCAGTTCACTGGAAAGGCCACCCAAATACATAGGGACAGTGTACAACCTTAGATGTGACTTCCCTCTGTATAGCAAATTTTACAAACAGTCCCATAATGAATGCAATAAAAGCAACACTTTAAATTAGAATGCTGAAGGACAACATCTCCACTCTAATCTCAGTTCTGATGACTGAATAGATAACAGAAAACTCCCTACAGAGAAACCAGGGAGCTCATTATTAGTTTCAGTGTTTTGTTGTCAACAATACCAAATTATCAAAATTATTAACATCTTAATTTGTTAGAAGAAGTGAATGCACTTCAGTTGCAGGACTCTTCTCCTCTGCTTTTGTTTGGAGCTATGCCTTAGCTCTGGTTGGCCTTTATTGTTGGTTTAATAAAAAATGTTGGCATTTGATGTTCACTTTGCAATTGCTGAAGGAACTGGTGCCAGCAACTAATGCTTTCCCTATCAGAGCAGATATGGCCAGCAGTGTTTGTTGTTTCAATAGCCTCAGAGCAAGAGTGATCAAGGCCAATGACACAGAGTCAATTCCCCATCTTCCTCTCAAGGGACATAGTGCAGTGTCTATCTGAAGGGAGATTACAGGTGGTGACCGCTTTGAGTCTTTAGAAACAGGAGATATATGGGTTGGATTAATTTCATGTAACTTTGGACATCACTAGGCATCCGTCTTTATCCAGTAGATATCTGTACCAGAATGAGTCACTTTCGCTATCATTTATAGTATAGAAAGAGAAATTTGCACTTTTAGAGCCTATCACACCTGATCTACTTTAATTAGGTACCTTTGAAAGAGACAATGTGTGTGTGTGTTCACAACACCTCTTTCTCCCTGTGTCTCCACAGACTAAGGGAGTCCATGTGAAGATTTGATACTGCTGTTGATGTCACATGCCCATTTGAGGTGTTCTAGGTGATAACCCTCACTGACATCCACCTCCTACTCAAAAAACGCATAGCTATGCAGTAGGTCCTGTGTCATATCTGTTAGACCCATCTGACCCTATATTTCCAAATAGCACCAGATGCATAAGGAATGGAAAAGTGCATAAAGACCTAGGTGTCTACATTTAATCAAACGAACACCATCCACACGGGCTGCCTGAACAGCCATGTTTTTAGCCACAAGTTTCAAATCCACATGGAAAGGAATTGGTATATGGCACACTTCCTGGGTCTGTGGTTTATGCAAAAAAAAAGAAAAAATAACTCTCCTAAAAAAGTGAAGAAAGTTTTCTTCAATAAGTAGAAAACTTTGGAAAGGAAGCTTGGAGAGAGCAGGTGAGATCAATTTACCTGCCTTGGTAGAAAGGAGGATAATGAGGAAGCATCACAGGTCCTTTACCCCTTTCCACCTCTGCCTGGCCTTATTCAGGGGCACAAGGAGGCACAGAACACACATGCTCCACAACAATATGGGTTGGTGACTTCATGGTACAACCACACTTGCAGCAGGATCCACATCAGCACATTCTCTATGAGCTGCAGAAACAGCAAAGTTGTTTGTACAAATCCCTCATAATTGTAATGTGTATCTTAGAACTTTTAACAGGTCTATCTTTACAACACTTCCATGAGATAGGATAACTCCATATTTTCGTATACTTTTCATTACAGTCATCTATTGCTGCAAAATTGTCAGAGACACCAGTACAAGTTCTGACAACAGGAACACTCCACATATTCAAGGAACTGCCTGAACACTCAAACTGTTCAAGAGAGGACCTCAGAACAGATTGATACTTTAGAGAAAATAAACAAAAACAAGAAACCACCCAAATATTACATTATATAGTACTCCATGTTATGGAATACCTCATACTACACTAAAAAAAAAAGAAAAAAATATTTTAATTTTGTGTTCATTGTAACATTCTTTTAATTTTAAAATTTACAAAAATCCTCTTGGTTTAGAACTAAACATGAACAGCTAGAAAGATTCATAATGAATCAGACAAGGCAAAAAAATACATATTAGGTTAAGTGTTTTTCAGACTGGTGGGTTTATGAATTACAGCAGAAGAGGGATCAATCTACGTTTGTAAACTTTCTCAGTTTTAGCAAACGTTAAAAATTAAAGCTGTGATTATACTGATTGGAACAACAGGTTTAAAATGTTTCAGTGTCACTTTCAGCATGATAATTGGGACCACAACTGAATGAATGCTTTCTTATATTAGCCTGAACCCAGAGCCTGAGGTACTAGAAGATACTCACAAGCTAGCCACTAAAAGTGAGGGAGCAATGAACAATTTTTCTTTTCCTATTTCCATTTGTACAGTGTTTTACACTGCCTCTATTACTCACTACAGACTGACAAACAACTCCATCATCAGGTAGCTGGTAGATGCAGTCCATTTTTACACGGGCTTTGGCCAAATTTGGAAGCAGCACTAAGCGCAGGCTACAGAGGGCCTGAGATACAAACACGATTTTGCTTCAGATCTGAAAAGTTCAAACTCAGTGAGATGAAACTGGAACATCACACGGGGGCAGAAAAAAAAAAATGAGATTCATCTTTCCCGTTGCTTATAGGAATTTACTGAGGTAAATTACCTACTGAAAGGCTTCTTGTTTTTTCCCTGAATGAACAAAAACCAGCCAAAAAGCACAGGGAAATAACCAGAAATGGCCAGAGATCAAATGTAATAGTTAAGAACAAAAGAAATCTTTCACTTAGTTTACCCTAATATCCCTGAGCACAGGATTTCCTGTGATAATATACTACTAGTCATCATTTAATTAGAAAAAAACTACAATAAAAGTGATTGAGAAAATAAAATATATGCTACATTTGAAGAGAATTAAAAACACAACTAGCACTATGCCTTCTCCCTCTTACTTGAAGATACTAATACTGCAAGATAAGGGAAAGGTATTTTAGTTTGGTTCCCTATAAAAACAGCCACAAGGTCAGACATAAAAGGGGCCAAGTTAGAGGCAGCACAATTTAAATTAATTATGCCCCTTCTCTTTCAAATTCTGATATTCCATGATTTAGAAACTTCAGAAAGGAGGAGACTGATATATTTTTTGTATACTTTACAAAATCGTTCTTTTCTCTATCTATTGTTAGGTTCTTCAGCTAGATATAGAAGTCTGTCATTATCTTGCAATAGGAGACAAAGCCTTTTGGAAAAGGAAACATAATTTGAAAGAAATAAAATATAACTTCAGAATTAGCACATGTAGCTATATATTTGGCTATAGCCAGCACAGTTTTGACTACTTGTTAACAAAATCAGATGACATTAGATGCTTTCCTTACTACCTATGGTAAGTTCTGAATTTTGTGACTGAAGATTTTAACATTTTATCCAATTATTAACAGAGTATAATTTAAGATCCAATCTGCATTGATTATTTATTGCCCTAGCCGCTTGTATCACAGAATGCATTATTTGCATTTCAAATTCATAGTATAATAGCATGATGCAATGCAAATATTTTAATCTTACAAGCAAAACACCACTATTCTGTCACACAGAAGGGTAAATAAGGACTGCAGGGGAGCCTTTCTGGGTCTTAGGTTACATTACTTATTATAGAAACGGGCAGACATATCACAAACTGATCATGATCCATTTAAAATTTTGTTAGGGCTTTTGGTTTAATAATTTTTGCCTTTACCACTCCTAGTGGTAGGTTGTTCCAGAAACTCACCATTTTGGTAGTTAGGCTCATTGTCAGATTACACTGCCCCATGTTCTCTTTTTTCCCATAATCCAGTTGAAAATGATGACATTAGCCAAATGAATAAAGCAAATTGCAAATTCATGCATTAGAATATTTTTTAAAGAACTTGTTCTTAAACCAAATGATTAGGTGTTTAATTATTTCCCAGACACTGAATACCTATTCAAACTATTTTCACAGGCTATTGACGATTGGATTTGTGTCAAAACACAAGAATAAAGACCTACTATTTAATGACGTGAGGATGATAACTTTGTAAATACAATCTTGCAAAAATGAAAAGAAAAAGAAAAAAGCAATGCTTTTATCAATTTAATTCCAATAGTACATGCCTGTTAACAAGAGATAATCATAGCGAGCACTTTGATACACTTTTCTTATTACCACATAAGATGCACTTTACAGAATTATGGCTGGAAGGGGCCATTAAATCATTTGTTTAACACTGCATGCAGATAAACCGCTTGCATATCCAAGATCATAAATTCACTTAATTACTGCCCCATCAATTGCATACGGCTAAAACACATCTCCAAAGAAGACACCCATCCTTGATCAGAAATGTCAGGAAATGGGTAATTCAGCACTGACCTTACATGCTTGCTCCAGTAGTTAAAATGAAAAAGTACATTAATTTTATTTTGCAGTGTCTCACCTCAATTCACTGTTTAAAAATAAAAGGACATTACTTCCATCGTTCGACTTCTATTTCCAGGTGATTCTTGGTTTTGATTCCTCCTGAAGTAAAACACCTCAACTATAGTACGTTTTCTGCCAGTGTATTTCAACTTCACAAATTCACTACTCCACTATTTACATATCTACGGTCGCTTACACACTTTTCACAATACGTTTGCACTGGACGTTCATGTAAAAAAAAACCTTTAATCTAGTGCAAAGTACAGTTTTGCTCTCAAGTCACTGGTAATAATTCAAGATCTTTATGCTGTGATGTATATTCAGTTTTCATAGAGGTATTGTATTTGGTTGCACTAAAATGCATTTTGTTTGAACCAATTCATTTAACAGATTAATTTATTGGACGGGCTGACACAACTGTTATCTATCACTTCACTAGTCTTTATTCCATCTGCTCCCCAAAACTGATTAATCATTTGCAAAAACTAGAATCACATCATCTGTTTTTTTGGACCAGATTCTGCTACCAGATTCCTGCTCAGGCTGAGTTAGACTGTCTTTAAGAACATACGTTGCTGTTCCCAGAAACATGTTATATTGTGCAAATATGTCTCACAGCGTCTGGCCCTCGACAGGGAAAGAATAACTTGCTTTTATTTTTTCAGAGTCATTCCATTTCTAGCAAACTCACCAGTATCTCCCAAATAAAAAGATACAGGTAGCGTTTAGGAAAAAAAAAAAAAAATACATCTAACTGTTCCCTTTGATTCACCGAAGCCCAGTATAATAGGATGATGCAAAACTATGCTATTAATACTGCACAAACATTAACAGTGTAGGTATTGGTGTATATTACCACATTTTCTTGGAAGCTACAGTTCTATTAACTTCTACCACTTCAGAAATAACGTAAAAGTTTTCACAACGGACAATAAATATTTAAATCAAGGAAAGTTATTCCCCCCTTCAAAGAAACTTTTGTCCTTCTATTCCAGACAAAAAAAAAAAAAAAAAAAAATAACCCTTCTATTGAGGGATAAAAATGCAACCCCCCCCAAAAATATTATCTTCTGAAATGCAGCATGCCAGAGTTATGGTTTCACCCTCCAATGAAAAAATGCAGGTTAATATGTACGCAGCTCATGAGGGTGGTTAGTGACAGAAATATTGTCACCGACTCAGCTCTAACAGTTTGATTAGGAAGGATATTGTGCTTCTGGACTACTTCCTATATAAGCCACTTCTCACACTGTAAAGGAAGCCACAGGAGGAAAATACTATCACTGCCAGCTAAGAGCTGAACAACCAACCACTCACCCAGAAATGTGTGATGGTGGAATTCTTTTTAGTATTTCTAATACATTACAACAGCGAGGTTCTTTGCCATCCCTTAATCATTTATGATTTTACCCAGAAAACATTTGTACTCATTATCCAATTTGTTTCTCATTTATGTACAGCTTTCAAAATTTACAGTTTAGAGTCACAATGAGCTGTGAATTACAGTTTTATTTTATTTTGTGGTGGTTCTTATGGTCGAGATATGATGGATAATTCAATTAAATCACACGGTCCTTTACACAAAAAGAAAAGATTAGGACATACATATTTTCACATCCTAATTTTCTCAGTTCATCCGCTTAAACAAGAAAATAGAAATTATCTGTAGCATTTACCTGTAGAAGGCTGGAGGAGCAGCTTCCCTCATCCCAAAGCTGCCTTGCTCGTTTTCAAGGTAGTAGGGTACCTGTTGGCCGTGATGATGGATGAAGGGTGAGAGCTGGGGCGCCGTTTGCAAGAACACCACTGGGCTTGGTGGGACATTGTTCAGTGAGTGAAATCCTGCCAGACTGCTGGACCCAAAAGATTCAGAAGTAGGGGCATAACTGAGAGTAGTAGAGCTGTACACTGGAGCCGTAGTACCAAAATCGTAAGTGGCCCCTTCTGGGTAGTTAAAAACTCCTGTCTTGTTGCTCTCCACGTACATGTCGCTGAGCGATCTTTCCAGGGGAATCTTCAGCTGAGGTCTGCTCAGTGTCTCCAGTTCAGTGCCTTGAATCTGGTGCAGCAGGGTAACTCCAGAGGTTTTGGTGTGAAGGGTCATGGTCAGTGCTAATGGCAGTAAGCGAGGAACATATCTGCTTTTACTGTCAACAGCGAGATCGGCAGCTGGCAGTCCACCTAAAAAAAATACCAGAACCTATTCTGAGGCTCAGCAGAAATCATAATAAAGCAGCACTACACAGGTATTCCTCTGATCTCGGCAAGGAGGAGGATACAAACAAATGCAGAGAGGGCACTGAAAACGCACATTCTCTCTCTCCCTCCCTCCCTCTCCCTCTCTCTAACTTTTAGGAACTCCTCATCTGCGCTAATATGCACTACAAGGTGCTGGCCACGAGCCAGAAACTCTTGCCTTGTGCCGGCGTTGGTTTAAACATCACTTCAGAAACAATTAGTTTTTGGAGTTATACCAAATAATTGTCCCGCTAAATGTAACTCCATTCTTACTAGTCGGTTAAATTTTCACTTCAGAGTAGCCAGCGCTCCGCGGCAACTAACGGGAAAGAACACTTAAATCCAGCCAGGAAGAGTAGTCCAGTGGTCGGGCAGATTACTGCCTTTTATTTCCTCAGCAGGCTCCGATCTATCTGTGCTTATCTCTCCCCCTGTTTGATTCATTTTCATGTTTGCTAGAAATATGTAATGTGTACATTGTAATGACCCTGGGGTAGGACTATGCTGTAACTGAGATAGGGCAAAGCAGAACGTGTGTGTGCAAGCGCGTGCGCCCCTGTGTGTGTGTGTGTGTGTGTAACGAGCCACAGTCAATAAAAACAGCTGAAAGAATTGAAGAGTGTATGATATCTATGTAGAAGAAAAGGTTTATAATCCACTCTCCTCAGAAACAGCAGCCTGAAGTTATTAGAAGTAACATTAAAAGTGAGGAAAAGCTTTAGATTTGCCCAGCAATTTCTGTCTGCTTCTTTTCGGGCTGTAAAAGGATGAAACAAACATCATTCAGCCTTTTGTCATAGGAATATCCTCAAAGTGAAGAAAAAGTTATTCGATTGCATGACACGTGAATTCAATACAGGACGTTCTTTTTCCTAGTCCCATGAACAAAACCTCAGCAAACCTGAATTTTTAAATCTGACCAGAAAATCAAGTAATCTAAAATAATGAAATGGGATCAGTTTCAAAATAAACTGAAATGCTTCTCAAAGTTATATTTAGGAAAAAAAAAAAAGGGGGGGGGAGAGAGAGAACATAATGAAAAGGTGTGGCATGCATGCTTCATCTTGCAATCTCATTCCATATAATTTTAACTTTGCACAAACCAGTTCTCCTGAACCAGCTAAATGAAAACCTCCAGAAACTGTTTCAGGCTCCCTGGCTTTATTGCTGCGGTCTGTGGTTCAGTCAGCGAAATAGGTTAATGCCAGACCTAAGCGCATTAATATATGGGCTCCAGTTAGTATGCTTTGAATACTAGCAAAGTCTACGCTTAAACAACTCCACAGTTCTTCGGCTTAACCTTCAAAAAACCCGAGAAACTGAAAAACTGAATATGCAGGTCACTACTAGTTTCAAGAAAAGTTTACTAAAAATGGTCTTATTTTAGTAATAATACTATGCTTTCAGAACTTCTACTAAAATGGCCAAGGTTAGTTAAACTTGCAATATTATTCTGAAGCAATATACGTTTGTCCCTCCGCAGGCACACAGCTAAGACAGCAGCACACACATAAATATGTACTTGATAGATTTCCTCACCCACCCAGCCACCCTCCCTACCCTGTTCAAATTTCAGATTGTAGACTTTGATCAAAGAGATAAGCTTGTTTAAATAACACTGGACTAAACATGTTCCCAGTTAAAAAAAAAAAAAAATAAAAAATAATAACAATAATCAGACAATCATACCCAGCAGTTCAGAAAGTCTTCGAAGAGTTATTCTGAAAATATGCCAGACGGTGTGAGAGGGAAAAAAGAGAGTGTGTGCATGTTTGCATAGAGTGGGCGAACGTGCAACTGCAGAGACACAAAACAGCAAGCAAGCATCGCTCTCAGCAGCCAGTCTGCTGGGCGACACAGCCTGAAGTGAGTGGCAGTTACGAGTTTAAGGTCAGTCAGTCTTACAGATTTCATTCTGTGCTTCGGTAATACATAGCAAAAAAAAAGGAAAAAAAAAAAAAGCATTATCTGGTATTAAACTGCCTAATCTGAGAACGGATGTGAGTCTGCCTGCCGTAAGAAGTACCCACTTCTACAGAGTACTGCGAAACGAACTTTAAATTTGTACGCTACATTAGAATTACTATATTGACATACAATAAAATGCTCCAGCATAATAGCTAGGCAGAAGACGGGAGATTTAAGTGTGCACACAGAGACTTGACTTCCGAGTGCGTCCTGTGCAACCTCAGCGCTCCTTACATGCAGTTTTCAAAAACCTCATTAATTATTTTGGGAGGGTTGTGTGTTTTCAGGGAGACAAATATTTAAAATTTCCACCATGCACAAACAGCAGTAAAACATGCTGCAGGGTTAAGTAAAAGCACCACCACTTCTGCTCCATACCAATTAAACTAGGGACCCTATGAGCAGCTTTCCACAAGCCAGTGGGGAAAGTTATGGTCCTGCCCCCTAAAAGGGCTCAGCAACCGAGAGCTGCAGTATTCCTGCAGCACACAGCCTGGTCCACATCTCGGAAGAGAAAACAAGAGTGCCACCAACAAGATCTTAGGGACTGGCTGGGAATCCCTGTGAGAGCATCCTGTAACATTTGACTCACTTTTTCTGTGGAAGAAGAGGGAGAGAGCAAGAAAGGGCAAGGGTGAGGTGGGGGGTTATAGTCAGGCCAAATTCCAGGAAGAAGGTGGACTTTTGATTTGTGTATACCACATTAAATCAATTTTTGATTTTGCATGATATATGTGGGATTTTTAGGTATAAAAAACTGGGAAATGCAACAGATTACCAGAAGGGCTTATTTTTCTCATGCTGCGCAGTGATGACTACCCTGCTTGCTCCAATTTAACCCATGTTGCAAATTCACCCTGCTTTAGAGGCATCTCCTTTTGTGCTCACCCTCCAGATAAATGAGGCCTAAGCTTCTAAAACCTGGTCTTTGCGCTTAAAGGACAGGACTTACTCCACCACCCAGTTTAATCCCTCTGATCTACTAGATGCCAAGTTTTACGTATTATGAGCACAATATGGAAATATGAACAGGATATAGCAATAATATTTGGTCCTTTTTACCAGTGGACACAAAGTCTATGCAAAAACTTGGTTTTGCTAAATCCCACTTCATGTATGTCTTTAAAAATATGCAGATCTCATACAGACGGGCTTGCCTCATTCATTGTCCATTTTCATAAATAATTCACGTGTAGTAACAACAGAGAGTAAATAAAAGCATATGTTGGCTGCAGCATCTTGGTTTCCAGTGCTAGGTGGAAGTATTTGAAAAATACTTAGTCAATGGGAAATCCACCTTTTCAGATTTGGTAATTTCTCCACTAATGTGTATTCAACTGCAACCAAGCTGCCCTATGCATTTCTCTCACCTTAATGAAGGCCCAACGTTGATTTGGAGTTACTGAGCAAATACTACAGGAGAAAGTTGTCTATCCCAGTCTTCCTCAGACACCCATAAACCATAGAGGGAAACTGGTTCTACAAAATCTAAAGATTTGCTAAATATACCAAGTGTAGATTGGGGTTTTGCTATTTTTCTGAAGTTTGGGAATATACAAATAAAATTAATGTTGCTTCTGATCCATACAGGTTGATGCATACACAGTATGTAGCAATATGTAAAAATAGGGAAGAAACAGGAAGGAAAGTGAGAATGGCAATTAATGGAATCCTGAAGAAACGGGAGGGGACAGTCCATTGTGGCTGAGTAGCACTACAGACACGTTGGCAAGGAAGGTCAAAGCAGAAACTGCTTCTTCATACACAGTGATTTTTAGTGAGACTGAGTCAAGAGTTGAGTTTCTGAAACAGTGAAGATACAGACACCATCCGTCTCATGGAAATGAGAAATTAATTGATTCAATGAATGGAAGTGACAGATTAAATCCTGTGTTCACATTTTTAAAGTGTCAACTTTTCCATTTTCCTTTTCTAGACACGTCACAGTTCCAGGTCCCAACTCAGATTTTCCGCAGTGAAGATTTTACTCTAAATTACACTAATAAAATACCAAATGTAGCAACATTAAAACTAAATAACATTTCTGTGGCTCTGTGGTTAAATTAGCATCGTTTACAACTGAAGAATATTTAGTTAAGTTTCTAAAGGCAAATTCTGTTCATTCCAATTCATTGATGAGCAGTTTGCTTCTAGTTTTTACATTTTCATTTTTTTTTCTTTTTTTCGGGGGGAGAGGGCGGCGTTGGACGACAGACAAATGGCTAGAGTGCTCAGATTAAACTAGCAAAGTCATGCATAGTGCAGCTTGGCTCAGCTGGACCATCAGTCCAACACCTTTACCAGCTACAAACAAGTGGGTACTGAATCAAATTCAGGATTCTTACCGTAACAGACAACATGAACATATTTTCCCTTCAAAGCTGGAACAGAACTTCAAAAAAAAAAAAAAAAAAGAGAGAGAGAGAAGTAGCCTCCTTCCACTGATTGCAAATAATGTGGCACCAGTAAAATGGACTCAGAAACAGAAAAAAGAAAAGGATAGATAATAAAAATTATAGAAAATATTACTCTAACTTATCTAAATAACCAAAAGAAGGCTTAGGAATTTCCAGTGCCATCAGCAATTTTCTGTTAACAAAAAGGCCTGAAAGCCAGTCAGGGAATGCTAACAAAATAAGTTCAGTTCATAGAGAAAAAAAAAAAAAAAAGAAAAGAAAAGAAAAAAAAAAAAAAAAGGAGGAAAGAAACAGCTTCTTGATTCTGAACAAGATAAAACAGCAGTTTGAGGGAAAACAAGATGAAAGTAAAAACACTACACAGACACTATTCAAATTATAGGAATCTTTAAAGACAGCAAAACTACTAATCCTATAACGGGCTTTTTTCAACACTAGTTTTAGTAAGTATTCAAACAAAAAATGGTAAACTCAGAACTAAGAACATATACTATAAATTTTCCATAAACCTGCTGACAGTGAGAGACCATAAACTTCATCGCTTTGGTTCCACAGCTATAAAGATAGAAGCTTTTTTTAGCTGCTGCAATTAAAGAAGAATCTATTGCACATAACAGGAGGAACATTATGTTTTTCCAAGATTCCACTGTAACATTACAGAGAAATTATGTTGTGTTTAGTCCAGTGAGGAAACTCCTCAAGATAGACAGCTGGAGAACAGCACCATCTACCCCACTGCTTTATAAATCTTCTCTGGAAAAAAAAAATTAAAGCCCTTGATACCGCTAGGCAAAGCAAGAGGTATGCTTAAAAATTCCTTAGGTTCTTAGTAGAGATAAGCATTTCACCCTGTTATTGAGAGTTTTTAACATTTAAATCTATACATGTCGATACAAAGATGCATACCTTTTTTCCCTCCAGCCCCAAATAACTTACCAAAACCAGCCGTGCCACTAAAAGGCTAGACCCAAGATTTTCAATTCTAAATTTATGGTTTAGGTTAGTTTTACTGCTTTCACATGTTAAATGTAAGCAGAGAGTTTGAGAACATTTGCTCAAAATGGTTCTAATTCCAACCAGGGAACTGTAGAATACAATTATTCCACACATATCTTTATTAATTTACAAGATCTAAATAGACATTCAGTTTCATCTACACTTTGTGTGAAAAGATCTATTAAATACTTTGACATTATCTGTGTAATCACAAGAAAAATTAGGCTGGGATGTCAGCATATCTTTATGGTAGAGTATTCTGATGTTTTAAATGTTAGGACTATGTTTACAGCTATTTAAGATGCTGTCAGATTTTAGCCATTCAGGTGGAAATTTTATATGCCAACGATGAGCTCAGAGAGAATAATTTGGAATAATCTGAGCCAAATAAATTTTTTGCTTTTCCCTCTTTAAAGATTTCTAGAAACCCTTTTTTGAAATGAGAAACCCTTTTTGCCAGAGCAAATGAGGGTTTTGGAGCAGAAACTTTTAATCTGGCAGGGACCTGAAACAGCGTGTCACAAAACTGCCTTTTGCTGTTGCTCTGAAACTCCATTCAGATTTGATCGATTTTCCAACCCTTGAAAAATTGCAGGTTTTTAGAAGTTAAGATTTCTAAAGCCTGTCTCCTGACTGAGCCTGATCTCTCCCCTCTCAGGTCCTAGTCCTGACCAGAACAGGCACAAAATTTCCCAGAAGAGCGAATGACATCCTACTGCCCGGACTAGCACAGATAGAGGAAGTTTTCCCCTTTCATTATTCTTCTGGAGCAGAAGAAGAGTCTGGGTTTAAAGGCAGATTATTGTGTCAGTTATAAGACTGAATTTCAGCCCCTGGATGTACAGTCTGAATTTCCTGACACCACGACGGCACCATCTGCCTTTTCAATTCAGCAGTAGAAAACAACATGTAGAAATGTATCCCTTCCTAAAAGGGTAGAAGACATTAGAAGACATGTTGTAAATACAGCTAGCTTGTGCATTTCTTCAGGTTTTTGTACCTAAGAAAGATGGGAAAGGCTAAGACTAAATAATTGTGCCCAACTCCTAGAGAATAAATTACTTACTACATACATAGAATGGGCCAAAATATCTGAGTACTCTGGACAAACTCAAAAGATATTAGCAAATACTAATGTTTCAGAGAGTTAGCAGATGTTTTCACGGAGGCAGAAAAACGGAATAAAAAAAGACATTTCTCTGCTTTCCTACACAAAATGTTAACCACTTGTGACCAAAGATGTTCACTGATAGAAAAGCAACAATACTGTGATTTAATATTAGGCAACTTTCCCAGCTTGATCACAAACACATCATCTTAACAGATCATTTCTCATGGATCTAGCTTCATCTGAAAACAAGAATAAGCTCTATAATGGAAAGCTAGAGCTTAGTATCCCATGTTCATATTCATTTCTTGTGTTTAAATCAAAGACAAATGGAATGGAGTGACTGATCACCACGAGTTAGCATTCTGGAAACAGCCTGGCAAGAAAACTTTGAGTCTTTGGAAGGAAGACAGCTTTGTATCTATTGAGATTGGCTTAGAAGGTGAAGCATTTTTAAAATGATCAAATATTACCATATCTGGGCTCCCAAAAATAGTCAGAAATGAGCCTAGTGCTTAATCCCATTTATGTGGCAATATTAAAGAAACCGAGAAGTTTTGTTTATGAGGTTCAAGGCATGAAAACGGAGCACAAAATTTCAGCGTTGCCCAGCCAGGTAAGACAACTGTTGTACAACCTATTCCTAGTTGTCAGAAGACAGTTTGGGGAAAAAAAGTGATGAAACAAGCTCCTTAAATCTTGGAGGAGAGATGTGGGAATGCTGTGGGTAGAGGAAGAGATTTGTATCTGAATAAACCCTGGAAACCCTCAGAAAAGCCTACTTACAGAAGAGTAAACATTTAAATTGATGAATAACATGAGTGTAACACCTAGCACAGTTCTTCAGATCACTTAAACGTTAGATGTACCTCTGTTGAACTACACAGACCAATTTGGATGTTAGTAATACAAGAATCTATGTGGAAAAAACATCTTCCAGATATCAGGATTAATCAAAAAAAATCACCTTTTTGACATGGAAGAACGGTAGAGCATGTGGAACTCATATAAACATTTTTCTTCCCCCTTCCTTTGTCCCCACTCCTTTCCCCAGGGTCTTCCATTGTTTCAGCAGGTTTATTTAGTGGATGTCAGCTCCATTTGCTAATCAGTCATATTTCATAATTAATTGGCCTCACTCACAGTATTATTTCTCAAGACTCATTTTCCTGCCAAATGCTTGACTGTGTACTGAGCAACTAGAGCCTCTCAGACTTCAGGTTTAAACATGTGCATGCAAGTGCTCTTGTGCAAGTGCACCCATGGGCATGCAAAATATGCATGATGACATTCTCCTCAGGTAAACTCTGTCAGCTATCTCCTCTCAAATACTGCACTATAACATTACTTTTGTTGTATCTCTTGCTGTAGCTTCAAGTTACACTGCAACTTATACCCAAAACAGGCCCAGCTCTATTTTTTTCAAAAGACACATTTGCTAACAGATGAGGAACTGACAAGAAATACAAGTGCTTGGCCATTTTATAGTGTCCATACTTAAAGAAGAGGCCCCAGATCAGGCCTATCAATGTGAGACTTCCTGTTATCCTGACTCCCTTTTTGGTCTCCAAGTCCAAGGAGCAGGTCCAGAGGCCCCTCGTTGGTCAGGATATATAGGAAAAGTCTCAGGTAGCAGGGCCTGCTCAAATTGTAGGACAAAAGGCTCATGGAGAACTTATTGCTATCTACAACCATCTGATCAGAGACTACAGAAAATACAGAGCCAGACTTTTCTTGGAGGTGTGCAGTGGTAGTCCAAGAGTCAACAGGACACAAGCTGGACTAAAGCACATTCCAATTAGATATTAAGTATAAATTTTTACCATGCCAATGGTAAAAGACTGGAACAGGTTGTCCAGAGAAGCTTGGAACTCCCTGTTCATTTGAGGATGAGACTCAGCGACAAGTCCCTGAGCAACCTGATCTAAAAATACCTTCTTTGAGCAGGGGTTTGGACTAGATGACATCTTAACAACCTTTCCAGTTTATGCTATGATTCTATGCATCTAAGACACAGATCTGCAACAAAATACTCAGAAGATACTCTGACGATGGTCTGTTTCCCCATTCTCCACAGACGCCTGATTTCAAGATCCCATTTCATGGTTTTAACCTTTCTGCTCCTCTTTCATCAAGACATTTGCCTTTTTTAAATTGGTCTGCTATTTTCCCTAAGTTAGATAGGAATTAAAGAAGTTCCGTGGGCAAATTCACCCTTCCCCTCAATTCTTCTACTCACTGGCCTGATCAATGTATTGAAGTCTCAGATCCCTATCATAATCTGAGTTAGGAGGAAAAAAAACCAAAGCCACAAAAAACATCCATTGCCCTTGCTCTACCTCCCCAGTATTTCTGTAAACTGCTCCAGTCCTTATCCAAAATACCTTTACTACCTATTGCCCCAGTAGTGAACCTACCTGTTCTCAGCAGTCAATGGCATACATATGTTTGAACACTCACTGAGACTAAGGCAGTAAGTAGTCAGCCATCTTCTGTGGTTTCCACAAAACAAAACCAGATGCCTCTTTTGATGGAGATGACTGTCTTCATTAAAAGACTCATTCTGAAGTGTCATTCCATGGGTCTAGTTCCCTCTGTCAGTGTTTTTCCACACATACATATGATGCATGGACACGTACAGTGTTCAGCTCTTAAAAGGTACAGGCTAACCCCAAACCAGAAGACACTGTAGAATCGATCTTATAGAATGACCTGATTTCTTCACTCTATTTCTCTCTAGTAATGGTATTCAGATATACTCCCTTTGGTTTTAACACCTCACACATTCACATTTCCTTCCTGGAAACTGATCCTCCAATTGAAAGGTCCTTGTGGTGAAGCTAACCCTGTCATCTCAAGAAGTGATACCTATTGTGACCATATGGCCAAGGTAACTCTTCACCCAAATATCCTGGAACAGTCTTGGTGCTACAGCATCCCATTCTTGTCTACTAGGAGTATTTGTCTTCAACTACTGATAGCAGAAGTCCCTCATCTTCAGAGAATTGGATTTCCTTTACTTATTCCACTGATCATCGTCAATCAATCTCCTCTGCTATTGCAAGCATGACTACATGTACCTGTGAGTAATCTGCAGCCAGCACATCAAGTCCTCTTGCGTACCTTAGCTTCTCTCTATCCAATTAGAGATTATCACAGAGCCATTGGACTGCTGACACTGCCACATAAGGAATGTGTGTCAATTTACCTCTTCTCACAAACCTCAAGTCCGAAAGGAAAAGTCCGCAAGGGGTATCAGTTATTGAACTAATCAGTGTTGCTATACATTTTTTTGTATTCTCTTTATGATGTCAAGAACTGGCTTGTTATTGCCACCACTGGTCCAGCAACAACGACAGCCATGTCTGAGTGGCTCAATGCTGCCACTGGTCATCTATCTAGTACATACTCTAGAAAAGTATGGTCAGACAGTAAATGTTCATTAAAAATGATCATGTCCAGCAGGAAAGGTACTAGCTGCAGTCATCCTGTGCAGACACCAAGTGAAACAACAAATTTAATATTCTAGACAGAAAAAGTGTGGTAGGCTTTGTAGGGAAAAATGTCTTGAGTTTATAATTCATCAGGCCTTTCTTTGTAACTGGGAGCTGTGTCTTCTGTTCTGGTGTCCTTTTTAAGATTCTCAATAACTGATTAACAAAATTTTTCTTAATTCTAACAAAAATTCAACCCTTCTAGAAGAGAACCTCAGTAAGAGGTTCCCTCAAAAGATATGGTTCCACTTCAGTGGAGGAAATATACAATCTATTTTAAAAGATGCACTTTGGATCTAATTAGCAGCTTCATCCGTAACACTTATACTGAAGACATGCAGGATCAGGAAGATCTTGAAATGAATCCTTGTAAGATGTTTTCTCATACTTTCACGTTTTTTTATTTGAAAAAAGTGATAGGGACTGTATTACATATATAGTCATAATAAGATTCTGCTATATCGTCTATGATAATATGAATCAGTCACTGTCTTCAGTGGAACTGATCATGATGAGCTAAGTTAAAAATGAGTTTAAGTGCTTTCCTGGATCAAGGCCTAAGTCTCTGATCCACACACACACATCATCTCCAACCATCAGAGAAGTCCAAAATTAACAGCCAGAGGTTATATCTCATTCTTTTGGAATAACTTGCAAGCTTTCCAAAATTCTGTTTCTGTGATATAGCATATACCCTTTACTCCAAAGAAGTCCAATTTTAAAACCGACTTAACAAGATTTCAAGCATGGCCAATGGAATCTGAACCAAAAAGCAGTGTGAAACACTCAGTTCTATAATGATTGCTATGTGTACTCAGGAGCACCTAAGATCACCATCAGAAGTTAGGTTCTTGTTGTGCTAAGTAAAATGTATACTTGGAACAGAGAATGTTTACTTAATAGCCCAGATTTGAACATCCAGGCTTCTATTAGTGACTGAAAACAGCACCTTTAAAGAGACAATTTCTCCATTTCTTCAGAAAATGCAAATAGACCTAATAATGTGTCTCCTGCTTCCATTATGAGGCTTCATTTAATAAAACTGTTTAATAAAACTGAAGTGGGTTTTCTAAACTTTAAATATAAAATCTTCTCGTCATGCTATCAAACAATTCAACAATTGCAAATACAAGAAATCTATACAGATCCAGAATTAGCACTAACAGCAATTGTTTAAAAAAAATGGGAAGTTACAAAGTAGGCAATTGCAAAGGACATTCACAAACTAGTCAAAGTACTGAAGCACCAATATATGTTACAGCTGCTGAAGACTTCAGGTCTTGCCAGAACGATCATGAACAACAGCAAAATCAGACAACTTCAGTGCTGCCTAACCAGCATCAAACACAAAATAGCGTCACAATCATCTGCAGTACACTCTGTCTCAAGGAGATGGAAAACAAAACCCACCCAAAAGAAAGAAAAAAAAAAGGCAAAGCAAGGCAGGAGAAAACCTAGGCTTCTGGTTGGTGAAAGCATTCAAAGTCACTTCTATGCTTCTGTAGAAAGACAAAAATGCATTGTCATCTGTCGAGCGGAACAAATAGGACCTTAGTGATTCAGTAACAGTTGCACTCTCTTGGCAGATATTAGCTTGTTTAAGGCAGGGAAGATCAAAGGAAGTAACTGGATGCCAACAGAAAAAAAAAAAAAAAAAGGAAGAAAAAAAAAAAAGGTCAGAGTTATTTATTATTTCAGCATTCCCCTATCTTTATTTGTTCTTCTACCATTTTCATTGTTTTGTGCAACAAGATGGAGGTCTTCCTGAAACAGAGCAGTCAATAATCTAATGCAATGGTTCTTTTGCAATACAAGCTCTCCTATAAGTTCAGAAACCCATCAGAGCATAGAATCATAGAATTGTTAAGGTTGGAAAAGACCTTTAAGATCATCGAGTCCAACCATCAACCTAACACTGCCAAGTCCACCTCTAATCCATGCCCCCGAGTGCCACATCTACCCATTGTTTAAATACCTTCAGGAATGGTGACTCAACCACTTCCCTGGGAAGCCTGTTCCAATGTTTGACAACCCTTTTGGTGAAGAAATTTTTCCTAATATCCAATCTAAGCCTCGCCTGGCACAACTTGAGGCCATTTCCTCTTGTCTTATTGCCTGTGACTTAGGAGAAGAGACTAACCCCGGCCTCTCTACACCCTCCTTTCAGGTAGTTGTAGAGAGCAATAAGGTCTCCCCTCAGCCTCCTTTTCTCGGGGCTGAACAATCCCAGTTCCCTCGGCCGTTCCTCATAAGACTTGTGCTCTAGAACCTTCACCAGTTTCATTGCTCTTCTCTGGACCCACTGCAGCACCTCAATGTCTTTCTTGTAGTGAGGGTCCCAAAACTGAACACAGCACTCGAGGTGGGGGTCTCACCAGTGCTGAGTACAGGGGGATGATCACTTCCTTAGTCCTGCTGCCCACACCATTTCTGATGCAAGCCAGGATACTGCTGGCCTTCTTGGCCACCTGGGCACACTGCTGGCTCACATTCACAACACCCCCAGGTGTCATTTTCCACTGGTCAGCTCTCCAGCCACTCTTCCCCAAGCCTGTAGCACTGCATGGGGTTTCCTGTTCCTTAGGGTGTGTGAAATGCAGTTCCACACATTCATTTAGCACAATGGTCTACAAGCCACAGAAGTTATTAGCTATTAGTTACGAATTAGAAAAGCAGAAAGAATGAACAACAATCATTGACATTAGAGATGTCTAATATAAAAATATTGATATTTGATTTGAAACTATAGGAAAACCAGATTTCATATTAACTAGTTGCCATTTTTCCAAGGAAGTGAGGCTACAGCTGCAAAACCTTTAAAAGTTGCAAACACTGCTATCACAGGCTTCTTAAACCTGTGGTAGAATAATTTCAAATTTTTAAGTAATTTTTCTTGCCTGGAGAAATATCAAGAAAATTAAGTTTTTATTGTGTAACTAATGGATAGGCTTATTCCTAATAATTCCTAAATGAGATCTTGCCACAATCATAACTTCAGTAATGCATCACTTGTGCAACACAACAGAGAGAAAAGGCAGGTCTCTGTGCTGTACTATGACAACTGATACATAGAGTCCCAAGCCTTCTCAGCTCTGGAATGTGAGGAAAGACTGCTGGTAGTGTGGTGCCATCCTCTCAATGATTAACCCCTCTCTTACAGACAGCATAACGCTAATATGGTTCTACTGCTTTGTATACCAAGTTACTATATCTGTACTGTGTAATGTATGAACTAATTCAGGCAGGAATATTGCACAGTTCTCTCTACCACACTTCTTCAACTAGGATAGGTATGCTTCCCGCCTCTTGGCAGGAAATAAAAATGCTTGGTAGCGTAGACTCTCCACTGCATTGGTTATCAGTCCCCCAAGGACAAATAGTCCTGCCATGGCTATAGCTATATAAATTGGGGACACATTACAGCCCAGAACCAACAGGGTGACAGTGTGAATGGCAGCAGGAAGGCTGGAACCCCTACAAGGATGTTAGCATGTAGAGGCCATTGCCAGCCACCCTCATCAGAGGTGGGTGAGCAATGAAGTGACAAAGATGCTGAAGGCATCTTCCTCCAGGAAGTGCTGCCTTTAGTAAGCTACAGGCAGATGAAACTCCAGGCTGCTTCTATTCTATTGGAAATATGACATACCTGCAGACTCTCTGTGATTAAAAAAATTCCTATTATTTGGTTTGTATCCATCTACCACTTCATGGAAACTATTAGCACAGATACAAGCTATTCCAGGACAATTGGTCCAGCTGCCTTGGGAATAATCTTGGGTGTATTTGATTTATGTTTATAGCTAAAGCCTCTGGTTTTTAAGTTTGATCCAAAAGATTGGTTTGCAACCTGCTTGCTAGGTGCCAAAGTTCAAGAGCAATGCAGATTATTAAAGCCTGACTCGAGCACGCATATCGAGTCGCTGGGCACTTCTGACCTGAAATGGCCAAGGGAGCATTTGCAAGGCACAGAGGAAACACATCCCTGTTTCAGCGTTCGGGGAATTCAACTTCCTGAAAGCCAGCCTGGAAAGTCAATCTTTCATGCCTGTCAGGGTTTTCAAAACCATGGTGTTGCAATACAGCTCAAGGGATTTAGCAGTAAACTGTTGACAAAAATGGTGTTATCCATTCTCCTGCCATTGCATTCCTGCCTCTTTCCATGCTTCCAGTCGGGAGACTGGCATTAGCAAAAAGCTTTGGTTGTTTTCTGAAAGGTAAGTATTATGCTGGTGCATGAAACTGCAGGAGCGCGTGGTCAGAGTGAAGAGAGAGAGAACTTAATTAATTTAACAGTGAGATTAATTTAACAGTGCACTCAAAGAGAACAAGGCAAAGCAGTAAAGATACAAATTGCCGAAGGGAGATTTGTCCACCACACATTCACCCTGGTCATGATGGAACTGAATCAAATACGCCATGGATTGTATATACCTATTACACGGCTTATTTATCTTCTATTATCTGAATTATACTATGTTGTCCTTAACAAATAATTTTGTTTTATCTAAAGATTCAATGGTTGCAAAAGAAAAAATGGTCACTGCTTAAGATCAAGAAGTATTTTGCTTTTCACAATTTTCATTAGGATGTTCAGTTCATTTTCTTCCCAAATTTCCATGCAAAAAAAAAAAAAAAAAAGGAGAAAAATAAACCACTTTTAAGAGGAACTTCTAAATATCTGGAATTAGACAAAGAATAATATACATAATTACTACTAGAATTATTTGACTTAATTCAACATTGACAGAGTCCTGATTTTTTTGGTTACTAGAAGAGAAATATTTACCCAAAATATATACTATTCAATTTTAGAAAGTGAAATAAAATATACCGTTAATTTCAATAATTAAAAATTACAGGTTGAGTGACAGAAATATCAAAAATTGTTCATCCACAATTATTAGGATTTTTTTCTTCAGTGTTAAAAGTAGTTTTACATTGGATTTAAAAGGCTGCTGGAAGCAAAATACCATGGCTGATCGATCAACACTTTGCTCTAGTACAGCTGAAATTCCTGTATGCCTATGTTTCTGTTTTTCACACAAAGACCGAATATGAGTAGATCAAATTATGAGAATATTAATAAACATATCATTGAAAGCCTGCATCTGCTACTGAAGGAGAAAAATACTCGTCCTTCCTTTCCACCATCATATAGTCATTGCTCATTAACCAGAAGAGCCCTGAAGCTGTAGTACGTAGTCTGCAAAATCTGCACCACCCAGAAAGCACATGCATAAAACACCCAGGACGACTCACTGAGGACCACTTCTATACTTTTACTAGCAATCCCTGCAATATATTTTAGTATTCCAAATAACACAATGAGTACTACATAGCATTCTGTCTAAATAACAGCTTGCGAACTAAAATGTACTCCAACAAAAATCCTCACATTTCAGTCTTCAGATATAAAAACCTGCTAGAATGTCTTTTCTTATGTAGTCTGGGTGCTGACACAGTATACATCAATAAATCATTTGGAAGCAGAGGTAGACTACTCTTTTCATGCAAAATTTTACCCTAAAATATTCACAGTTCCAGTTTGGATTTAAATTAGTTTTACACTGTTTTATAAATGTTTCAGTGAACTGTTTTTGAGACTGATGCACTGAATGCCTGTTTGTCATTCTGAACTATATTTATATACATATTTATATTTATATATATACATATATTGTATTTACATATATAATCCTTATCCTGAGATAAGGATTTTAAGGCAAGTACCTGGAATTTACTCAAAGTTTTCCTTGAGCTTATACTATAAATCAGTTTTATCAATTTTAGAAATTAAAGAAGTGAGGTAAATTCACTCATATTATGTAATTTGACTATGGTTACAGCAATTTCAAGTCAAGTGTAGACACTATGCGTGCTCAGAGACTGCAATGGTTGTCAGGTTGTGTTTTGGACAACATGCAAAAACGGTTGCTCATCAGTCCACAATATAAGTTGAACACTGATGACTTGTAAAGATATCTCCAACTGCATTGCGTGGGTTCCATGCTCCAAAAATTTCCAGCATATAATAAAAACCCCACTTCCTGACTTCAGACACAGCTTATTTTTCCAGACAGTTCAACCCTCTCTTCCCCTTCCAATATTCTTGCTGTTCGTTGTTTGTGATCAAATAACATAAAACATACTTTTATATGAAAAATAAAAACACTATTGAAAAATTTACATCTTCTCTGTGACAAAACAGAAATGTATGCTGAATGCATATGGCTGGTTGTTTTATCTGAGGTATCCAAACAGCATAAAACCACCCTTGATAAAACTGACTGGACTTTATCTAAACTTAAGAAGTAACTGACACATTAGTATGATGAGTATGACTGTGTCCTCACTTAAAATCAAAAAGTAAATAAATAAACCCTGTAAAAGTAGTAAGATTGTCCATTAATAAATTTTCAACAAAGCTATGTTATTATTAAAAGAAAAAAAAATCCACTGCTAGGTAGTGTTACTTTACCCTATTTCTGCTTTGAAATGTTGATTCTGAGGAGATACAAGAACAAATGTTGTTACAGAGCCTCACTGACAGAATTAACAGCTGATTTTCTGACATGAATCTCTCACTGATTGCTTACACTCTATGAATCTAAGCAATACAAAACCATGAAAGATATTGTAGCAATCACGTCTGAACTCCAGTAAAGTTGAATGATCTTTATTTTTTCAAGTGCTCAGTTTTTTTGCTTTGAAGGAATAAACTGTCATTTATTTTAATCTTGCATATATTGTTAGTAAAGGCTAGGGATATGCTATAACTCCTCTACCCAAGAATGTTTGATTTCTTTCATTCTCATGGATCTAATTCCTTGAAGGAAAACAGAGTGACCTTACTCTTTTAAACACATTCTAGATAACTTGTTCATTTTACAGAGCAGCAACAAAATTTATCCATTCGCACTTCATGCTCTCTTTCTTTAATAGGTGGAGCAACTTTAAAATCATATTTGGCAGAAATAAAACAGGTTTTCTATCAAAAGGCATCATATTTCAAGAAAATATGTAGAGGCAAGAACTACCTAATCATCTAGTATTTTATTCATTTCTACCAAAATATGTTAAAAAACATCAACATGGAGTTGAGTGCTTAAAAAAAATTATAGCTACAAACATTGTAATAAATAAAACAGGGCCTGAAGCTTAGTTAGCACTCTACAAAAATCCTGAAAATAACCAAAGTCTTCTAACGTTATTTTTTTTCAGTCATTCTAAAAAAACCCAAAACATGCTTATCTCACAATAAGGTTTACAAGTCAGTACATCTGGCCGACACAGGACAGATATGAAGGCATGAGATCCAAGCAGTTGAACCATTTACTTCATATTTTATATAAGTTTCTTAATAGCTTTGTGTCTCTGTCTTCCTTGCTCCTAAGCCAAAGTTGCTCCATTAACACATCCTTCCTGATCAAAACTACAGAAACACAACCAACTTGAAGTGTGAAGTATTCTCTCAAAAGTTTCTTAGGCTCACGTTGCTTAAAACATAACTCAGAAAGAAGCAATTAGAAGAGAAAAGTAAGAACAATCTCAGTGTGAAACTTCAGATACTATCATCTCATCTCAAAGACACGGAAGCACATGTAGCATCACAGAAACCAGCCTCCATAAGAAGAGGTTACTGCCTTCAAAGCAAAAAATAAAGGAGCATTAATTTTAATGAAAATTGAGGTCCCATCACCTCACCAGAGCTGAAAGCTTGCAAACACTACCGAAGTCATCATCTCTTCAAATTAACAGAAAGATGCTTATCTACAGTTAAGTGGATAATAATGCTTCTCACTGCATCATCTCATTTGCTCTCCAGAATCTTTGAATTCCACATGAATTCCTTTTTTAATTCTAGATATATACTCAGATCTTATCAAGTCAACAGAAAATTTAATTAATGATCCATATTTTAAGGGAAACCACATTTTTAGATGTAAACAGTCACAAAAAGTCACAAATGAACTTTTATATGTGTAATATATCGAGAACACTTTGAAAATGAGAAAACATTCAATAGTCTTGAATCTACATATTATTCTCATTATTATTTTCTTCAAAATTCTGAATCAGTTTATAACGCAAAAGATACATTTCTGAATCTATGAATTTTGGGGCTTTGTTAAATCAGTGTCTTCTACTGACGAGAATTCTCAAGAAAAAAGTGAGCAGAGCCAGCCTGCAGAGGTTGTTTCATCCACATTGCTTAGAGCAACAGTTAAGCCAATCTGCATTACATTTGTTCTACTGACTTCCAAATATTCCTGCAAAAACTTAAAATTTGTATCCTTCCCATGTCAAGTTAGTATCCTTGCTTTTGGGACTACAGAAGTTCCTTCAGCCCCATGAAAAAAATACCATACAATCCACAGAGTTAAGAATCTGCTGTACGTAACAGTTCTTTTGAGTGCAATTCAGTATATGGCCATTTTGTGTCATTTAGGTCACTCTAGGATACCCAAGACACTACATGAGGCTGGCAAACATAACCAAGTAGTTAGAAGAGACCTATGATTTCTAGAGCAGCTATGTGTGGGCAACTTGCAGTTAAATCTCATGAGACATTGTGCTTCTACTGATAGAGATATAGATGCACAAGCACATGTATAGCGCGTGTGTGTATATATATCTATATATAGTATATGTATGCGTATATCAGTAGTAGCACAATGGCTCATATTTATACATATATATGTGTGTATAACTCTGTGAGGTCTGTTTTGGGGGGGAAGCAATAAACCTTTTAGTCATACCCTCCTTAAACAGCAAAATTTGCCACTATGGCTTACCTATAAACAGAGACAAACCTGTTAATTATTACAGAAGCTCTTTCACCTTAAGAATCTCTCTACCAGCATGATAAAAAGCTTTCCTTTATCTTCTGTTCCATGTATCTTTCATGTTTGTACTTTCAGATGAAGTGTGGCCTACTGTGTTCAGAAACTGCTATAGGCAATGTAGATTGTGTTTCTAGTTGTTAAGGTCTGTCTTCTAGTATGTGCTTTATTACCACTTCCTATATGGAACTCCAAATAAATTTAAGATACATTCTTTGTATTTAACTATTATCTCATATAAATTGAAGACAGCTTTTCAAGACGAGAATTTATCATAGTATCTATCCACCTTAAAAAAAAAAAAGATATTACACTAGATATACCCATTATCAGCTTTCAAAATCTGTTTTCTTCTTCTTGCATTATCAATACATTTTACTTTAAAAAATAGCAAATTTTGAATATTTTCAAATTGAAATTTGATATAGAGTTCTCTTCTATGGTCTTTCCATTTCATGCATCAAAGGCAGAATAGAAGCGTTAATTTTCCGTTTCGAGGTTGCTGTCAATATGCTGCATTAAATTATTCACACTGATTCATATTTGGAGACTTTTTGATCATCTACAACTGACTGAAAGATATGCTATTCAAACCGAACTACAAGATATTTTAATCGCTCTACTAGTTCTCCAAAATTAACACAAGCATAATATTAGATATGTAAAGGAGGCTCAGATTTACTAACCTTACGCGGTTTGAATTCACTATAGGAAGCTATGTGATTATCAGATATAAAAAGGTAATACACTGACTAGTCGAAAACTGATACTTAAATTTGAAACCTTTGCTCAATAATGTTGTGTAAATGGGTCTGCAGAACTAATTGAAAGAGCTCAACTAGGTGGAAACAGAATGGACTGAGGTGACTGGAAGTGGACTGGAGGAGATGCAAAATATTTAAGAACAGCCACAGCAGTTCAGACCCAGGATCCCTATAGCTCTCTAATTCCACCTTCAGCAATAGCTGCTACAAATGGATGCTCAGCAAAGAGAAAGAACAGGACAAGTGTATGTGTTAGTTCTCCTATACATCCTCCTTTAATTTCTGTCCATAGGATGTGCTGAGCCTGATTCAGTTACCCATTCAACAGTCCTCAACAGAACTTTCTTCCAAGCTGTTTTCATTCTCCCAAGCTGTTTTCATTCTCCCTTCAGCCTGTAACAATCTGTATGTTGCAGGCATAACAACCTTTGTCAACAAATCTCACAAATCCCTCCTGTGTGTGAAATTACTTCCTTTTGCTTGTTCTGAACCTGCTTTCTTGAAGCCTCACTGCGTGGTCGAGGGGTCATTCTCTTTTTGGAAAACTGAGTTGACTCTCAGTCCCTATACATTCTCTTCATTAAATCCAAAACTAGGATCCAAAAAGATCCATCAAATCAACTCTGAGGACCCCTGGAGGAACATGAAGTCATTTAACATCTCCCTGCATGATCTGAAACTCCTGGATATGGTTGCTTTTCTCCTTTGGCGCTACACTAAAGATGTCCTCCCTTAGCAGCTGGCAGCCTAGTTTCAAGACTGAGGCTGGGATATCAATAAAAGGAAGAACAGCATTAACATTTTCTATGGACTATTTGGAAGGAGCACTCTAAGTACGTCTAACACAGAGTAAAAGACCAAAGGAAAGTTTAACAAAAGTTAGTTGCTTATTTTATTTTATTTTTAAGTGATGAAAGTATGAGTAGAACCAAGACTGTAGCCTTGAGACTAGAAATTTCACTAGGGAAAAGGAAAATTTGCATTTTGGTCCTGCTCCCAGAACTATTTGTGCTTTATTCAAAGTCTGCTTTCATATAAAAGTCACCAAATAAGTCTTAGATGAACAGCATAATATGCAACCTCAAAAAGACAGGAAGACATGATTTCTCTTGGGGTCTATTTGAACTCAAGCAGCTTCATGAAAAGCATATAAACTATGGAGAACCCATAGCACCAAGAGAGAAGAACAGGTCCAGAAACCCACAGGGACAGGGTATGCAGCCATCCCTGTCCAGCATTAAAGTAAACTTTCTGCCTGTGAAAGAGACAGAGTCTGGAAAGTGTTCATTAGATCACTAGGTCAAAATTGTTAGATACAAAACAAGATTTATACTTCTGATAACCTTTTTTGGACCCATCCTTCCTTGAAAACACATCTAAGAATGAGGTGAAAGAAATAGAGTTCGCATATTCTCACTACGGTCCTAGATGACAATGATACAAAAACATGCAACTCTTCCATTCAAAACCTAGGAAGGCAATTACAACGTGTTCTCATATTTTCTGGGCAGAGGGGTTAAGGGATTACATTTACAGGAATTACAGTGTTCAAACTAAAAAAATATAAACTATTTTTCACCAGAATATTTATCCTCACTACTGACAACTTTCCTGACAAATTTTCAACTAATGTTCATTTTTATTACTAAATTACCAGGGTAACTTTACTATTTTGGCAAGTGATAAAACCAAAGGAATTCTCAAGTGAATCTGCCACATTACCCAGAGCTTAGCTTAGTTTTACATTTATGCATGTAATTGCAGACCTTGGTTGATATATCATAAGAGCAGTGCTCCAGTTCTATAACACCACGAAAAACAATGGCTGACTTGCCACTAGTTTATTTACTTATCACAATAAACCATCATAATGGTTAATAGTTTCTAGATCTAACATGTGCATTTCCTCATTATCATCCACCAATAAAGGGTAAGACTCAAAGGCCACTACTACATACAGTGTAATTTTGCAGGATTTGAACTTCTGAAAAAACTAAGAAATCTGGAGCTGGAATAAGGCAACTTTTGAAAACCAAAAACTATTTAATTTATATTCCTGCCAGCCAGCTCTGCAATATTATCTTCTTTGCTCAAAGGTGATAAATATCAATGGAAATCATAGAATTGTCTAGGTTTGAAGGGACCTTTAAGATTATCTAGTCCAACCATCAACCTAACTGACAAAAACAAAAAACCACATCACTAAACCAATACTTCCTGTTGAACAGAAATGAAAGCATAGGAGAAGACACCACTGTACCATATAGCCCAGCCATCTGCTTCAGCATTTCGCTGGAGGATCTGCAGCTGAACCATATGAAACTGCACTGAGAATTGGTATGAATTCTCAAAATAGTCTGAGAGTCTCTCCAAGTGGTTTAATAAATAAATAAAAAAATATTTTTCCCTGAGACATATTTTTCAATTGTGTGATTTTCTTCTTGTGGGTACTTAGCAACAGCAGTCATTTTCTATACAGGAATCCTCCTGGTACATTGAAAGAGCCCCAGGCAAACTACCATATACAATATTCATTATTCTTAATGCACAAGTGGAAAAAAAGAATAAAAAAAAAAAATACTGAGTACAAAATAACACTTTATTGTTTGGTAATTGTTACAAAATATCTTTTGCCTATATTCCAGGCACAATTTTAAATTATTAATCATAATTGGCTTTTCTCAATATAAAAAAAAAAAGAAATTCTAAAAATCTACAAATCACTGACATCAGTCTATTGCCAAAGCATTCGGCCACATGGGAGCCACTCTGCAGTTCAATAACTCTGCAACCATTACAGATGCTCCAACTAGGATTGCAGAATACGTTAAGTGATTCAACATCAAAAATGTTGGACACTTGCATTATCTAGTGTGTCTAAGGATATCAGCAGCAATAGTACTTTGGGAACAAAAATGGAATGTTTCTAAAACTTAATGTAGACAGAACCACACCACTTCATCATCAAAATATACCTATTGCAAGATCAAATCCATTTCTAGTTCATTATAATCTAGTAGCATTGTGATTACTCAAAGATACTAATTAAAATCTGGCTGTACTGTTTAAGCTCCATCTGTTCTCCCTTCCTCTCTTACCCTGTTGGGAGAGTGGTTAGAATATTCATATCCACAAGAGTAAATCATGTCCTGTAAAGATGGGCATCTGACTAATACAAGAAGGGATGCAGAAAAAAAGAAATATGTATTGCTATTGTTTAATGACTATGAACACAGTTCACAAAATCTTTAAGCATGTCTTAAGCTTCTGTGAAAATTCCTTAAAGCTGTTATCAGGGTTTGAAACTTTGATAAAACAGAGATCCTACACTCTCTTAGACTTTTCAGATTTCAAGTATTTTTTGTCTCTGTTTTTCAACTTTTCAACATCCTTTGTAACATCATAGACAAATGAAAGACTATTTTCTGTGCTGGTATACTTAGAGTACTCTTCTCAATCCTTCACGCTGTTTCCCTGTTTCCACATCCAAGGATTACATTAGCTCTTTTTTGTCACAATATTGCACAGGCAGATCGTGGTTGCTTGGTTCCCTAAATACTCTTTCCAGAACCATTGTTTCCGGAGACACAGAATAAGATTATAACAAATGTGCAAATACAACACTTGCTTGGCTCATTCTATGATTCACCCTGACTGGCTGCAGTGTCGTACTTCTAAGCTCATTCCTGGGATCTCTGGTGGAGTGATCCAACCAGCTCAGGGCAAGGACTGGAAATTCTGCTGAGTTTCCCAAGAAGCAGAAGCACAACTGACACCCCATTTGTTGTAGGGTTCCCTTTAGATAGACAGTATGTATAGAATCATAGAATGATTAGAGTTGGAAGGGACCTTAAAGATCATCTAGTTCCAACCTCCCTGCCATGCTCAGTTTAGTTTTTCCCCTTCCGGAGCAGCTCTATACCCTCGAACCCATTCTTTTTCACCTGCAACCAAGCACAAAAATGCACATCTTATCACTCAGATATACTGGTACAACTCTCTCATTGCCCAGGACATAAAATATATTAGCAATTGTAGCTCCGTGCCACATGGGGGCCATGAGCCCCAGCGCTATGTAGTATGGATGCAATCAGCCACTCTAGAGATGGCTAATTTTGAGTTGGTTCACTGGTGTGGTCCCTAAAGACAGTATGAGAACAACCTAGGGGCTTATGTACTTTAGAGCAGATGGATCACTGTACAGTCCAGTACAAACAAACAAATTCACACTGAGAAATAGTATTGCTATTCCAAAACATCTAGATGAATGAAAAGTTTCTTGCATGCTAATTAAAGCTTACTGAAAAATTAAATGCCATTTTACTGATAAAAATGGCATTTGCAATCAGATTGAACAAACTTCTCTACAAATATGTTTGCCTCTACTTGACTATGAGTCACTATAGATAGGCAAATTGATTATCATCCTCTTTTTCTGGCTTAACTCACTAAACCTCTGAAGGGTTTGCAGGTTTTTACTTTGAAGACAATTCTAACGTATTATTGTCATGATGATACCTCAATGACTAGGAGATAATTAATTGAAACATGCAAAAAAATCACCGAGAATTAATGCATTTCAGCAGACAAAGTAGTCCATCACTGCTACAATGCCCCTGCAATCAGCATTTATGACAGAGCATTATGACCAAGGGTAAAAGTCAATGTTGACATTGGAAAGCATATGTGAAACAGCACATTACTTTAAGCCAATTTATTCTGATCCCTTTGAAGACAGTAGTAGTTTGGCGTCAAACTTAAATTAGAACTTTTTAACACCTTAAAAATGAAAACTAGGAAGCAACTCTGGAGCTAGTGATCTTGATTATAAAAGTAGTCCATTTGAACTAGAAAAAGAACATTCTTTAGAAAATTGCAAAAAGGAGGAATTTTTATAACAGCTGACACTCACTGAAAATACACCGTAATCAATATCATTTGAAATACAAAACGGAGGTTGGGGGGGGGGGTGTGGAACACAAACGAACAGAAAAATTCCTCAGACACATTTCATTATTAAGACAAATCAGAATAAAGTAATTTGACTTGGGTGGGGAGGAATTAAGTGGAGAAAATCACCCATTAAAAGTTTTAAAGAAATGACCAAAGATGACAACTATTTCAGTAAGACTTCCTAGTGCAGACAAACCCACCGCAAATACACAGTAGTTGAATGTTCTGTGGGTGATCCACTGTAGGAAAGCAATGAAGCAGAAAGGGTTATAATTTTTTTTTTTAAAAGCAATAAACTGAGCTATTTCGTATAGGAAAATGGGCAGCTGTCCAAATTAGGACTAGGTAGATGTAAATTACCTGTGCTTACCTTTGATTTCACCACTGGAAAAGCTGTCTTGCAGTATTTAGTTTTAGGATATTCTTTTCCCAGTGTATTGCAGGAAATCTAAATGTCCTAAAGATGTATTTTAAAATCAGGTTTTAAAATCAATATAAGGACAGAATATGTTATAAAATTTGATAAATCATTTCAGGACTTCGCTACCAAACTCTAACTGCTATAGCTCTGCTAGTTGTATATTCTAAGGACAATGGATGTTAACCTTCACTTGGACAGGGCAGGGAGGGGCTAAGTGATAGACAACCACTTATTAACTACAAGTCTGGTTTGTAAAAGGAACCTCCTACATATAGAATAAATAATTTTCAACTTCTAAGAATATCAGTCAGAAGCAACAGTAAATTTGAAATAAAAAAACCCCTTAGTGAACACGTTATACGATGTATCCATTTCCAGTGCTTCCAAAAGAGAAAGCAAACATTAACAAGCATAAAAACATAGACTTCATAGAGGAGGGTAGTCAGCCAATGTATTTGGATATTTGCCAAGAATCTGAGATGAAAAAAGGAATGAAGACTAAGAATTTGTACAGATTATGGGCTGTTGAGTGAGTAATGAAATCAAAAAGCTTTATGTCTTCTGCATTAAATGACTGCTGGTCCAAAATTAACTGAAGCATATGCCTTTTTCCCACTCAGCACTCTCAGAGGGTTTTGGCAGATACTTCTGCCTAATGTTGAATTAACATCATGAATAATACCACTTGGAAGAGTGTTTTTTATCCAATGAACACCATTTTGAAACTGTCTCTTTAATGGAAATAAATGTCTGAACTCTGGAGCATAGTAGTAATAAGCTGTTAGCAGAAATGTCAACCTTATGGGTGAAAGGGAAATAGGGTAGCCATCCATGGCTCTTAAAAGAAAGATAATTGGCCTCTGAGATATAAGGTCTCTCTGGTAGAAATTGCCATGGGAGACCCTAGAACTTCCTTCCTCTGAAATGAGATGGCACCTTCATTCTCACAGCTCCCAAGTACTGTTCATTAGGGCAGGAGGAAAAAAAAAAAAAAAAACATACTCCACTCACAGATGGCTGCATATAGCACCCTTTCCACAACAATACCATTATTCGTGTTCGCAAAGCTCTAGCATTTCGGATTGTTTTAAGAATAGTATTATTAAGCACACACGGAGAGAGGTCTGGTCTGGCAGCACAACTTGTTTCTCTTGCAACTGTGTTTTGGGCAGCAGAGTGTCCTGACATCTTTACCTTCATTTCAAAATTAGGCAGTTCTGCCATCTTCTACCTTGAGTATCATTCACTAAAACTCAGCATCCAGCTTTTCATTACTGTAATTGTGTTCCAGGCTAGTAATATGTTGGAAAAGAAAGATACTGCCACAAACTCAGGAAGCCTCTGAGCAGCAAATTGCTGGATACCAGAGGAGCATTCTTGGGGAAATATGATCATAAATTGATTCTATTCTTGCATCCTTAAATATGCATCAGCTTTTACCACTGCTGGAGACAAGACCTCATGCTACATAAGCATTTGATCTGACCCAGTGTAGCTGTTCTTTTGTTCTTGGGGTTCTTTAGAATCAAACTGTTTGCTTAGCCTAATACACTACTTAACTTCTGTTCCAGAGATGAAATCAAATGTCTTTGATCTCCTGGGTTATATGACAGTGAGGTATAAGCAGACTGCATCTTACATATGTGAGAAAAGTAGCTTAGAAATGTCCCACATCCAGTGGTGAAAACACATGGGAGAATAACATTTTTGAAAGCTAAGTATATGTGCAAGAGTTACCAGCTTAGAAATGCTCTGCATCCTTTGGTGAAAACACATAGCAGAATTGCATTTTTAAAAAGCCGAGTATATGGGCAAGAATTAGCAAGCCTATGTTATGCATTTTTAACCAGTTTATCAAAATCAGAGAAATCTCAAACTAGGGGGAAACATGCCATAAAGCCTCTGTATTCAGCCTTGCAGCTATACTCTTGTAACCCCTGTTCTCCTTGAAGCACAGGAAGAGTCTTCCATCTTGCTCTTATTTTGTAGAAACCAGACACATTCGCTCAAGTTCCTGAACCATGTCCTAGAGAGAATTTTCTCTAAAGAAAGTGCAAAGAAATTCTTCTGGAAACCTTTTAGAGGTAGCTGCAAACTCCTTCCGAGTGATTATCACCAGGAGTAAAAAAGTTTTGCAAAACTTGCATGCCATCCTAAAGGGCAGAAAAAACGCCGCAAAAGCAAGATACGCTTTTGCGCTCAATGCAGACTGGATTTCTGAGGGCCCAGCTAAACTCAGTCTTGATTACAGTAACTCATTTCCACAGCTACAGGTGACAGGCAGCCCAAAGTGACCCGCGGTCATAATGACATTCTCACATTCAAGAGGACAGAAGACATAACCGCTTCACGTTTGCAAACAGTGCCGAACATTATGATTAAAATTAAACAAGGGCAAGTGCTAAGTTAAGAGAAGTTAAATCAGGGGCATAACAATACACAGCTATATGAGCCCTTGAGCACAGAAAAGCAAAATGGCAACCCATCCTAAGAGTTCCCTTTATACAGCTAACAGGAGAGACACAGATCCTAACCGGGGTCTGCTCAGCCATGAACTTACCATAGGACAGGAGCACAAGCACCTCACAACTACAAGGACTGATCCAGCCCACAAAAGCTCCTGCAAAATCCACACCTACTTGTCCTTTTGGATTTATCTCAATAAGTTTTTAGGTTATATTCACCACCATGATGTCTGGACATCTTGTTAAATGTTCATGCTTACCCAAGCCGTATTTTATTTCTCTCTCACCTAGTCTTTGTCGAAATTTCTCTTCCTGTGTCTGATAACTGTCTTTCACATTACTTTTTTCCCCCCAAGTGTTCAGCAGTACATTCCTCACCCACAACAAAACCAAAGGAGGGGGGAAGGGAGCAAAGGATAAGAGCTAGCAAAAAAATTATACCTTCTCCTTGGAAAACATGAAGTAACTGCATTGCTTAAATGAAAGAAAAGAAGGGGGATTGGATGAATAAAAATGACAGACCATACAGATATCCCTGCCAGGCAGTAACACCTCAGGGCACCAAGGAGCACACAGCAAACTTTCCGTTATCCCACAGGTCTCACAAGATCAACCCACATGGATTCCTCCCCATTACTCAGGGGAGGAGAGAATTGTTACCTGGGAGAAGAGACTGACATACACACCGCACCCCCCAACCACCTTTCAGGTAGGTATAGAGAGCAATAATGTCTCCCCTGGTCCTCCTTTTCTCCAGGTTGAACAATTCCAGTTCCCTCAGCCACTCCTCATAAGAAATGTTCCCTAGTCCCTTCACCAGCTTTGTTGTTTTTCCCTGGACGCACTCCAGCATCTCAATGTCTTTCTTGTAGTGAAGGGCACAAAACTGAACGTGGTACTGGAGGTGCAGCCACACCAGTGCCAAGTACATGGGGACAATCACTTCCATAGTCCTGCTGGCCACACTATTCTTGATACAGGCCAGGATGCTGTTGGCCTTCTTGGCCACCTGGGCACACTCCTGGCTCATATTCAGCCAGCTGTTGACCAACACGCCCAGGTCTTTTTCCACCAGGCAGCTTTTCAGCCGCTCTTCCCCAAGCATGAAATGCTGCCTGGTGGTGTTGCTAGACCCAAGCACAGGTCCCAGCACTTGGCTTTGTTGAATCTCATAATGCTCTAAAATATCAATCTCCTTAAATGTCTCAGAGTTTCCCTAGAAATTAATTGGATTTGATCCTTTCTTTTTTTTCTTACCATTTTCCACATGCAAGAGGATGACATTAAAGAGAGCCCGATCAAAACAAATAGATGACCTAAGCACTTCAAAAACTAGCATAGACTCTATAGGGATTGAAATATCAGGCCTGAATAGAAGGGATGAATGCGAGTCTACCAAGCAGATGGATGACATACTTTCTGATATGCTTAGGGACATGAGGCAACATATGCAGAAAATATGTCAGATTTACCTATCTCTATGTAAGCAAATAAAAACTTATCAGCATATAATACTATGACCAAATAGAAGATATCATTAATTATTTTTTCATAGAGCGCAATAAAAGATGTAGTGCATGACTTGGTTCAAAAAATCTTGCATAGCAGAAGAGCCCTTTTATGACAGCAACCATAACATTCCTGAATTCAACATCTCTGCAGAGGTACGAAACTCTAAACACACACCACGATTGTTCTCAACCTCAAAAGGACATAAAAATAAAGGGTCCTATTAAAAACAGGGAGAGCTGAGAGAATTAAATTCTCCGAAGTGGGTACTTGAAGATACACCATCACAGGAACACAGAGCCACTTAGGAAAAACTTGAGAAGGGCAATGGTAAGTCATCAGGAAGGGGAAGTAGGTAAGAAGCGAGAAGGCAATCTTCAAAAAGTTGAAATTGTGTCTAAAGGAAGAAAACAGAAAGGCTGATGAGCTCTGGGAGATTAAATGTAATCACACAATAAGACAGGCCAAAAAATTGTTTGAGGAACAACTAAAGAAGCAAAATTAAAGCTCCATTTTTCTTGAAACATGTTGGGAGCAGAAAAATGCCAAGGTGTCTGAAGGGCCAACTCAAGATCAGGGCATGAAATGTGCCAGTAGAGCAAAAAGAACAATCTTTTGCAGTATTTTGTAGAAGTAAATGGAGAGTTTTAAAGGAATACTGAACTTGCTTTGTGAGGGACTCAGAAAAACTTCTCTCTGAAATTCAGCTAAGTGTAGAATAGGCTATAGAAAGACTTGAAAAAGTGAATACAAACAAGGTGCCAGAACCAGGTGGTATTCACCCAAGATATCTAAAGGAAGTCAAGAATGAAATAACTCGATTATAATAATAAGTGGTACACTCTTAAACCTGCCTTTGTACATTATGATTGGTGAATGGCAAATATGTTTACTTTTAAAAAACATTGCAGAGTAGGCCCATGAAGCTGCTGGCTATACTGGCAATTTAATAGAGAATATGACAATAAAATTAAGAGAGAGACCTGTGTAAACATGATATAGTTGGGAAAAGTCAAGACAGCTCACAACTTTTGCTAAGGAAGACCTGCCTTATTGCCTTCTTGGTTATCTTTGATAAAGCTGACACAATCTAGCTCAGTTTTCAAAAGCCTTTTACTGAAGTCTCTTGCCAAAACTACAAAGAAATGCTGGAAACCTTTAGAAAACTCTAGAATGGGCCACAAATTAGCAGATGAAGTTCAGAGTAAGTAAAGTTGAAAGCACATGAGGAAAAAATGATGCTAAATTTATATTTATACTGTCACAATGACACGCACTGAGCTGACCATTACTATGAGGGTGTGATCTTCAAGTCATGGTGGATATTCCATGAAAACATAAACCCAATGCTCAATTTAGGTCAAAAAAAGGCAAATCAAATGTTGGGACTTCTTAGGGAAGGGACAGAATAGTGAACTCTACCATAAATCTATGTATAAATGCTTGGTTTGCAACTGGAATACCAGTTGCAGTCCTGATCACTTCCTCCTAAGCAGGACATAAAAAGACACAAAGCGTTCAAGACAACCAGGATGACCAAAGGTCTGGAATATATCTGCAGAATGTTCCCTTTGTATGAGGGAGGAAGGATAAAGTAAACTGAGATTGCACTCTGAAAAAGAAGTTAGAGGGAGTGTGATAGAGGTCAACCATATCATAAGATGACATGGAGAAAATATGTGTGCTTTGAACTGTTTACTCTCTACCAGTACACGAATTGCAGGGAATCAAATGAAGCCATTAGGAACCAGGTTTAAAATAAGCAGAGATAATTCTTCATATGACAGAGAGCACATTCTGAAGGATTTTTCAGATGTCCTAAGCTCCCTTGGTTTCAGAGGGACACAGAGCAAACTTAGAGGAGATATCCACTGACATTCACTAAATACTTAGAAGATCCATCTGGGTCAGGAAACTCCTAAACGAAGTCAAGGCAGGAAAAGTATTAGACTAAGATTATGCATTTATTTTTCCCTCTTGGATGGTTCTTACCTTTGTCCCTGCTAGCAGCAGATGTTGGGCTAAAGGGAAGGGGAAGTGCATTCTCATCATCAGTCTCTGATCTTTTTCAGAATTATAACCTCCCCGTGGTGCCTGAAGCAGGGGTTCCAACACATGTGTAGGAAGAAGGTGCAACACCAATTCAAGAGGTTGTATCCCATAGGCTTCTGATAACTGCCGTGTGCCCTAATTAAGCTGTGCTGTATATGTACAAATAGCCAAGGTCTGTCCAGACGCTTCACAGACTCAGCAGAAAATGAGAAAGGAGAAAGAGGGTAGAAGTGCCTTTTTCTTTTCAACAGCACTCGATTACAGTGCACCAGAACAGACCCTACATTCAGCACATTGCCTTGGTACATTAACACGCAAATATTATCATGTGCAGAGAACCATTCTAAATCCATATCTGTTAATGGAAATCCTGTCAAATACAAGTGTTTAGATAATCAAAAGTCCTTCTAATAAACCTGATTATTGTCCTTAATTTCACTGAACAGCAGTGATACACATGAAATAGTTCCATCCTGGTGTATACTGGAATTCTTACAACCTCATGCATTTATGCATCTGTCTCTAACAAAACATTATTATTTGATTTAGGATACATTCTAGGACTGCATTATAGGCAGTAATTAAGGTTGTGCAACAGTTCTTTTCATGTTTTCAGCTTCATGTAACAGTTTGGGCTGAAATTTATTGCAGTGATTCGCTGTGCTGTACACAGACTAATTTTTTCCATGAATAATCTGCCATGTTCCCAAGGACAACACTAAGGAAAGTACATTACTTTGTCTGCATTAAAAAATTCATTGTCCCTTTGTCAACCATCTCAAACACTTCTGAATTTTAAAGCAGAGATCAAAAACATAGCAGAGTCTGACCTGTCTGTCAGGAGGGTCTTCAGCTTCTTTGTGAAATTCTAATTCAGTTTGGCCAAATGAGATAGTTCTTATCAGGAAAAATCTCTCAGTCTAAGAGGAAAATTATTCTAGAATCTCATTCCACATATTTTAAAAATATCATCTACTTCCACATCAACTTTCAGCTCAGTTATTCTAGCACTGCCTTTTAGCTTAAATAGCACTATCCATTGCCTGAAGATTACGGTCCTTGACTCACCGAGTTCTCTTATATCCCTCGTACCTCTTCCAGACCTCTTCCTTTCAAATTACAGTTTATACATTTTTTGCTCATCCTCTAGTTCAAACCAATTTTCTGGCACACATGTGACTTGAACAACTAGGATTAGATATATATAACTAGGATATATGGATATAACTATAAATATATATAATTAGGATTATATAAAATATAATTCAGAACTTTGTACAATTACACAGATATTTCCCTATATCACAGGATATAAGAATCACTGAGGTGGGAAAAGGCCTCTAGAGATTGCTTTGTCAAGCAGGATCAGCCAGAGCATGTTGCTTAGGACTGTGCCCAGCCAGATTTTGAGTATCTCCAAAGGTGAAGACCCCACAACCTCTCTGAGCAGCCTGTTCCAGTGTGTGACCACTCTGAAAGTAGAAAAGGTTTTTTTCCTATGTTTATGTAGAATTTCCTGTACTTCAGTTTGTGTCATTGCCTCTTGATCTCTCACTAGGCACCACTGAGAAGAGTCTGGCTCCATCTTCTTTATTCCCTTCCATCAGGTATTTATAAATATTGATAAGATCCCCCTGAGACTTCTTTCCTTTGTGCTGAACAGTCCTAGCTCTTCCTGCCCCTCAGATGCTGCAGCCCCCTAATCATCTTTGTAGTCCTTGCTGGACCAACTCCAGTATGTCCATATCTTTTTTGGACTCTGAAATATCCACTGAAACACCTGAGCATCTTGCCTTGATTATAGCTGTATTAATAGTATCAGTTCAAAACCATTCGATTAACAACTAATATATTGATAAACGCCTACATACATCTAAACATACTTAAGTATACCTGAGTTGAAGTATACTTTAGTTGCTTTCAGGTGGGGATCTCTCAACTGACAATATTTCTTGTTAAGCATGCAATCTTTCAGTTTATACCATTACAAATCAGTTTTACATTTCAGTAAACTCTACAGTTCAATTACTACAGACCATATGCTTTGTGGAATTTAATCTTCCCCAATTTAGTTAGTGGTTTTGTTTTGTTTTTTTATTTCCCCCCCAAATGCTTCAATTAATGTTGATCCTACTCATTGCGTTTTCTTTGTCTGGAAAATCTGTTATCAAAGAAATAATCAGGTTACCGTGTCACAATTAACTTCTGGTAGATTAGTACTTCATTGTAATTCATTTTCTCTTTAGCACCTAGTTTTTAATCCCTCTTTACTTCAAAATGTGATCTAAAGATTAGCATATAACTTAAGTCAGATTGTAGTTAACCACTCACCATTTTCATTTTCAAATAACAGTGTCTTTGCCAAAATATAATCAAAGTATTTACAACTTAACAGGTTATAAAAGTATTGAGTTTGGAATCTCAAGAATAATTTCCCTCAAATCTTTTCACCATCCTAATTTAAATACACTCAACTGTAAACTTTAATTTCACATTTGTTTAAATAGAATAGACTATTTCAGTTGGAAGGGACCTACAACAATCATCTAGTCCAACTGCCTGACCAATTCAGGACTGACCAAGTTAAAGCATATTATCGAGGACATTGTTCAAATGCCTCTTAAATGCTTACAGGATTGGGGCATCAACTACCTCTCTAGGAAGCCTGTTCCAGTGTTTGACCCCCGTCTCAGTAAAGAAATGCTTCCAAATGTCCACTCTAATTCTCTGCTAGTGCAGCCTTGAACCATTCCCACATTTTCTGTCCCAGGGAGAAGAGCTCAGCACCTGCCTCTCCACTTCCCCTTCTCAGGAGGCTGTAGAGAGCAATGAGGTTGCACCTCAGCCTCCTCTTCTCCAAATTAGACAAACCCAAAGTCCTTAGCTGCTCCTCATAGGACATTCCTTCCATCCCTTTCACCAGCTTTGTTGCCCTCCTCTGGATGCATTCAAGGACCTGAATGCATCCTTCTCACATTGTGGGGCCCACAACTGCACACAGCACTCGAGGTGAGGCCGCACCAAGGCTGAATATACTGGGATAATCCCCTCTTCTGACCAGCTGAGTTTCGTATCCTCAGCAAAGTTGTTAATGGTGCATTCAACTCCTGCATCCACATTGTTGATAAATATATTGAACAGAACTGCCCCTAGAATTGAGCCCTGTGGAACAGCGGTGGTGACTGGTCACCAGCCAGATGCGATCCCATTCACTACAACCCTTTGATCTCTGCCCTTCAGCCAGTTCTTCACCCAATGCACCATAAAAACACTCATCTCACAGTTGGACAACTTGTCCAGAAGAATGCTGTGAGGGACAGTATCAAAATCCTTACTAAAATCCGGAAAAACTACATCCACTAGGCAGGTGAGCAATTCTGTGTCCATACACTCATTCTTTTCAGTTATCCTGCCTGTGTCATAAACCAGGCAAACCTGATTGCCTGAAAACACAGGCAAAGAGGGCTTTTTAATCATAGTTAAACTATTTCCAGCAACATCTTCACCTTCAGAATCTTAACCTAAGAAACCATGTCTGATTTACAGAGGAGGCGAGAACTTAAAACTGCCACCTATGCCTTAAGTTTAGATGTGAATATTTAAAGTGCTTTGTAAGGCTAGGTCCTGAGAAAAATAAGCTCTCAAAAGATTCTAAATTCTACTAATCTAATTTTTATCCCCTCCACAATCTCTAAAATATAAATACCACCACCCTCTTGGCCTCAGTGATTTTGAAATGCTGTCTTATATTAAACGTCCAAAAGACTTACAAAGAAATTAACAAGCTTAATACATCATTAATGTTTTCATACCAATATTTAAAATAAGGACTTTACCATACATTACACAATGATGATGAAAGATGAAATAGTTGTTCATCAATTATGCAACTTTTGCTTTGTGCCTGAAGAAGAGATTTTATAAGGAATATCATGCAATCACATAATTACCATTCTGTCATATGCTAAGCATACACAATAAAGCTGAATTAATAATGAAACTGCACTTCTAAAAAATTTTGTAGTCTTCATATTTTTCCTTTGATGTTCAGTATTTATCTGGTGAACCTATCTCTGAAAAAGTAGTTAAAAGCATTTTTCTCATTAGCAGTAAGGCATCAACTATCAGAATCTAAGCATACTTTGCTTTTGATTTCCTAAAATACAGTTTCAAGGCTGAGGGAATACTTTAGTGTAAATGGAGAAAACATATTGTTTCCCAGGCAACATGCTGGAACTTGTGCCAACAGACATTGTCTGATAAACTAAGGAGTGTTGTGATATCTGCCATTAAATATCAAACTGGATGACAAAAAAAATATCTTTCCTTATTCTCACACAAAACAGCATTCCAAAAATAAACGGAAAGAGGGAAGAGAAGGCAAGCAAGTTTATAAACACAACAAGCACAGTATTCTTTTTAAAATGTCTTCAAAACTTTCTCTTGACTTGCAGTTGAAAAAAATTATACAGTCACCAAGAATTTATTTTAAACTATTTTTTCTACTTCCTTTCTTCTCTTCCTGTGTCAAAACAGGAGAAAAAAATGCCTCTAGAAAACTAAGATGATGCAGTTAGGTTCTCCATGAAATTACTGCGTTTATATGTATGTTCAGACACATGCAGAAACCAGTAAAAGAAGCTTTTAGATAACCTGGTGGCAACTTAGAGTCAACCCTTTGAAGAAAAATAATTTTGGATATAATAATAACAACATACTTTGTCTAGGGAGGACCTTTGGGAACTAGTATGCTTTCAGACCAAAGAAGTTGAATTGTGGCGCTGAATGTAGCTAATACTGATTGCCTTCAGGGAAAAAGGACATGCACAATCATCACAGGTCAGAGTTTACACGCTGGAACCCCCTTTTATGCCAGCAAAATCAGACACAAATAATTTCTGTATGGATCAAGAGAGAAAATTTCCCTGGTCTTAGGTTATGGCTTCATGTCAAAGTGCTTCCATAGCCAGTCACACAGTACATAACCAGCTGCAGCAGTCATCAGCCTAGACTCTACTCATACAAGGACTGCACCTTTGTTTTTCCTTTGCAAAGGCTACAAAGGAAACAAGGAGACTAGAGGCAAACCCCTTTGTGAAGGAGATGAGTGTGTAAGGCAAATCCAGCACGCAACACAACACTGACCATGTCCTTTTTGCTGCCTGTTTTAAACCTGCAATGGTCAGTACCTTCCGACGCACCGAGAGGCACCCTGTCTTCAATGGGACTTCATGCTGTCCCTCTGAACCCAGAGCACAAGGTGGGATTCAAACAACATGTCTCCTTTTCTTAAGGCTTATTTTCTGATTTACAGGATTCTTGACCTGATAGCTTCTTCCTAAACCTAAGCCACTCCTTCAGTGGGACCAGAAGAGCCATTTGCAGATTGCATGGTTTTCTGAACCAAAATTAAAATGAACATATAAACATACTTCTCACACTTTGACTCAGGTTTTTTTTTAGATCCATTCCCTAATCTGAATTCAGGGAGCCTGCACTGCTGGAGGGGCGATATAATAATTCTGTGAGAGTCATCAGCAGGAGGGCAGGAATATCTCAAGTCAGCATCGCTATCAAACTCTTCATCATGTGAAACCACTGCCTTATTTTCGTGTAATGTCAACGTTCATGTACTGTGCCTATAACATTTTTGGTTGAGTACCCTAATTTTTAAACAGGTACATTCATTTTAGTATATGAAAGGATATTCTTACTAGCAACTAATTATTATTATTATTATTATCATTCCAAACCCCTCCACACCTGAAATGATTTTCAAATGCACGCAGAAGACATGCAAGTCTGCCAAGATCCTCTGGAAACAAACCAAAACACCGGAAAAAGCTCTGTGTAAATACACACATACACACACAAGCATATACAGACAATGTTAGCAGGCATTATTCATGTCTGCAGAACACGTTCATGTGCTACCTTGAAGACAGGAAGGATATATAAATTTAATCCTGCACTGTTGGCAGTGGGAAATAAATAAATTATTGTTTTAATAGCTGCCTTTTCAAATCAGATGTATTGCTTTCCAATTGTAAGTAATATAATGTAGCGTATTAGAACAGGCAATGAGAAATTATGATAAAAGGGTAATTAAAACCTAGAGTTCAGGATTTTATTTGTACAGTCTCAAATAACCACTTCTGGGAAAACATTGTCGTGTTGACAAAAAATTGGCCTAGGGCTTACTACCCACAAACCATCTGTCTGATCAATTATTAGTTCATCAGAGACTCTAACACACAAACAGAACCAAATACCGTGTGAATCTACCAATGTTTCCTTTGCACTCAGGCTACATGAGCATCCATTTATACTATTTACATTTACATTATACTATCACTGATTAGACTTGTAAACTTCCTTGCTGCTTACACGTCTGACTGATTAGAGCAGAAAAAAAAAGGAATAGCACGTATTTGATGAACTAAACTGTTTTTGAGAATATGAAATTAAAATAATTTTTAAATAATATTTAAATGTAGTAAAACTTATTTTCAAATAGTAAAGATTTGAATATGGAAATTATTTTTTTCAAATTTTTCCACCATGAAAATAGTGTAAAAATACACATAAGTATATATTTTTTATTTACACATATTCATATATGTGGGTTGTATCTAGGAAATAAAATATTCCTCTCAATGATTTTATCAGTGTAAGGGTCATCATTTCCCAGGGCTGAACTCCCAGGCCTGAGCCCCATTTATCCATTCCCTCATTCAGATAAGATGCATATATATACAAATCGTAATAGAAATCTGAGAACCTGTCTAAAGCCAAATCAGGACATGCAAACATACACATCCCTTCTGCCATTGAAATAATTTCTTTAAGAAACTAAACACTCAGAAGTCAGAACAGCAAGAAAACAAGAATACAAGTTTCATGAGCCCTCTATGCTGACTACTGAACCTACATAGATTATAATGCATATACCTATAGCACCCCCTGGCCTCCAGAATTAAGGGAGTTGATGCAAAAATTGAGACTTCAGTTCTTACAGAGAATTCCTCAGGAGTAAAACGAGAGAACAGTGAGGTTTCATTGTGTGACTTTTTTGCCTCTATGGAGTAACTCCACAAAGTGATTTCTTTGGAGATTGCAATCCATAATATGCAATTGTACAAAATATAAGGGGGAAGAATTTCTTCATCTAGTCAAGAGGCAGAGATCCCGCTATACACAGCTGACTATTTTTCCACTTCTTAATTCCAGGTAAAATTGCAATACCAACTATGAAAAACATAAATTAAGAATCTGTAGATATCCCTGATACACAGTATTAAATGTTCAGGGAAATAGAAGGAACGGTGGGACTGAAAACCTAGATGCTTTGTCAAGTAGGTTCTGTTTCTGATTCAATCATAGTGAGACTACAGAAAGCATTGCTATTTTTCCATTAGTAAAAGATGTTGCTAAGGGTACCCAGACAAACGAGCAGGCAAGAGAAGAGAGAAAGGAAAAAAATAAAAAAAGCAAGCAAGGATGGCTGGAAATAAAAAAAATTCACAAGGTGTATAGAGAGTGCTTTCATCTGTGAAGGAGTTTGATACAGAAGCTGTTTTCCAAACAACTAGAAATCTTTTTAAAAGTAGACAGCCTTTTAAAGGTAAAAATAAACTGAAAAATATAAGGTTAAAACACTCAAGGATGTGTATGTGACTAGAACAACTATGGCCAGTAGTACTCAAGACAAAAAGATTTCACATTACCATAGCACTACCAGCACAAAGATTTCAAGATATCTGATGATATTCATTAACTAAAGGCATATCGCAGCCTTCTAGTGCTCCCATGAGCAACCAGAATTAGAGTGAGGGGGCAACGCTCCCTCTTTATTATGAGTAATAAAGAACAAGACCCAGGCACTACTTGTGTGTGTGAAACAGATCCAGGAAAATTCACTTCTGAGTCCTGTGCTGCCGGCACCGATCTTCCCTTACACAGCCCACTTTCATAAACTATAATCCAGAACAATGACTTGTGCATCTAAATGGATTTTCTAAAAGATAATCTCTGCCTTGAAAATTAATTAGAGAATTGCTTCTTTTCCAATGGTTAATTATCCCCTTCTTAAATATTTGCACCTTTTCCCCAAACTTTTGACCTTACTGTGTTTTCACCTGCTATCTCAGGGATATTTCTATTATGAAATCATTATTCATATGCAGAAATTAGTATGCCATGACCATTTATAACAGCGATTCCCTTTGGTTGAAACTAAGCCAGCTGTCCTCCCGGAGCTGTCCTACAAATTAAGGATGGGGTTAGTCCACCAGCCTACAGCTTTTCCAAAGCAAAATCCCCTGAAGCACATTTTGAAGCATCCAGCATGGAGATAGGATCCCTCAGCACCAGTGGTCTTGCTTTCTAGGCCTGTTTCTATGCTCCTGCACCACTTGCTAATGTGAGCAAATGCAAAACATGTCAGGGCAAGTGCAGTGTATTGCCTGTTTCCAGACCAATCACCCTGTATGTGGCCCAAATAAAACATGAATTGTTTGTTGCAGCTATACTAACTGAATTGTCCAGATGCTCTTTTTCTACCAGCATTTTTGTCCTCTCAAACTTCAAGCAATGCTTTAGCATTCCTTCCCTAATTCAACTTTTATTTTGGTCCTTTGTTGAAATACCTCCTCTGCTTTCTGTAGTGAAGAAGTGGTTCTTACATTTGTCTACTTTTGCATTCTCTTTATTTCCATTTTTTTTTGCTGTGGCAGGCTCAGTTCAAAGTAAGAAATATATGAAGACAGAATGTGTCTCTTTTGCTATAAATACTTCTGCTCTTTATACCCAACAACACTGAGCCTTCAATCACCTTTGCAAGAAACAAGTTGTTCTGGAATGAAAAAGGTAATTCGAGTAAAATATGAAACCCTCTTCTCTGCTCGTACAAAAGAATAATCTGAAAAAACCTCAGATGTTCATGAATCCAGCTGTCTGTATTGTTTGCCTAACCCATATGGCTTTGCAGTACAAGCCATACTGAAAGGTGCCAGGGCAACAGTTAATATCCAAAGTAAAACACAGAAATCTACACTGAATGCATATTTGAGAAAAATGGTAATTAGAGTATAGCTATACTTTTTAAAACAAAAGCAAAATATACTTTCAGGTCTGAAAGAAAAGATGTTGGGAGGACAGTAGGAGAGGTAGAGCCAAGGAGACCCTCTCCATAGTGAACTTCTCGACATATGATATTATCTCTGGGCTAATGGCATATTAATTATAGAGATGAATATTTATTTATGTGTGTACAGACACACAGACATATATGAATATATTTATTATAGAATGAAGCCTGCGTCTTTCACAATTCTTGTTCAGACTCAGAGAAGGAAGCAGCTGTTCTCCAAAAGAAGAGCAAAAAAAAAAAAAGTTGCTTTGAAGGTAATTACAAAAATTGCAGCTTTGTGCTTCACTTCTTTCACATAGATTTTGTGGCAGTTTGACTTACTTTGAAGTGAGAACAAGCTGCAGAAATTGAAAGCTGTTAAATTTAGCCAAATTTCCCTTTCAACTTCTTTGTACTATCTGAAAACACTTTTGCAGCCACACCCAACTTTGAATCATGAAATTAATCAAAGTTTCCTAATCCATTCAAGACTGAGGAGAGAAAAAAAAAAAAGTCAGATGCTTCTTCTGTTCTCCTCCCTGCCCTTCACAACTCCCATGCCAGTTGCAGAGTGATGGAGCTGGTAGCTGCAGGCTTTAGGGAGAGCTCCACAGGGTCTCTGCCTTCAGCAGACCCTGTCTTTGGGAGGAGCGAGGGCCATCCGTGAAGGAATCGGGGAGCAGCAGGCATGCCAGGAGCTACCACACAGGGCAGAGCAGACAGTGAAGTCTTGGTCAGCAGTGCCACCAGCTGAGAAGGTGCAGAGAGAAGGGAGGGAAAGCGCAAAGGCTAAAGCCTGGAGGAAAGGAGAAAGGGAGCGAAAAATAAGAGAGAGAGTGAACAGAAGGAAATGAGCGAGAAGGGGAAAACGGTGACTGTCAGGCAGTAGAAAGTTCATCAGCAAAGGGACCAAAGAGTTCCATCCTGAACCAGGCATCACCTGGTAACTGCAACCTTATGTTTAAGAGAGCTAGGATGGAAACACACAACTAACAACACTTCAGCCTGTGCATTACAACCTGCAACAGCAAAGCTGAATCTGCCCTCCAGCCTGAGTCGAGCAGAGTGCCTGTCACCAGGGAGGGGGTCTTTACAGCAGCATCAGGAGCAGTTCAGCCGAGCCTGTGGTGAATTCTTCCTTCATTACCCCCTCCTTCCAGGAAAAAGAAGGCTACATTAGTAGCGACATTACTCCAGGTTTTATTTACGAGCATTTGCTATGTTACATTCTGCAGAAAAAGGTGGGCTTGCCAGCAGACTGCAAGAAATCCTTCACTGGGATGGAAAAGACCCGTGTGTCTTGTTTAGGCTGTCCATCACTTCACCTTATAAACTGACCCACAGGTCAAAACCAAAACAAAAGATAACACAGGGGAGATTTATTTACCTCACAGGCTGAAAAATCTGGATCAACTAAGATGACCAAGTTGCTGGTTCAAATACATACCATCATCAACTTTCCTATTCTGGTTGCCAAGAGAAAGTGAAGAAAATTGCTGAAATCAAACCATCATGTTCTTTTGCAACTCTTTTATTTTAATTAATGACTCCCAAACAGGCTAACATCCTCTGAAGTTAGCAGGCAACTTAGAGAGGTGACTTATTTTGAATTTAACAGCCATTCTGGTACCAAGAGAACAACTCTGTTACAAGGAAGGGAGGGAAGAAGAAGGGATGGGGGAGTAAGAGGGAAGAGAGGAATTAAAGAAGGAGAAATAGAAGGGGAAAAAAAGCTGTCCTCAAGTAGGTAATAACGTCAATGTTCTCATTTACCAAACAGGGGTAAGGTTCATTGCTTAAAGTTCATGAGTCTCAATGATTTTGCAAGAACCTATGAACTCTGACAATGCAGAACAGCAAATGCATTTTGTATTAGCTCTTCATTTCACCCATAGTAGTTCTTCATGTCCCACTGACTGCTGTTTTAGGTTAGCAGCATCAACAGTTCCATGAAGGGAAAGGGTACAGGTCATGAAAAAATTATCAATCACTGTATCCACAGAGTTTTCTTAATTCCAATATTATAACCCAGAATTTATACTAGAAATAAGAACAAGGGAAAAAAAAGGGGGGTGCTAATGACTGCATTCCTATTATTTCTAGATGTACATGCCACTTCAGAAGTACAGATTTTTTCTCAAGGTAGGCTGCTTTAATACTAATATGATACTGTAAATGAACACAGTGCCAAGAGTAGTAACTTTGATAATGTAAGCCATTCTTCAGAGCTATAAACTGTGGGGAGAAATGGAAAAGTCTGGAATAGGAGGGCTGGGGAGCAGAGAAGCCAAGAAAGGAAATTGCATGAGATATGTGGGATGCGTAGACAAGGTAAGGAAATAATATAAAAAGAATGGGTGATAAGGAAGTGAAAAACAAGATAAAAGTGGTCATAAAAATGCAAGGAGAGACTAGGGCCTAGATCCAGAAAAGCTCTTATGTTCTTAACTTCAAGTATGTTATTAAATATATGAAGCACACTACAAATAAAGTTAATGATATATTTTGCAAGACAGAGGAATTAACAATCAAGGGAAGAAAAGTAACAAATCAAAGAGCAATAGTATCTAAAGAAAAAAAGAAAAAGGCTCAGCAGAAGACCAGAACCAAACTAAACACAGAACGTGAGCCATCCTTGAAATAGGGGGCTTTCTCATGAGTTTTCAATATGACAGCACCTTTGGAGAGCCTAAAAGTCTAAAATATTTAGAGAATAAAAAGGTATCCTAATATTGGCATCAGACAATTCTTAGAACAAAACATTGGTATTCTCAATAACAGTAATGCAAAAAACCACAGCAGAGCGTTCAGCAAATGTGTTGTGTTTAGGGGGGAGAAGCCAGATGATGCTGTAGCACTTTCCATCCTTGAAACAATTCACCTGAATGTTAAGCTACAGCTACTGACATCACATTTTTTAGCTAGTATGTCTGAAAAAATTGCTAGAAGACTTACAAGAGCTGGCCAGCAACTTCTCCCCACTTGAACTATAATATTCAATAAATCTTGAAATACTGGAAACTTGTAAGAGTCGGGGAAAAAATGCCAGTATTATATTAGAATTTTGAAGAGATAAACAGGATGATCCAATTAACTTGGGCCCAATATCCCTGATTAGGGAAAATAGGGTTTTAATTAAGAATTAGAGACTAATATAATAATATCAACCAATAAAGTTAAATCACCGCACACTGATATATCTCACACTAACTGAACAACTATTAATTCAAGATATTTGGCCAATGAAAGGAGTAGCATTGTGAAATATAAGCATTTGATACAGCAGTCTGAGAATTTGATTAAGGTAAAAAGTATGAAACTAAAACGAATTGTCATATACTAAAAATGAAAGAAAACTCTTTATTAGACTTTTTAAAATGCAACTGTGAATGGAGAAGAATCAACAAGCAAGCATGTCCTACTGCAGTTCACAGGTTAGGTATGGCAGCTATTTTGTATTTTCCTGTGTCACGTATGCAAGAATAATAGCATTACTAACCAGAGGTACAGGAAAATACAATATCAGGAAGAATAGTAAATAAAAAAATACTACTTTTAACTATGGAAAACAACATGGATTGTTTTATAGCCTTCCTTTGGGGAAACTATACTTTCCATTGTAGCTAAATATAAAAGCATTTATCTAAGAAGGGGAAAAATGCAAGCCATTTGCTAGACATAGTGATCTGTCCTGAGGAAAAGTGACTGACAAAAATTTGGAGTACTAGCAGGTAGCTGAACAGGAGCTGGCAATATTACCCTGTGCCCATGGGGTTAGAGTAAACCTCGTGTACTATAGCTCTGTAGGGAAAGACAGAATAGCAAGAAGAGTCACATTTGTCTCCATTTGTCACAGACAAATCTACTGGGATGACACATTTAAAGGCCAGAAGTAAACAGCACTTTTTAACAGTACAGATAATTACCATTGGACTACTTGGTGCTTGTCCAGACTGATTTAAAGTTGTCTTGCAATGAAGCAAAGAGTTTCTTTCCTAAAATATCTATAATTCCAAAAAGAAAAGAATTCAGAGAGCTCCTATAGGTTGTGCTACCCAGCACAAGTGAGCCAGGACAGTCAGCAGATCTTTTCAACCATGTAAGCTGAAAACAGGACTGTAAAAGCCCTGTGTTTGTACAGTGGGAATTATCCATAAGGCAAATGTTACAGCAGAGAGGTGCATTCCCCAAGTTCACCTTGCAAATCCTCGCAGCATCCAGATGCGAAGAGCCATCAGAGCCAAGAGGAGAACGACATTTTTGGGATGGACTGCAGCACTCAGCGATGTAGAAAAACCCAAGTGGCACTGCTGCTCAGTGCTGCCTACACTGGCTGAGGGTTTTCCATCTCATAGAATGGTGAGAGTTGGGAGACCTTAAAGATCACCGAGTTCCAACCCAGACCAGGTTGCTCAAAGCCCCATCCAGCCTGGCCTTGAACACTTCCAGGGATGGGGCATCCACAACTTCCCTGGACAACCTGTTCCAGTGTCTCACTGCCCTCAGAGTAAAGAATTTCTTCCTAATATCTAATCTAAATCTCCCCTCTTCCAATTTAAAACTGTTAACCCCTTGTTCTATCACTACAGTCCCCGGTAAAGAGCCCCTCCCCATCTCTCCTGTAGGCCCCCTTCAGGTGCTGGAAGGCCAATACAAGGTCTCCCCGGAGCCTTCTCTTCTCCGGGCCATCTCCTTCAGATGGCCACAAGAGCAGAAGGAAGGTGTTTGACTACACATTCTTCAAACATGCAGAATCCCCATCCCAGCATATCAAATTCAGTAACTTGGTCATCACATAAATCAGAAAGGTATTGTCAGATTGGAGGGTTTTCAGAAAAGAAAATCATCTGTGCTAATAACCTATCAGTTTATAGAGTCACTAGGGCATATTAAGCTGTCATATTTTAGAACATAACATATTAAAAAGAAGATAGTACAGGAGATGCAACACAAGTTGTAAAGACACATTCAGAATGAATGACAAGAAATAAAATGTAGCTGTCAAAAAACATCCTTAGTAGAGGAAGATACGCAGCTGCATGACAATACTGGAGGAAAAGCAGGGAAAACTCACTGATGGTACATATAAAAAGCTAGAAAAATAAGACAAACCTGCACTGAGAGGAACATGAAAGGGAACATTTGGTATGCTTTTACTTTTCTTAATTTCTCCAACTATACTGTTAGTGGTGACTGGCTATATATTTTTCAGAGACGAGACAAACTATGCTGGTCGACAGAAAATGCTCCTATACAAACAATAAGTATCAAGTTTGTGCATGACTGCAAAGCAAAATCTTTTGACACAATTATTGAATGCTTCAAGGAGCAGGTAAACACATAACCCACAAGATAAGGAAATATTAATTTGACGGGCCCCGATATATAGGAATTTTGCTATCGAAGAGCCAATTTGAAATACCAGTCATAAAGCTCTTGAATTAAGCATCTATGTAGGAGCAAGCCAATAAATCCTCTAAAATACTGCTTGATTGGAAAAACAGGAATTGCAAGGAAATAAGTTGCTACAATGGAACTAACAAGTGGACAAATAGAAAAGCAAAATGTTTCAAGGTAGTACACAGAATGTACTGAGGGAAGCAGAGCAAACATATGGAAAACCAACGACTAACTACCAATGTAAGAGGTCACTTGAAGCAGCTCTTGAAGTTGGTGCATTACTGAGGACAATAAAAGAGAAAATAAAACTCTGGAGACTAAATGTAAAAATGCAATAAGACAAGCCAAAAAGGTTTGAGAAATAACTTGCAAGGGGTTTTTTGTGGTCTTTTTTTGTTTTGTTTTTTTTTAAGTACATCAAGACCAGATATCTTGCCAGAGTGTTTAGAAGTCTGAAACATAAAGATGTAAAAGGAGGATTGAGAGAAAAAAAGGCCATAGAATAAAAGCTAAATGAAGTTTTTGCATCCATGCTCATAGCAAGGACCTTAAGGGAAAGCCAAATAACAGAACCTTTCTTAAGGTGGGAGGCGGGGGAGAGGGATGTCATTGAAGGATCTTTTCTGAAAGGTAAAGTGTCCGTAAAAGGGGCTATAGAAAAATCCACAAAGGGAACAATAAGAAGTCACCAGGATCAGCTGGTGAGTTTTAAAGAAATTCAAGGGTGAAATTCTCAGTATCAAAGGACAGGGGAAAAGACAAAATGGGATGTCAAATCTTAAAAGGATTTGGGAAAGGAGGAAGGGAGAGGTAAACCTAGGGTAGCTGAGAACAGGTGGCCAGACACCTCTACTGGGTAAATTAACAGAAATTATGGAATTGTGGTCTTTGTAGCAGTTTCTGTTAATTGTTTTGGACTTTTTTTTTTTTTATTTAGCCCCATGGGGCTAAATAATTGGCTAAAAGTGGAGACACAAAAAATAAGAATGGTTAGGCTTTTTTCAATGGAAGGAGTTCGCAAGGGAAGTCTTTTTATTAGTGCCTATGTTATTCAATATTTTAATAAGAGACCTGGAAAAGATGGTGAATATAACTAAGTTTGCTTATAATGTTATTTTAGGGTAGTAAGGGTGAGGGCCAACAGCGAGTTGGAAAAGGATTTCACAACATAAAATGAGTAAGTGATGAAATGGCAGCTGGAATGCAATAAAGATCTGAAGGTTTAAGAGTATATTAAACAAATGATTTTGGCTTATTTAGTAAAAAAAAAAAAAAAAAAAAAAAACAGACACGAGAGGAAATCTTACTACTCTGTAAATAAAGCACTAGGCATAAACATCAAGACCTAAAAAGTATTTAAGCCAAAGAAAGAAAGTCAGCACTGCAAACAAATTTAGTATGGAAATTACAGAGGGGTGAAGCTCTAGATCAGCCTGTCCACGAGAGGAAAAACAGCCTAACCAGGCTTTAAGATAAATGTGGATAAGCACCGTGAACAAATTACACAATCTGGTTGCTATGACAGCTCAGTTCTGGGTTAGCTGCCCAACTTAGGCTGGATTCAATAAATGAAACTAAAGCAAAAACTTACCAGCACAAAGCAGATGCACCATGACTTGTGTCTATGCAGAAATAAGTCCTAGTGCTTTACCTATGCAGCAATAAGTTTCTGTTTAATGACAGCATGTTTCCACTGCTCTTTCAATCAAGAGGTGAGCTGCCCTGCGTGCAAGAAGCCTTGGAGGTAACTAGCAGTAACTCAGTCAAGTGCACAAGACTTCTGCCACTAGAGACATAATTAGATTTAAAGTATTTTTGAGAAAGAAAGAATGTTCCGGTTTTATCCAAAATGTCTGCTTTTCCCTTTGATTATGTTTCTATGACAGCATTGGTAACTTTAAGTGTAGAAATAGAGGGTCTCATATGTAGGTCCAGCCTTTTGCAAGCAGCAGTTTGACTTGTTGGAGCAGATCCAGGGCTGAGACAAATGAGCGATAGGTTAGTATTTAGCACAGAGAAGGCAAATAGTTAATATAAATAAGCTGTGTCTGTGTTACCGGTCTTGTTCACAACAACAGAGAGATATTTGAAGCGATCTCTCCCAAATCTTGCCCTGGCTTTGTTTGCAGAGCAGCTGGGGTGTGCATAAATGGATTCCATTTGGGGTAAACTGAACTGAAATCTCTGCTCCAAAGGTGGATCAAACGCACCCAGGCCCCTCACGGGGACATTCGGGTCTGAACACAAAACTGGTTGTTTAGGGCAGTCTCAAGCCACCTGTCTGGCATTATGTGCCACCCAGGACATCAGGCCCTCACTGTCCTATCACAGCACTGTTGGAGATTCACAGGGATGGACACCGGTGGCTGGAAACCTGCTGGGAATGTTGTGACAGGAGAGCAGGGCACAACAGGCACTGTCCTACCCCAGCTCTGGTACTCAGGTGGGAGGATCTAAACCAGCCCAGCATTTACTAGAACTAGAAGACCTTGGCTGTTTCACAATGACAAGAGGTCGTGTTGAAGGGTTGTATAACACCAGGCAGCTGATATTGGGCTCATTTCATAACGTATACTTTTCTCAGGCACAAAAAATTTGCCTTGAACATAATTAGTTGTCCGATGTTTTGTCTGGTTTGCAATCATTTAAGTTAGCAAAGATCAAATTTGCTGAATGGTTTGTCTTACTTGTCTCAGTATAATCCCCGAGGGAAGATTAGTTGCTTGTGCTTTTTCCTCCTTTAAAATAAAATAAAAATATCATAACTGACTCACCATCTAATTCATAAAGTTTCTTGAGCCTCTCTTGACTCAGCTTTCTCTAGCTTTTTCTGTTTTATTTTTAAAGGCATTTCTACAAGTACATCCTTCATGTTGCTAGGTTTCAAGAGAAAAGAAATAAAGGAAGAAAACAAATCAATATTTTTTTTTAAAAGTCAGCTCTTTGTCAAAAGTCCAAATGGAAGCATGAAAGTAATCTTTTCTTACAACCTTCCTTTTTTCCTAAATTTATTTCTTCATTGTCTGTGATGGACACCTTGCATGTAAAACTGTGCCATTGAGCAACAGCAAATGCTTTGTCAAGAGGAAGACTACCCAAGAAAAAGAGGTGTTAAGGAAATAATCGTGAACTCGTGTGATTCACCTATCCTAAGGTCACAAAATTTCATTTAAGTGGTGCCTTTGGTGTCCTTCTGCTTCAAAGCGTGTGCATGTGCAAGCCCTCGTGTGTCTAGTACACACAGGAACACCACTGAAATGCAGTCGTGTTTGGTGCAAAGCAGCTGCTCAATGGGCCATAGCAACGTGTATAACAGATTAGGGCAAAAATCCACAAGAACTGTGCACCAAGTTTAAACTACAGGAAGAGTTTAGGCTGACAAAACAGAACAATCAGATTGGCTGGGACAGAAACATTATCACTCCTCACCCTTGTGAAATGTGCCATCGGCTCTCTAATGATCCCATGAAGTCAAGACTTCAGGATTGCTTTGACATCCAAAAGCATCCAGGCAAGCTGGCGATGGCCGTACAGAAAGTGTCCTTCAGACAGAGCTGGAGGGAGTGAATACACACAGAAACTGAATGATTTCTTAGGGTGGTGAGGTCACAGCTTGGCACCAGTTGCAGATATATTTGCATACTGGGGACCGGCACCGTCTGAGATTAATGGTATTTTGGAATGAATAAGCGGGTTGCTGATTTATAACAATACAGCAAGATGAGCCCACAAATATCATTTGAGTCCATTACCTCAAAATTGGTGATACCAATAAAAAGAGACCTGGCTATGAAATGCTTCCTGCTGTATCACCGCAGAATAAAATCTCAATGATCTTATTTGTAAAGACACAACCAATTTATCTCCACTTGAAGCAAGTACAAGGCAAAACCATAAGCAGCTACACTAAAGTTACCCACAAACTTTCAGAGAACAAACAAAATCTAAACATTTTAGTTCTCTGTTGGTTTGGGTTTCAAACCAAGTGCTTTGAAAAAATTGCCAAAATTGAAATCTGACCAATTTTGGCTTCATGGTGTTTATGTTTACTGCCATAGGCGATACAAAGACTGAATAGACAGTTACCATAACCCACAAGCTATCTTGGCAGATCTAACCTGTAACTGCCATGCTATTGAAAACCAGAAATCCTGTGAATGAAAACTATTCAGAACTGAATAGACACAAAACTAGTAATTGGACTCTTAAAAAACCAAATATTTGAAATATGTCTGCACAATTCCAGATGTTTCTTTGTAGACTATTCTCCTTTAACTATTCAATTTTTTAAGATAATCAAACACAAGATAGATAGTATTTTTATTACCTGTAGGACTTTGCACTAAAAAAAAAAGTTATATTTGCATATTAATAAAAATATAGAAAAATATTTTCACTTTAAAAAAATAAACCAAGTTTTATCATTTAAACTCTAGAACATACTTAAGTGGTTAACTGACTAAATTCTGTTCTTCTGTCTTTTAATCTACCTTCTGCAGTAAGTAAGGGTAACAACAGAAATTATTAAAAAAGAATAAAACCAAATAGCAGAGACAACCCGAACTACAGGTGTGAGAAATTATAAATGCAATTACTTTTAATGTCCACTATGAAAAAGGACTTTTTTTCAGATCAAAGACAGGTGCAAATTCCGAAAGCTATAATATACAAATGCTAGCCACTAAAAAAGTGAAAGAAATAAGTATATCTTATAGAGCTATAAAATTGTTTAATATCAGGTAACTATTTAAAAATCTTTTCCTCTAGTTTATCTTCCTTCTCAGACTAGTTACCAAGCATCAGCTGAATGCTGCCAGACTGAGCTGCTACAGTTACTCCCTCCTCGGAATGTGAGGTTTTTTCCTAAAATTAATAAGGAGGATTATTTTACTCTTTATTCTTTTAACAAGAAAACATTGCCCAAGTTTCTTCCACAATTATTTTAGTGCTGCCCTCCACAGCAGACAGAAAAAAAAAAAAAGAAAAAAAAAGAATAATTTAGTGAGAAAATGTATGGTCATATTTTTAAGCTGTGTCTTCTTCAGGAGAAAATACTGTGTTTAAATTCCAATTACACTATTTAGCCAGAAATTGAAATGACATTGAGTCACCGAGTGTAATCCTTCCTACCAAGTTCTCACCTCCTACAGCCAACTCACTCTGCCTCCTATAACCAGGGACACATCCTAGCCTATCCCTCCCCTGGAAAGCTGAACCTGCCTGTGTTTCCAGCTCCAGTCTGCATTTGCTCATAGTCATTCCTCTTTGGTTTTGTGTCATCAATAGCTTTCAGGGCAAGTATTCATGTCTCATCAAGATAAACTAAATTCAAGCAAAATCAGCACCTACAGCACTATGGCAGAAAGATTTAAAATCATCTTTCCTAAACACAAGGCATAACCTTTTGCCGTTTTTATTTAAAACTTATATTCACGTGTTAGTGTGAAAGGTGTTAAATGAACTCTCTACTTTTAATCTCTGGCAAGTGCATTTTATGGTTTTTTTATATATATACAATTTTAAAAAGAAGCAAACTTTTGTTTTCACTTTTCATTATTTTTGTACTTTCTTTCACTACCAAATGATCCCATGTTTCCCTGTGCCACTCACCAAGCCTCTAGAGCACAACTCTATGTATATGGGACTGGGGCTTAACTTTTTTCCTGTAGCCTCCAAGGGCTCCCACAAGGTTTGCTTCTTCCTCCCTTCCTTCCACACCCTCTGGCGAGACTTTTGCAAGCTCCTGTGCCTCTTCCTCAGCTTCTGGAGATTCCACCGTGAGATTTGAGTAGAGTAGCAGGACACATGTAGGAACTCAGTCCACATTGGCTCTGCACCCTCACTTTCTACTTAGGCTTTCCCCACAGTACTCTCATCAATTTTACTCTCAATTTTCTCATTCTCTTTCCACCAGTGTCTCTCCCAACCACACTGTGCCTCATGGTGGTGCCTGAAGAAGCTGTGCAAAAAAGACAATGGGATAAGAAACTACTGCCAGAAGTAACTTTGGACAGCTGCAAGGAAGAGGTGAAAGAGAAGCCCTGCCCCCTGTCCACGCCACTTGCTCATCAGTGACATTTCAGGTGGCCTACATTTGACAGTGCCAGCAAGACATACACTGCCATCACTCCAAATGGATGATTAATGACTGAACTGAGGCAGCGAAATGACAGGGTCTGAAATGTGAGAGTGACAGTCTAGGATTAAAATCTGCACGTGACTTCTGTTCTTCCCCCCAAAGTAAGAGTGCTGTCTGCCTCTCCAAATTGCAGGGGGAATTTCCCTGAGACTCATCGATTCTCCACGGCTGGGAAGGACCTCAGGGTCCCCCTGACATAGTGCAACCCCCCTGCTCAAGCAGGGTCACCCACAGCAGGTCGCTCGGGGCTGTGTCCAGTTGGGTTCTGAGTATCTCCAAGGACAGAGACTCCACAACCTCTCTGGGCAATGTCTCTGCCCCCACATTAAAAAAAAAAAAAAAAAAAACACCAAAAAAACAACTTCTCCCCTCCTTTTCTTTTTTTTTTTTAATATTCTATGTTCCTTTTCAGAAACAAAGACAGCAGATGAGCACAAATGAAGTAAATAAACCAGTAGGTTTAAAAATAAAAAAAATCAAAAAAAAAAAAAGAAAATAAGTGATAACACAGATCCTTTAAATTTAACTCGTCGTATTTTACCAGTTGCAATCTCTCTGGTTACCACAGAGATTGACACATTTCTTAAGCTGGGGACTCATGTTCACAAGCACTAGCGTTCAGCTGTGGGCAGCGTCAGGGAATCCAGCTCTGAGGCAAAGTCTCAGAATTCCCATTATGTGCCCGTTGGTACCACGCAAACTCATGAAACAAAGGCAAATGGGCAACACTGGATTAGAACTCGCCACATCACCTAATGAACACACATATCTTTCTCTAAAAGCCTTATGAACACTGTCCTCTCCTGCCCATGCAACGCTTGATCAACGAACTCAACAATGCAAACTTTTGAACAAAAATGTCTGTACAATCGGCTCCTAAATTTCATCCAGTTTGCATAATAAGGATGGCTTTTTCTAATTGTTTTCATTTTCTGAGTCAGGTATTTACAGGCAGATGCTGTTGAGCTTCTGACACTGGAGTAATTCGATCAACCCAGAATTTGGGACCATTTTCTTTCAGCGCCTATGATGAGGAGAGGAACGGCACTAAAAGGCTAACATACCTCGCCACGGCTCTTTGTACTTCAGTGTAATCTCTAAGTGAAATTTCTCTGCTCACAATGGATTTTTAGAAAAACAACTATTTCAAACAGTTCTTTACTGTAATGCCTGGTCATCAGTGTATAGATCAGCAACACAGAGAAAATAAAGAAATATGTGATAACGGCCTCTGCACCTCCAAGTCATGCAAAACAGGGTCCAGACTACAGGCCATGAAGGGAAATCAGGAGATTCCAGCCTATTTCATTATGTCTTTTTCACACACACTTGTTCTCAAGCTTTTATATTATATCAACACATACCACCGAATCCAAATTTAAAATAAGCCTCTGAAACTTAGAAGTAAACTCCAAAGAAAGCACGTGCAATTTGGAAGAAAGAAAAGCAAAAGAAAACCAAACCAAAACAAAAAACCTATTAAATAGAAAATAAGTAAAACGTTTAGACCCTGCTATGAGGGACAATGATTTTTGGAAAATCATATTTATCCAAGAAAAAAACATATCGTTACATTAGACAAAACCAATACTTAGTAGTAATTATCAGGTAAATTTTACCTACTGAGTTTAGACATTTTCTTAAAAAACAGAAAGGCAAGACTCTCACTTCATACCAGGAAGAACCTCTATGATAAAAAGAAAATTACAAATCTCACCAAACATGATTTCAATATCACGTAATATAAGCATGGCTCAGCACCAGCCGAGATCAAAATTCAGTATTTCATTCATACCAGAAAAATTATACACTGCCTCATTTACATGACTGCCCTTTAACTGAATTTAGTCCTTTCACTATTACGTCTCAGCCAATTGGCCAAGACACCAGCATGTGATTTCAGATCATTTTGTTAACTATTATTCTTCTAACTAAATGATCGATTTTGGCTAAGGGGAAGGGGGGAGAGGGGGATCTCATCATTCTCAACTGTAGCGTAGGATTTTTGACACTGTCTATAGCACATGTTAAACAGAGTACTAGTACACCTGAAATATTCCTTATTAAACTTAAAACGCACTTCAGGAAATATTCGGTTTGTTTCCTGTTGCTCTCTTCGTCTTCTCAACTACATTGCAGGACACGGGGAAAAAAGAAAATAGAAAGAAAAAGTAACGTTGGAAAGAATAAAACGTAAATCAAACCAAAAAAAACCTAACGTCTAAGCATTTCCGTAGGTATTACGAGGTGTGCCCAGCAAAGGTTCGGCATAAAAGCAGCATTTAAAATTGAGTGTGGGGGACAGAAACTGCAAAAAAAACCAAGAGTTTTTTCTGACTTACATTGCTCCCAGAAGGCTGTTGCCATTCCCTCCGCGGGGCTCTCACTGGCCGGGGGGATCACATGACACCGGGAACCAAAATAGAAAAGTCTCAGGAGCAAGGAAGCTGAACCAGAAGCACATTTGCAAGAAAAGAACGTATCGCGGGCACAATAACACGCCCTGAGCAGTAAAAGGTGATAAATTTAGACAGGAACCCAGCCTCTGCTGAAAAACAGGCAATGCCATGAACCTTGCAGCCCGGCATCGGCCACCTTTTCAGCACACGGGAAATGTTTTCTGCTATAAATCTCAGTTCGTGTCTCCGCACGTAACTAAACCTGGTAACTGCTCTAATAAATCTCAATAAATTACCAGACCTTAAAGGAAAATGGGATCTATTAAATTCAAAAGTAAATCTATTACTGTTTAAAAATCAAGTTCCACCGCTGGAACCATTTTCATCTTCAGGCTAAGGTTTTTACTAGTTTGTATCTAGAGAGGAAGCAATTTTTTTAAAAGCATATGCTCTTAAGATAATTGGGAGAGCTGTAAACGCATTTGAAACATTGCTTTCGATTCTTTTACAAGTAAAGAAAATATGGCTGCAGACCTATACACTAGTAAAACACGTACCATAAATCTGCAATGATAAATAGAGAGAAGGTTCAAACAATCCGAGGCAAAAGCTGAGCAGAGGAATTACTGACCAAATGCAAGTTCTGTACAACAATAAAATCTAGTCTGATTTCAAGGGTGCTGTTTAATTATCCCAGTCAGAAGAGCAGCTCTTCGTAAAGCTTGTAGAAAATAAGTTCCAGCGAAACAATGCTGTTAGGATTACAGGAAATACACTTTTACTAGTTTATTTGAAATTAGATTATTACAGTTTTATGTTCAATAAAATGTCAAGCATTTCCTTGTTTCTAGTGCATGTTGGGACAGTTATTGTATTTCAGCTTTACTGAAAGATGCAAACAGCCATATGAAGGAGATAATGATGAAGGAGAAGGGAAATATGCTGTATATGTTAACAGGACAAGGGCAGGAAATAATTTCTTGTTCTAATGCTTAAATGCAATCACCCTCACCTTGCAGTTAGTTATAAGGAAAAATACTGAAACGCCCACCCTTTAAGTGCAAATGGCTCACAAGGGCTTTTGAATAAACACAAGAGTATGCAATGCAAAAAATCCTGCATAGCAGACTCCCAGTGTGCAAGAAAAATGGAAGTAATATGAAGAGAAGTCAAGAACCAAAATTATTCTCCTTTCATTAAAAAAAAAAAACCACAAAGGTATTTTTTTCTTAATAGTAAGATCTCAGATTAAATTCCCCCCCCAAAAAAAAATTGTACATATATATATCAAAATATATACATAATTAGGAAATATCTTCAATCAAGACAGATACTTTGATACTACAAAACCAAGACCTGTTTTTTTCTATAGGATATTCCAATGCTTACACTGAATTTTTCACGAAGTGAGATACTAGTCCACGTCAACAAGGTAGGATTAAAAGGCTCTTTGTATCTTCCCTGTTCTTATTAACACTTGTGAAAGGAAACATGAACATTGACTTAAAGTAGTAAAATAGAATATACCAGAGCTCTTTCCTTTGATTATTTAAACATAAAGAAAATCTTTCCAAAACTGCCAAGTCTGAAATATTGGTAGATTTTTTAATTTTTTTTTTAAATAAATCCTTAGTTCCTTAGCGCATATTATTGTGTGCGTACTTCCAAGTATTCTACCAGGTACACAATTTTATCACTGTGTTCTTAGGAAAATCTTTGCATCCTTTAAATTGTGCCATTTTGCAGATAATGTGGCAGAACTGAAGCCAATGGACACGTCCCATTAATCACAATAAGGGACATATTAGGGCACTGAAATCGGTACATAAAACAGTGGATTCTGTCATAGCTCTTAAAAAGTGACTAAAGAAAATTGGCTTCAGCTACATAGTGTTCATTGATTGAAGAAGCCTGGATGAAAAATCATCTCTTGGATCAATTTTAAATGTAACAATGGCACACTTTGCCATAGTTCAGAGAAGGCCTAGGTATGTGCTAATACCTTTCTCAGAGTATTGTCACTGTACAACCCAAACATGCTGCAAATTATCTCTGCAGCCCCTCTGTGGCCAAACACACAGCTTATTGTACACGGTTTGTGTCGTATTTTCCCACGTTTCATTCTTTGGTTTAAAATCATGAAAGTTGCAAAACACACGGGGTGGGGGCAATGCTACAATATTCTGCTATAGACAACCCAGTAGGATGGAAATGTGATCAGATGGAAGACAAACTTACAGGCAAAGACAGTAAATAAAATAGCTAGAGGGATGCCAAAATAGGGAAAGAAGTGCACCCTTGTGGGGCAGAGGCATGGCAAGGAGGAAATACACCATCTACAGACCAAGTAAAGAACCTTGGGTAAAAACAGAAAGAGTGTCTGTAAATCCTGGAGCTTAATACAGAGTAAGCAGGACTTGGAACAGAGTAAAACATCTGTTTACATGGCTGGAACCAGGGCTTCAGGTCTCTGTTATTCTGCACACCTGCCTTTTCAGCCATTTTTCTTAACGCTGATGTATATATACACAGTAACGTGTTGCTTAAAATGACATTCATCAAATGAGCAATTTGACAAATACTGCATTTCAATACTCAAGTTATTTAGTCAAATACTGTCCAATATGCATCTATAAGTTTATAAAATTTTGACTGAAAGTATAATGGGGACAAACATTAATATGTTGACCTGCCCTGATAGTACATGATGATTTAAAAAAAAAAAAAAAAATCAATTCATAAATAGTTAAAGAATACTCTTAGAAGTAGCGTGCAGAACAGTTTTACCCATTTAAATTGCTAGAAACATGTGTCCAATTTTCACTTTTTTGGTAGGTAGCTTTATTCTTGAGCCAGAAGAAACCAACTCCTTTTTTTCAAGCTGTGGGCTCGCGTATTTCCCAGAGGCATGTCTAGATTGAACCAATTTTCTGAGAGAGTCTCTTTATAAAATGATAGAATACTTAACAAGCAAAATATCAGGACCAGCAGGTCATTCTCCTTTCTATTCAAAATACTAATACATCCTCAAACGAGTTTCCTTCACCACCCACAAGAAAATTTAAATCTTACTGCTATCACCAAGTTCCCATATGTCCTAAAAAACATTTTTCTGTAAAGTTAGTGGGAAATTTCAGTATAAATGTACAGAAATAGATTACTAACATGTTCATCCTTCCTTGTGCACTTAGTTTAGAGCTATTTATTCCCCCTCCCAAAATAAAAGTGCAAAAATCTACTATAAATTTGTCTTAACATACAAACATAATGTAAATTATGCCACACTTTTTTTAATCACTCCTGTGTATAACTGTAATCCACAGCCATTTGAACAAACCGTAGTAATCCTGGTGCTAAAATTGGCCTTAAAGAGCCTAAAGATAATCCTCTGTGACAGATGGCCCCCCTAATTTATTTAAATTCACCACACACATCTCTGCAAATTTACTAGTATCTGGTGATACATCTGATCTAAAAAGTAGCGTGCATATGTTACTCACAAACTGTTCTGGAAAACACCATCCTCATGTAAGATATTTAAACCCATTTAGTGACCTTCTATGACTGAAGACACCAAGTTGTGATATAAACTAAAAGATCATACCTGGTCCCCCTGGAAAAAAATATCCAATCTGCTCAAATAAAATCTAACCCTCCTACTCTACCGATGACTGCTTCTACTAAAGATTTTTTTTCTCCTTGTTTTAAAATTCATTCTAAATTTCCATCCCTATCAGATAAAACAATCCCTAATTGAAACACAAACACTAATTGAGTAATTTTGTGCTGTAAGTAAGAAAATGGAAATCAAAGGCATTTCTTAATCTGTTTACATACATAATAAGACTTCACACACTGAAGACAGAAGCTTTGCCACCACCTTTCTGCTTGTATTCTCAATGGACAAGCTAGTTTTATGCAGTTCTTATTTCTGCTAAGAGAAATGGCAAAAAACTGGGAAATGTCAGGTTATGTGGTATTATCCACTGCCTGCTGTGTCAGCCATCGGTATGTCACAACTACAGTCTATTCCACTGAATTATTGCAGAGACTAGACACCTACAATTCATATTGTTTTTGAAGATTGCTACCAGATTAATTTTCAATTTAAAAAAAAATAAACAAAGTAAAATTATACACATGTCATAAGTATTTTAAATGTAACTGAGACTTTAACTTTGCAACTCCATGAGATATTTTGCTGGAGTAACTCATGCAAATTCAGTCTCTTGTATAAGGAAGGTGCTTCCCACTTCTTTTCTGTCATTCTAATATTACTAATCAATACAGAACCCGTACAACTAGAATTTAGTGTTTAATACAGCACTGAAAAAGTATCTTCAGAAAACTATCATCAAAAGATTTTGCATCAAGCAACTACATATCTAGGAGACTATTTGGGGTCAAAAGCACTGAAGCTTCAGCAGAAAACTTCAGGTTGCAACAAACATTCAAATAAAGCATCTTTGTGATCAAATTAGGTTCTTGCTTGATAACCAGCAATCAGATCTATTATTTGGGCCTCATATTCCCCATACACCATTCAATAACAATCCATTGTCATCCTTATCACCATCTGTTCAAGAAAGGTCAGGACTTATATGAACAAATTAATTCCTAGAAACATAATATTAGAAATGGTTTAAATCGAAAGGTTAAACAAATTAATTTCCTTGTTACAGCTGTTGAGCATTAAGAGAGACAAAGTCCATTCAAGTGAGTGGACAGATTCCCTTCTCCTTCAATGGGCTTTATAATGGCCTTAAGAGTACCCAGAAGCTCTTTACACACATTTTTCTATCCCCTAACATGAAGGCTGTGAGTGACTAATAGCAAATCAGAAATGTGTATTGGTTTTAACAAAGGTATCTTAAGCAGGTCAGTCATCGTGATTTATATTCTATGCGTTTCACTTCTGAAGTGTCCAGAGTATGTTTTTTCCTTGTGCCAAGACTTTAATTGAAGCAAGAATCAACTTCATTATCTTCTACAGAAATATAATGGGCAAAAACTGGGACAACTTTTCATCACTTTAAGCTGATATTGCAGGAAATACAGTCCTATTTGATTTAGCCAATCTAGAAATCACTTTACCACTAATGGAAAAATCCTGGAAGCCTACCCAGATAGACACTAGACATTTGTGACTTCTTTTAGTACTTCGAAATCTGAGTACACAATCAAGCACAGATTAAGTAGAACTTGTTTTCATAGAGTTATAAACATACGATCTTCAGAAGGTATACAGGAAGGGACATCTTCAAAGCCAAGCAAGCAAAATGTTAGTCTGGACATATGCATTACTGATAAGAGTTAGGGCTTCACTAACATTCACAAAATGTGATTTAACAGGGAATTCCTCCATTTCTAAAAGATACGTTTTTTTAAAAAATAGAAACTATGTTATTAAAAAACTGCATACCATAGCACAAAAAGAGACCAATTGAAAATTTAGACAAATATGATCCACCTTCATTAAATTATCTATCATCTTTGTGTATATCTGTCTTTCTAATATTAGGAACTGTCCGAAGTCATGAAGCTCAAACCCACATTGTTGACCTCTTGCCAAAAACAGATGTTGTTTGAATGACAGACTAGAAATAAGTTGAGGCCTTTTCAGACGTTTCAATACCTCCAAGCTAATAAAATCTTTAATCAAAAGAACATTTTTCAGACATTCACTGGTAGATAAAATAAAGGAATTGGCAGACACTAAAGAATACAGATATTTCAGGCTCATACGTACGGCTGGAGAACACATATAAGCAAAAAATCTTGAAAGAAAACAAAATGCAAAGAGATAAACACAGAAATAGGTAAAAGTTCACAGGGATGTACTAAAAAGCTACTGCTTTCTGGTAGTCTCTACATTACTTCGATTATTACCCATGCAAGGCTGAGTTTTCCCAATGGTTGTTACAGCTGTGTAGACATGCTCAAAACACTATTATTCATTTCAGGCGTTGATGGCCTGAATATACACAAGATACGTAATTGCAAGTAGGCTACATGCTGCTATGGCTGCACGTGGCCCAGCACTTTAAAATAGGTTCAGATACATCAACATAGTCTGCAATCCCAACTTTCCATGCAGCTGAAAAGCATCCTAAGCAAGCTACTCACTCACACAGTGTATTTGTCCGTAGTGAAGAACTTAAAAGAGCTTTACGGAAAGACCCCCATGGAAAATCCAACATATATGACCCTTCAATTGTCTAAGATCTATCAGACAGCCTAAACAAAGCCAATTTGCAAAGAATATGCAAAGAGCATCACTGGTGGAGATTAGATCATAATCTCTTACCTTAAAAAAATTCTTCCTCAGACACAGCAGACAAAATTTGCAGGCCTATTTATCATGATTAAACTATATATTTTTGGTACTCTGAACAAAATACATGAACAAATGTATTTTTCCTCTAATTTTTTAACAAGAAAGGAAGGAAGAAAGAAAATTGGGAAGTCATCTGTTCCTAGGGTTTATACAGAGGAAATGTCCAGCTAAAAGATGAAAGGTTTGTAAAGTTACAAAAAAATGATAAGAAGATGTTATAAGACATATAATAACAAATCATAACTAGATCAGCCATCAGAATTCCCAGTTAAACAATAGGCATACTAATTCAGTGGCTTGTGTGGGTTAGTAAGGGAAGGCCAGGGTCTGTTGTTAACAAAAGTATTTTTCGGTTGAAACTCAAATCATGATTGGATTTGATTACCTGCCCGTTTATATTAGTAGCACAATTTAATAACTGAGTTAGTTACAATTTTATAGCTACTTCTTGAAAAAGGCTTAGTGAAGTCAAGGGAAAACAGAACTGTACAAGCAATTATTTCTTTTTATGATTTGGTATGGGATGGAGGTGAAAAAAAAAAAGAGAGAGAAGGGGAAGATCAAGAGATATAGAAGAGGTATGGACTACATGCTTGGTAGGATAAATTTAAAGAGAAGAAAAAGAAACTTCCCTTCTCTGTTCTCTCCTCATTCTTCCAATTTTTCATTAAAATATGACCACCACATGTAAATGCCGAAAATACCAAGGTGCAAAAAGAAACTACCAACAAATCAAACACATTTTGTTTGATAGAGAGGAAGTGGCTAGTGTCAAATATTTGAAAAAAAAAAGCATTTACTGTTAAATATCATTAAAGAAATTTCAAAATGAAAGCTGATTTTCTGTCAAAACACCAAAATACTTTATCATAAAATAACAAAACAGAAAGTTTCTGATTTTTTATAATTTTTTTTTTCATGTTTTAATTAGTGGAACTGGGATGAATTTTATAAATATGTTTTGAAAAGCACAAAGGGTGTACTTTTTTTTGCCATGAATTTCATCCCTCTCTAAACACTAGCTAATTCTAGGTACAATGTGCTTGTCAATCAGAATTAAAGTATTTCATACTCTGTGCTCATCATTCCAGCACGCAGGCAGTTAGCCCAGAACAATATACAGCAAGATGATCCTTGCATAAGTTGACTACCTAGAGGAGTTAGAAAATAAACACAAGTTACTCCAGAAATAGAGCAGGACGTTAGCAGTAAAGTGCTTTCCACTCAGATTGCATATTTAGGAAAAGGAAATTGTCACTAATCATTAATGTCAGCAGTTAGGTCAAAAGGAAATTCTGTTACTGTTATTTAACATAGCCTCTCCTGGATCAATATTTAGGGGACAGGATCTTATTAAAATGACAAATAGTTCAAGGTTCCAAAATAATTTGATCAAAATAAATACACCAACACACAGCACAGCCTCCAACACGTAGCAGAAAACCACTTTGGATTTAATTGTTTTGGTTGTCACAGAACTATAGGCATTTATGAAACATTTATTTACCTGCTTATGGGTCGTATGGAATTCTCCAAACTCTTTCATTTCTTTCCCAGCATTACCAGTCATGTTACCAGCTCTTCTACCCTTACAGCCAGGGCAGGGTGGGTACAGGAGCACAGACCCCTCACCCACCTGGGCCCTTCCTCTCATCCTGGGGAGGCTGAGTCTTCAATAGAAGCCCACGCCTCCTTTCATTAGCACGATGCACCTACTGCCTCTCCCACTTCAGATCCACACCCTTTTCAGCCCCATTATTTTTATATTATAGAAGCGGGGTGTTAAAGGAGAAGAAATTCTCCACAAAGAACAGTAAGAGGATTCATGGAAAAAAAAATGTGGTGCCTGAGTTTTCAGTGGAAGAACTGAGAAAACAGTGAAAAGGTGAAAACTGTGGGAAAAGGAAAGCTCGCATCCCCCTCTAGTTCCTCTTCTCCTCCCAAAACTTTGTTCTTATTCAGTGAATGTAAACCTGACCAGCTAATATATTGTTGTTGCCTCTCACTGTTTGCTTATGTCCTCTTCAAAAGGAGGGGACGAGCCGTGATGCACACTGCCAGGGGTACGCAGTACGCAGGTTAAACTGTGATTTGCCAAGCCAAACAACAAAACCCCACCCCACCCCTGAACACAGAGATTCCTGTGACTGCTGTGAAGAAAAAGAGGAAATATAGACCATCAGCCAGAAACACAGCTGAGGCAACAACCTCCCAAGTGGGATGAGGAGCCAAATGCACATAGGTAGCCAGGAACCAGTAAACATCCACATTTGTGAAACTTCAGATGACGCAGTATTTGCCCAGCTTCAGCTGTAGTGCATCTGTTCAAGAACACAAGCAACCATGAACGTAAATAAAGCCCTGAGTCTCTACCTGCAACTTCCACAGGCCCAGCACCCCATGCTCTGGGAATCAAACAACATCTAAACCTTTGGGACACAGGTGAGAAAAACTAAAAGCACAAGAGGTCAAGTTTCTCTGTAGCCAGTTGAAGACTGCAGAATAAATTCCCAAGAATATGCTCTTGTTCCTTGAGCCAAAACATATTTTTAATGACTAAAATTGGCCAATATACTGGCAATTGGATGATGCCATGAAATACTTCTGTCACACCCTTGCTCTTGATGGATTGTAGCTACCCTAGCTATTGAAGCTCTCTAATTCATTTTCCCTTTGAAGATCAGACAAAATTAAGTGCCAACAGCTGAGCCTCATACACACACATGCACCTTGGTGGCTGGTTCCCAAGGAAATGGGTTTCCAGTTGGACACCAGGGACGGGCTGCTGCAACCCTCACATGTGAGTCACCTCTAGAAGCATTGCTAGAGAGCCAACCCTGTCCTCCATATTCAGAGAAATAAAGGCCACCAGGCAGTAGATAGGGAGGCCGTGCTGGGTCAGGCACCTGCCCGGTAGCAAGTCTCCAACACCGTCCATAAGCAGACATCCAGGGAAGAGCAGGAAAAGTTAAGCACCCATGACATTTCTCCCCATACTTGCTCAATCTCCAGCTGTTTACATTTATGGAGGTTTCCTGAGCCAGATGCAGTTTCCGTAAACCAGAAGCAGAATATGTGTACGTTTTCTGGAAAAAGTTATTCAAGGAAAAAGAACAGGAACCCAGGGATTTCCGTCTTAGCTGTAGCTTAACATGCTGTATTTTCTGTAAGTACACTCTTGAGAAAATCTACAGAAAAGCCAAAATCTAACAGAGAAACAAGGAAGAGAAATAAAACAAGGATCTTCTGTCCTGTTCTCAATTCCACTTTACAGAACAATGTGGCAAAAATGATCAGCAAATTTATCCTAAAAAGCACTCTGTATTTTAATACATCTTTAAACCATATTTTTCTATTAAGACTGGGAAAAAAAAATCTGACACCTCCATATATATAAAACAGGAAATCAGAAAAGGAACTGCTTTTCAGTTTTAATATTGCTTTAAAAAAAAAATATTATCTTCTCACTTTCAGATTAAACAAAAAAACAAATCAGAAAAAAATATTTTGAGACTTCAAGAAAATAAAAACTACACTACCATACTGACAAATCCACAAGCACATGCAAACTGATTTCCAAATTTGTGGGACTGTGCACTCTTTAAGCAGGAGGAAGCAGACAGTGCAATGAAGCAATGAATGCTTCTTTAACACACAAGCCAAGAACATTCCTTGAATCTCATGCCCTAGGTAGTCATTGCTGATGGAAAAGAAGTAATCCTTGTTCTTCATTTGTACTTCTGAGCCTGAAATAAAGGTGAATTGAGATGGGGGGAAGTATATTGAGTTTATTAAGTGCTAATAGGTTTATTCAGACTACATGAACGTAATAGCCACCTTGCTCCAGGTTTGTTAAACATCTCTGCCCATGCAGCAATCCCACCAGGCTGCTGAGTGATAAACTCATCCAATGAAGCACAACCCAGGCAGATTTACTCAAACAGCCACCCTGGCACACTTCTCTTTACATGGGAATCTATCAGAGGTAGTGCAGGGAGAGAGACAGGAAAGGAAAGGAGAAGACAAAGAGAGAGGGGCTGCTGTAGAGCCCTAAATAACCAGCCTTGCTGCTCCTTGGCTGCCAAAACAGCCAGGTGAGCCTGGTCAGCAATAGCTGCTGCCTACTCAGGTGTTCCCTGCCTCATGGGTGGGCAGTAGCTGCTGCTCTGGCAAAAAGAGCAGTGTGATTTGGTTTTGCTCTTGTAGGTCTGCACTGAAATCTATGTCTAAATTCTACCCAAAATGTAGGAAATTATTAGGGGCCTGAAGCATCTCCCTTAAGAGGAGACACTGAGGGATTTGGGTCTTTTTAGTCTGGAGAAGAGAAGCCTGAGGGGGGATGTGATCAACACCTATAAATACTTAAAGGGTGGGTGTGAACAGGATGGTGCTGATCTTTTTTTCAGTGGTGCCCAGGGATAGGACAAGAGGAAATGGGCACAGACTTAACAGGTTACACCTAAACAACAACTTCTTTACTTTGAGGATAGCAGAGCACTGGAACAGGCTGCCCAGGGAGGTGGTGGAGTCTCCTTCTCTGGAGATGTTCAAAACCTGCCTGCACAAGTTCCTGTTCAACCTGCTCTGGGTGGACCTGCTTTGGCAGGGGAGTTGGACTAGGTGATCTCCAGAGGTCCCTTCCAACCCCATGTGATTCTGTGAAAGGCCTAAAAGTTAAACTCACAGGAAAACTGAGAGAAAAAGGAACTCTTAATTCAGCCCTAATGTGATTTTTTTTTAAGTGTGACCTTGCAGGTTAAAGTCAGGTGTAGAGTTCAGGCAGGCTGCAGTTACTGGGACACAGCACTCCTGACTTATTTAGTTAGAGAAACCGTTACCCTACAGATCAGCAAGCTGCCCAGTCTTATGATCTAACTCATAACTCATACAGTCTTATGATCTAACTTCATCCATTTCTGAAGGATTCAGAAATACTGCCTTTGATATCTTAATTAATGTAGTAGTAATAGGCTCGTTCTGCAATACTACCATAGTTTATACGTCACACAGGCCAAAGAGCTAAATGAAGAGCAAGGTGCGTGCATCTCGGCAAGCACGGTAAGATGATGTAACTCCGTACCTATGCCCTGTGTCCTGCCCTTCAAGCATATTTCTTACCTCAAAAGCTACCTCAAAACAAACTCCTCATTCTTCTTGTTCCCAGTCTGTGGGTGGTTTTCATTCCACATGACTGCAAATCCTGAACATGCAAAAGTCAAGTATTATTCCAGAAAAGGCACAGCCTGGGTTTGGGGGTCGTTTGGTGGGTGGTTTTTTTTTTAATTTATCTTCACTTTTTCTTACCTTTGGGCCAAAAGTTTCTAACTTTTCTCTGCATTTGTGAAGAACAGAACATCATCTTAAACAAAAAAGGAGCATAATGTAATCATATGAGTCTGCTTTTTTTTTTTGTTATTAACAAAGTCTCCACATTGTGTAACGTGCAAAAAAGCCTGAGGCTGCTCACCACAGAGCCCACTCTCTGTGTCTGCCACTTGCCAGAAGTCCTGTCCTCCTTCCAGTCCCTCCACCCCACAGCATCCCACCTCAAGCTCATTCCCAAATCACACTCCTCAAGCCCCTCATCCACTTGCTTTCCTCTTCCTCACCTTTCCACTTGCTTACTGTCTCATTTGGGTCAACACCCCAGAATAGAGTGTATTTCAAGGCAGATCCCAAAGCATCGTAGCAGAGTGCTTTTCTGGATTTCACTAGGAATAAGAAACTCGTCCTGCATGGGAGGGATTCTCTCAATGGGGAGAAAGCACAAAACATCACCTGCTTGAAAATTTAGCATCAGAGAAAGGATAAGATTAGAGATTCATTCGAATATTTGAATGATTTTTAAATAATTTTAATTTAATTTTAGTTAAAGGATTTAATTTTAATTAGTGATTCACAGTTATACTACACATCAGCAGGGATGTCCAAACCAAAGCTGACACTCAGGCCTGAGCACCACAAAGGATAAGACCTCTCTGCACCATGATCACAAAAAGAAGTAAGGGTGACACAAGGACAGGGAAGAGGAAAAGGAAGAAGAATGAAAAGGATGAAAAGAATTCTGTTTACTTGGAGCTGATTGTTGAAGATTTATGAGACATGTTCCAGGATTTTAGATTAAGCGGAAAAGAGAAAGAGCTGAAATAGAAAAAAAAAAAAAAGTCAGTGCTTATTCTGTGCTCCTCCCCTTCCTTCCACTCCTCCCAGGAGCACTAGAAAATAGTGACAAAGAGGAAAGAATTAATTGTGTGAATAGGAAAGTGCAGAGAAGTGCTAAAACAAAGTTGAAGACTTCAGGGGAAAACCTATGGATTACTGCCAGATTTAAGGACATTTTTTTGTTTGCTTTCCAAATGTAATTGGAGATGATAAAATTGATAACTGGCAAGAAAAGAATAGTTTAGGAGAAAGAGCATAATGATGTGCTTGCATAACTGGTAACAACAAAGAATTTTCAAATCCATTAGTCATTGAGGATAATGTTAAACAGCAACTATTAGAGATAAACACTTGATAGGTTGTACCCTAGGGCACGGTTTGAGCCAGCCAAAGCAATCTTTGGCTCCCTAATGTAGCAGCAGAGCACTTCCAAAAGGCACTTGGCACTTCTTGGCACTTTTCAGAAAATTTCCACCATGATCGGTGCACATCACAGTGACCTGATCACACCTATTCATCAGAGATGGGGAAGCAAAATCTCAGAGGACAACATTTGCAGAGGATTTAAAGATTGGTCATCACACACAGATTTGGATCAGTTCACAGATGTTAGTACTTTAGGCTTATTGAAAACAAATGTACCTAGAAATGTAGGTCAACTGTGGTTGAGGAGAGGGCTTTATCCCGTAAAATAATGACTCTGAAAAGGTTCAAGACACTCGGCGTAACTTCTGTCACCAGCCATAAGTAAACACCCAGCATTAGAGTAGGGTAGATGGTTGGACTCGATGATCCCAAAGGTCTCTTCCAACCTAGATGATTCTATGATTCTATGATTAAACAGTCTGATATCCTGGCCAAGCTTGCCCTTCAACTCTCCCAGTCCGAGCAGCGTGAAGACACTACTTATGCTTCTGGCCTTTTAGCTACAACCTCAGGGATAACGACCCTGCACCCAGCACAGCAGCTGAGACTTCAGTAGTCACCTGCAACCATCCCAAAACTCGCACTGCATCCCAGCTTCCCCAAGAGTGCAGGACCACTTTGTTCCAAGAATATACTCTTTGGTTCTCTGGTTGTACAGTCGGAAAGAAAGGCCTGATGGAATGTAGGAGGTTGAGCAGAAATTTTATAACATCTGTACACAAGCACAGACAATGAACCCCATAGCAAATTCTGAGAATTATCTTGTAGAGAAGATCTGCCAGTCTTTTTGAAAAGTTATTAATATCCAGGGAGATACTGAAAGAAAGGCTAAAAAGAAGTAAAGTGCTCCCTGCCAAAAAAAAGAAAAAAGGCAAGACAGTGTTTCTGGTAATCTTCCTGTAAATTTATCTTTACTGCTAAGCAAGCAATGGAACAAATACTAAAAAAAAAAAATATTTACTGGCTAGCAATAGGTTTGTGTGAATCAAACAGTATTAAATTATAAAAGAAAAAGCTCGCCAGAAATCTGTGACTCTTTCCAAAAAAACAATTATAAAATTAGCGAAAGGAGTGAATTACCATGTGACAGTAAGAAAAGCATTTGATATATTATAAAAATCATAACTTAGAAATTAAATCCAGCTGACCTGGATAGCAACACTGCCAAATTCAGTGAAGTTATCTATAGTTACATTGTTATGACCATTTAACATCTGTAAAGATCAGCAAAAGTAATCTATGTTAGGTTAAGTTTTAAGACATGTCTTATTTAACACCCACAAGTTGAAGAAGACAACATATTTGTTTAATTATTTCCAATCTTATAAAAGAAACGTTTTTCTTTAAACTTTGTGTAAATGCACGTAACAATCTCTAGCTGCAGTTTTCCCACTTCATAGTGGAGTTCCTCCTTGGACCCATGAGCCATGCACTAACCTCTTGACATACTAACCTCTTGTTGCAAAAATATCCTGAATTCTCCAGTCACCTTCCATTCACCTTTGGTTTAGAGATGATTCAGCCCAGCTTGTCCATGGTTACCACTTGCTCACCACAAACTCTGTCAATGTTCCCAGTAGAAAACAATAGGGGAGGAAAAGAGAAAAGAAAAAAAGAGAAGAAAAAAAAAAAACAACAGGACAACATCCTGTACAACCTCTAGAGGGGACAGCATGTGCCTGACAACACTGGCTGCACCCTGCACAGGGTGCCCTGGCACACGGAGGGATGGGAGGACCTGGCCATAATGAGAATACTTTGTTGAGAGTACATCTTCTGGATCAGCTGGATAACGTCCACTGAAAGTCCGTGCCACTGTGACACCTATAAGAAATTAGCTGACCCAGAAATTGCCAAACAGGCAGTAAAGAGATGCTTTCACAGCATGGTGTGAGCTGCCTCCTGTCCAGCTCAAACATTGTTCCTCTGATGAACTGTGAGCTTGTAGGGGGAAGGATTACATCTTTTCAAACAAACTGAAGAAATGCTGCACTATATTGCAGACATCTGCAGTGGGACAGTATTCTTATGAGGGCTTTGGGACATCGAGACATTATATGAATTCAGGGGAACCCTTTTCGCCATAGAGATGTTGGCAAGAAAAGGTCCCCAGTGGAAGAAAAGCAGAAAGAAAAAGGAGTTGGCATGAGTGACCAGCATAAGATATAAAAAGTCACATAATCTGTTTTGTCTAAGTGATGTTTAAGACCAATTCAGTGGTCTTCAGAAATTTAAAAAGTACCAAGGAAGAAGAAGTCTTCATGAAAAGAAGCATAAATATAAAGGGTAGGGTGATATTAAAAGGAAAAGGCAGGAATAATCTTTAGTAATTAATGAAATATTCCCAACTCTGAAAAAGTCTTTCCAAAGCAGTCAGTCAGCAGCTAATTTCCTGGGGTTTCCAACTCTTGTGCAGGTCAGACACTTAAGAACAATCAAACCTATGGAAAATATGCCTGAAGATACTGAAAACCATCTAAAATAGCTTTTAATCTCTCAACTTTTTTTTCTGTTCCAAACGGTATTCTGTACACCTTAACCAAACGGTGGCCTAGGAACACCTTTTTATTATGAACTTAAATATTTCGAATTCTGCTTTTGGCAGGATTATAACATAACTCGCACTGAATCTCTATAGAGCAGTGCAAGTGTTATTCCTAGGACCTAGGGTTCTAAATTTGAAAGCTCCCACAACCACTGTACAACCAGAAACAATCTCCCTCTTATCTGATGGCTGAGGAATAGCCATCCTGAGCTCTGCTTTGTGTCCTGAATTTAAAAATATACTCTTTTCCAAAAATTCGGTCTGAATATTCTACCTTGTGCTGGATGACAGGCCCAACCTGTTTGTCCTTTATGCCAGACAGAAAAAAGGCTGCTCCTTTGAATGATTTACTGCCCTGAGTTTTCACTGACACAAAAATTACTTTCTCTGGATTTTTTTTTAAAGAATCTTTGTATGCAACTCCTCCATACCCATGAACAAGCTTAACGAGCAGAGACAAATGCTTTAAAGTGCTATCTGTTTTCCAAGGTCTGAAACACAGATGTCTCTTTTTGGTAATGCTGCATGCCATTGACCTCTCCGCAAATTTGATGTCTTCCATTGGTGCACCATGCAGACATGATTTGCTAGGTAAAGAGGGGCTTTTATGAGGGTTTTTTTAAGAAGCTGGTTTCAATTCCCAGCCTTCATTTAAAGAGTTTATCTTAATATTGATTCAGTTTTCAACAAGTGATTTAAACACAAAGATACAGCCTCTTCTCAGATTATAAAGGACATTAACTAGTAAGGAGGGAAACATTAATTTATTTTTTCTTTTCAGTTTTGAATCTTTCTAAGTTTTCTAATTCACGCAGATTTTTTTTCCCTTGCTTTCCCTTCTTTCCCTTCTCTTCCTTTGTCGTTGTATCCATATTTTGCAGAGAAAATTTGGGAGATCAGGATGTTTGATCAGACCTACATGTCTGATACATGTATCACAGTTACACCTAACTCTGAAATGCTGTGCTTTGTTTGAATAAAGCTTGCATAGAACAAACTGATATGTTTGCGGTTTTATCCTCTTCAGTTTCTCTTCATTTTTAGTGTATACCTCTTGTTACCTCTTAAACCACAATACTTATTCTATTTCTGAAAGAGGGACCATTTTCTTTCCTGTTCCACTAAATCATAATGGTATTTAATTTATTTTATTTCATTCTATGTTACTCATAGTTTGCCCCAAATCTTTCACCCTGGAATATCTCCTGGAAGAAGGTTAAAAGAGAGCCTGTTGAAATAACAGACAGAGGTGTCACTGGAAGGGAAATAGTATTTCTCTTCTCAAGTGAAAAAAAAAAAAAAAAAAAAAGTTGCTTTCACACCTCTGGTAGCATGACAGCACTGGAATTGGCCCATTGGTTCAGAAAGAGGGTCTGTTTTTTCTAGTGTCTGCTCTCCAGCACTGGTCAGAAGTAGATCCTCAGGGAACAAGAACGTATGACACTTTTGAGGACATTACTGCCTTCCAGCTATTGTCATCTCAGGGCATTTCCTGAGATGGAGCTGGTCTATCCACTTACTGGGATTGGTTTAGCTACTTACAAACCCTGTGCATTATCTTTTCCACATACTTATCCACTTCCCCTTGAGTATGTGTAAACTATCACTCATGTGAATTAGCCATTAACATGCTTTGACATGAAATTCCAAAGTTCACCAACTGCTGCATAAAAACAGAACAACAACAACAACAACAAAAAAGTGTTCTGTTTGTTTTGAACCTGGCTTCTGTTAGCTTTTAGTCTGCTGAAATAAATTATAAATAGTCGATGCCACTCACAACTTTGCAGATATCTATCAAATATCCCCCAATTCATCTATTGTCACGGTAATGAGTCTTAACCTACTTAATTGTCCCCCATTTTATCTCAGAGCATGAACAAAACTGAGAAATTTGTGACTCTTAAGAGACACTGCTAACACAACTGCTCCCTGCAGGTGCATAATTCTGGTTTTTAGCAAAAATACTGTTAACAAAAGATATTTTTTTAAGTCAGACCTGTTTGTTCTACGGTTCCTTTTATTTAGACCACAGCCATGAGAGAGATACTAATATCTATGTTCTACATTCGTTTTACATTAAGGAAAACTGAACTATGAAGTACTAAGTTATAGAATATAGTGAAATGCACAAACACGAGGCAGAATATTTGGCTAGGCAGTCAAAGCATCCCATGTATCCACAGAAGCCACTAGTTCGTTATCTTTGTCAGTGATAGATCCTCATCAGATGAAGAATTAATTTAATCCAATTTCAAGAAAAATTTAAACAAGTCAAAATCTAAAGGACTGTAACAGTATTAGAGGATTTGAACAGAAAAGGTGATTAAAAGATAAAAAAAATGTACTAATTGGGTTGAGGAGGCTGGGAACAGATATGACAATGATCTTACAATAAGAAAGAGAGTGCTATAAAAGAACACTCAATTAATAGCTCACAATGTCCACCATGAGAATGAAAATTTGCAAAATACCTTAGACTGAATATTGCAAAGAGGTGTCTAACAGTCAGAGGAGGGAAACGCCAAAATAGTCTATCTAAGGAGATCTAGAATCTCGTCCCCTGAGGGCTTTTAATATCTTCCAGGGTGGCATGCTTGATCCTTTCCCAGTCTATGGAGATAAGTAAGTGATCGTCTAAAATCCCTGTCAGCTCTGCACTTCTATGGTTTCTTATTGATGTAACATGTGGCTTTAATGGGACACAGCTGCCTAAAAGCATTTTATGAGTTCTGGTAGCTAGCCAAAGGACCAATATATGGACCTGCAAATAGCAGGAATAGGACACAAGAGCTATTGTTTGTAGTCATATGGTTTTATTTGTATGTTACTTGGTTTGAAAAAATTAAATCTTGCCTATTCATTTTTTTGCTGATTCTGTCTAAGGCATACAAAGTGGGGAAATAGCATAATTGAAGCTCTTATTCTGAATTCAAAATTTCCAAATTGCTAAGTGCATCAAGGGGCTCTCAGCACAGTGCAAACAGAACTTGCTTTTAGGAATAGGCACAATCACAACTTTGATCCAATTAAAACATATTTTTGGGTTGTTCTTTCTCTCTGTTTACCGTTACAAATACCATGACCTAATGGGAACTCAAGCTTCAGCATATCCTCCAAAATTATAACCATTCCACTTCTTCATAAATTATAAAATGACACACCTTCCATTTGCTTGTGGCAGACTTTGCTCTGATTTCACAGGCAGAACTACATGAGCACTGACTGCTGCATCTAATGAAAACAAGGCTCATCATTAAGGCCTTCTCGTGACAGCTCTGCAGTGGTAAGTGTGAACAAGACTGTCTCACTGGAAACTAACAAATGACTACTGAAAGGTATCACACAGGTGAACTTTAATTTGGCAATGTATCTTTATTCTTGATATGCATAGCTCATTTGAACTTCTTATATAATTAGGGAAAAGAGGTGGGTCCTAAGCTACAAACTAAACCCTTTCCACTGAGCAGACAAGCAGAGGCCATTCCTAACAGGCACCCAAGTTAGGTACTTTAATTTACAAGCACAGACCTTCTCCTTTGGGTGCAAGCTGCAGCACCAGCTAAAGTTTATTATAATGTGTGAGGGTTTTATTCTACTGGGAGCTCATTTTCTGCTCTTTAAGAAGGCAAAATCTAACAGAATCAGTTGCAAACCACCTAGTAGGAAACAAGAAGAATAAGGATCTAGGTGAGCACTCACAAAAAATTAGATACACAAAACGTTTCATTCTTCCAAGCAGATTCAACAAGTTAGATAAAATTATATACACGAGTAAAATAAAACTATATACACACTTGCCAATATTGGGGGGGGGGGGGGGGAGGGGCAAAAAGCAGCACTGTATTTTAATGTGCTTTAATTAAATACTGATCTTGTGGTTAAAAAGGACTCATCAGACATTGTGGTGGTAACTCAAATTCATGTGGCAGCTATACATAGCTTTTACACACCCTTAGGTAGTGTCTACAGAGACAGTTCAGTGACTGCCACTTCCACTCTTGGGTGCTGATCCCCTGCCATCCATTCTGCATGCATACTATAATATTGCCAGACTGTCTTGTGGAGAAAAACAACTCATTTCCTCCAAGACAAGAATTAAAAGAACATTATCAGGGTTGCAAAGTCAGGCATTCAAAGTAAAGGAATAGCAAAGCTAAAACCAGTTGTCTTTATTGTTTCCATTTGTACATTTGCATTGCCACTTTGCTGTGTACATCACATTAAGTTCATTTTCCTCTTAGTTCTGACTCAGCTCAGGTTTAAATATGAATAGCTCAGTTTTAAAAATTATTTCTTTCATAATTTTTTCTAAAATCTGACATGTTATTTAGGTCAGAACAAGAGGGGAGTTTGTCATCTTGTCCCCTCTGCCTGTTTTAAATATGAGTTCTGTTTGGCTATACTCTAGTGAGAATTTGGTAATTCTCTAGTAAAAGTACCAGCCAGTGTGACATATTTATTTCAATCCCTTGCTATTGGCCTTATAATAACATTAAAAGAACTGTGGCATGGACTTTCACAAACTAGTCAATCCCCCTGTTTTGTGCAGTTAGGCATGTTTTGACAATGTAAAACAACAAGCCTAAAGTTAAGGCTGCACAGGATACTTCATCTCTGGAACCTACTCATTCTGAGTTTCTGACACTGCAGAATTGCTAATGCATTTAAAATAGATGTTGTTTACAGGTTTTTTTGGTTTAAAAACAAACTAATATCCCTCCTTCAGCAAAACTTCATTTATGTGCTGCTTTCTGACACCCTCAATTCATATGAAGAACTAAAAACTATGGATCCACCACAAAACCATTTTCTGTCCCTTCTCTTACAGCCTTTCTTAGGCTGGTGCTTCCTCATGTATAACTCTTCTCATTTTGCCTTTCTTAGCCAGTTTTGGTCTTAACTGCTTAGCTTTCTGATCGGAGTTCATCCTCTCATAGACACTGGAGTGGAACAGTTTTTTCACATTTCCAGTCCCTCCCACAGGAAACACCTGCCTGGGCTCTACAGCCCCACCAGTGCCATTTCTTCTGTTCAAGCTTTGTACAAATACCTCTGGCTATCTACACCTTAACTCCCTGCCTTACTCCTTGCCCTAAGCTATTTGTCCAGCTGATCCTGTCTGCTAAATCCTGGGGTTTTTTACCCAGCAGAGTAACCCCGATGCCCAGGTTCGTGACTCATAAGCTTCCAGTCCCTGTATTTCATGGTCTTCTACAAGCAGATCCCTTGTCCCAGTCTCTTGTCTTGGTCCCTGGACCAAGGTCAGGCTCTCCTCCATTATTCTTTTCAATTTCATAATTTTCTGTTATGATTTTATGAAGCACAGGCATGAAGAGAAAGAGCTCCTGGTCTCCAGAGTGATGTCCAGAGCCAGCATAGCCAACAACTCTCCAGGAACTTCAACTACAGGAGAGGTCTGCTCAGCCCTGCACTGTCCCAGCCTGGGCACCCAGAGATAAACTTCAGGGAATAAGGCTGAAAACATCTAGCAAGCATGAGAATTTTTGAATTATGCGTCCTTTAAGGAGTTTACAGCTTTGCCAGATTTGGGCTGATTTCACAGAGATAAAAGCTGTCCTTTAGCCAATGGCCACTTCTCTTCCAAGTGTCAAGTCTCCACTCGGAAAGCACAGACACACTCAAGCAAGAAAGTTTCCTTTAATGAGGGCCAAGCAGGACTTGAAAATACCTTTGGCAGACCACACAGTATATGTGAAAAAATCCGTTAGGGTCCACATTTTCTACATGAACACAAAGCCTACCCTGACTCTGCTCCCACTAATGAGATCATGACATGATGACCTGGAAATCAAAGATCCCACAGCTACATTTAGAGTTTCACAAAGAAAATATTATCTTCACTGTGCAGAACAATTTCTCTAGTCTCATTAAAAAAAAAAAAAGGGACTAATTTTTATTAATTTCTACATGAAGCATTTCAGCTAGAATTTTCCCAAAAGACCAGCATCAGTCATGCACCCCAGCATAAGGAGAAGTCAGATTTTGACTCAGACAGTTATAGTTTGACTACATTATAAGCATCTGAAAACAAAGTCTGTAATGGGAAGTGTCAGGCAACTTTAATAATAGGTGGGGCTGATGTAACCACTTTATCACAGGGAAACACACTACATATGCAGGGAGATCAGCCGTAAAATAACCTCCTTCCCGTTATTGCCCTGCAGATCCAGTAGCTCCCACACTTCAAGCCACTTGAATTTTGGCAGCCCAGTGAATAACAGCCAGAAGCACAATTTCAAGCTGATGATAAAACACGAACCCCTCAAAACAACTCGTAACGGCTTTTCCAGCTTGTGATTTTCAATGAGTGAAATTAACAGTAGTTGTACACTTGCTGCTACATTTAATGTTCTAAATCATCAGCAATTTCTGGAAATTTCTCCAAACCTAAACCTGTAGCTGATAGAAATTTTCTGCTATAACTAATAAACACACTTTGAACCTAGGCAATAGTTATAATGCATTACTAAAGGTAAGGTTATCTCATAGGTACTTCCCCAACCCACTGCACGATGTAAAAAGGCTATTACGATGCCAACAGGTATTTCTGCATTTCTGCAACATGGAACTTCACGGTGTATTTTGCTTGGAGTACAGTAGATAAGCTGTCGTTGCTGCTTTGGGGAAAGGGCACCCTACATCTTACTGATTATTGCTCCAGAAGCCAATTCTCTGAAAAGCAGCCTGAGACAGAGTCTAGCTCTCATAGTCTAGAACACAAATGCATAATAGGTGTAGCACAGAAAAACCTACATCAACGTACTGCACACATAAATATAGACATGCAATTAAGTCACAACAGATATGAATCAAAACAGAAACAAACCCAAAAAAATGTAATTACCTACTTCGACAGGTTCATACCTGCAGTCTTCTCATTTTAAAGCAAAAAGCCAGGAGAGAGAATATTCAAATTTCTTGCCCATTTGGGTGGCTTCTTTGCACATGTTCCTGAATTTTCAGCTATGATGAGATCCTCTCATTGGCAGTCACCAAGAGGCTGATATGACCATGAAATGAGGAAACACAGTGAATGAAAAATAAGGTACTAGCACCACCATTTGCTGAGGGCTGGAAAAACTAGCAGAAACTTTAAGAGATGGTGTAGACCTATTTCTATAATGCTAGCTGCATTTAATTCACAGTTGCTGCTATTGGAGATGCTTGACCAAAACATGTTTTCAGCATTAATTACTTGCCAGGAAAATCTTAATGAAGTCCAGATGATGATTTTTATTCCCAGAACTATAAATCTTCATGTATAGAAATAGTTTTACACAAGGGTGTTTTTTTTTTAGTTGTTTAACAAAAATATTACTGAGAGGTAGCCATATGCTGGAAGTGAGCATACAGTGGCTGGCAGAGTTGGACTGAAACAGTTTAAGACAATTACTATGCCCCTGAAAAATACATATTTTATTGCCACCCCTTTCCATCCCAACACGAAGAAATATGGGGGTTTCTGCGAAGTGACCCTGGAAGGGGTGACCTCTTCTCCGCCAGTGGAGCCCTTCCCTGCTGTCACATGGTGCTTCCATTTCAGCCTCCTGTTTCCTGAAGCAATTTAAGTTTGCTTCTAAGAAAGAGGAGATCTGTGAAGCAGAAGTAGCACAAATCTTATTTAGGCAATTTAAAGGAGCGCAGTCTGATTTTAAAATACACTTGTTAAGAAACAGATTTCGACACCTGTATTGCAAAGTGCAAATGAGATCAGAATTGATGTAGACTTTTAAAATCTAATTTGCTTCTGCCTTCTCTGCTGTCTGCTAGTTTCATTTTGTTCATTTTGAGCAAGAAATGCAGGTGTTAAAGATGTAGCCATCAATTCATAAAAATGTTCATTAAACCTTTCACTGTTTCAAGGAAAAAGTACTGTAGAGGCAAAATGCTTTAATGTGGGACAAAAGTAGCTCCACAACTACTAATTCTTTTTGCAAAAGTAACAGAAACATTTCTATTGTACTAATATGTTGATAAACTTTTCTGTTATCAAGACATTACTGCTGGCCCAAATGACCTAGTAAATGTCCCTTTTATAAAGTTTTTAAAGTCACATATTTAATCCCTTCCTCTGGTTCCTCCTTTCTTTATTAAAAAAATAATAATAAAATTTTTCATTAGATTTAGATTTATGAAAAGGATAAAGAGCAAGAAATAGTTATTCCATCTCATATAATGTTACCTGATATCTGCTCAGTGCAAATTAAGTTCAGAAGTGGGTAAGGAAGAAAAACTGAAGTATATCTTCCTCTGCTTTTTAACTCTTTCCTGAAAACTACTTAAACTAGGCTCACCACCCCAAGACTATTGTTGTGAATCTGTAGTTTAATTTCTTTCTCTGCCAAGTCTTTCCTGAAAGAACACAATTTTATTATCCAAAAGCTTAAAAAACTGGATGCCTGAAGCTACTGGGTGGGCTAAGCTGCACGTACCAGTAAATGTATTCAGACCTGACTCATTACAAATGTGACTACGATAATCAGACTCCCTGGCCTACGGTTTCACGTATATAAATATTGTCCAAGTAGGCAGGGCACAGACAAACATGGTATAGCTTTATATTTTTTATGTTTCTTCTTTCTCACCTGTTTTAGATTGTTTCTGTAGTTCTTTCCGCTCTTCGACAGCTGCACTCTGACAGAAGTCTCAGAGATCTAACTACACTGAAGTACGGGTCAGCCATGGAAAACACATTTTAAAACTGCTCAGAGTACACGCACGAAAGGTACAGGGCCATCAAACAGAAAACCAGGAGTGAAGTCCAAGGTTTGTAAATGACCGTACTCCAAACCATAAGCAGGCAGTAATATTTTCTAATGCCAGCCCAAAATTGCTTGTTTCTTTCCCTTTCTAGGTTCAGGACAGCACGCAATGGCCATCATCACTCTTACACACCCACACTCGCATTCAGAAGGACATCAGAACTCAGGCTAAAAAAAGTGTGTTTTAAGGAGCTTCTGCACTGTTGCTGTTTTTTATTTCTCACTTCAGGATTTTTTGGGGAGGCCACATTTTCCTGAACCTCTGGGACTGGTGAGGGAGAAACGATTGCAACTGGAAAAGATGCGTTAGTCCAAGGAACCAACCTCTTCTAGATGCATCAGGGTGACCAAGACCTTCCTTCACAGCCACATGGGGACAGTCCTCATGGGACAGGAATCAGGGTGCCAACATTCAGCTCCCCACACCCCTTTGGTGACACTAAGGACAAAGATGGGAAAGAAAGGAAGAAAGATGGCACAAAATCCTAAAGGTCCATCGGGTAGTGGAAAAATGGAGTAGGGTTAGCTGCCAGAGGAGTAAACATCCTCTGTGTCCTCCAGGGACATAGAAAGAAAGAGCTCGATGTGACAGGAGAAGACTGTAGGCTTCAGGACTCAAAATACTGCCAGCCTGACTCCTGTCAAACCTTTTAGAGAACCTCCTTAGATAAAAACTGTAGTTTCACACATACTATTCTCTCGGTGCCACACATATGTGTATAATGTACTGCTAATAAGTGCATATATACTCCTGTACAAATTCATAGCACAGGGTCACTATATAAACTGGGGAAAAATACCATCTTGCTTGGTTGGCAGCCTATGGATACCAATATCTGTTCTGTGCTAATGCTGACATTCGTAAACACTCTGCTCACAAACAAGCACATAATCCAAAAATACTTCTCTTGGTCTCCAGCTTCATAAGGGAACAGAAGTGGAAAATAAAACAAGCATAAAATCAGGATTTAACAAATGACAATAAACTTGTATTTTCAAGTTGCTGAAACTAGCACAATTTGAGCAATGGAAGAATTAGCAGACAGTCTCAGTAATTATATTTCTTTACAGGAATCATGTAAGCAGATATATTCAGTGTTATTACTGAGGGTTTTCATGCAGTGGTTTCACACTACATTTATGTTATTTGTTCTGTGAAGCCACACATGCAGTTCCTAACTCTGCTAAAAGATCTTTATGTCCTATCTTAAAGATGGAGAAATTCTTCAGTCCCTTAAGATCTTTGTAAAATAATGACAGTGATTCTTGCTTTTACTTGAAAGAGAGAACATGGATGTAAAAACTATTGTCCTTATGAAAGAAGTGACTGCAGATAACAGAGGCCAGAACTGTGGAAAGCAAGAGGACAAAAGTTGTGGCTAAAGACACCAGCAGCTTAGGAGAGGGAGAAGCTTCACTCTTTCAAACTAAGAATGTACATTTCTGGTACTTTATAAAAGAGGAATGGATGTTAAAAGAATAAATACAATAATTTACCTATTAAGACAGAATATTTAGTTTGCATGATAGTTTTACTGAGAGCTGTGGGTTCCTGAAACTTCTAGAAAAACAACAGCTATGTACATCTTGAAATACTATTTGTTCCCTGGTATGAGGAATGCTGCAACAGACACAAAATAGTCCCTCAGGGCCAGCATGGCATGGAGAGATCAGCGCGGTGATGCAACTATTCAAGCTGACTCTGGAGTTAAACATGTGCCCAGCTGATGGTATCGCAGGCCAATCACATTTAGAGGATGACTTTTATTTATTTTTTTTTTTTTTTTTAAGAAGGATATATGCAAGACAGTGATAAATAGATCAACTCCTAACCAAGAACGTGAGGGAATTTCTTTGCACCGATGAGTTATTCCTGTGCAAACTACTCTTCAACTGTCCCCTGGCTGTGGCACCCAGCGCTGGCCCTTTCCTTCGGCAAGCACCGGCCATGGGAGGGTATCGATCGGCTCGGTCACGGCGGGTCACAGAGCTGGGCTTTCTAGGCCAGCTCTCCACGGAGAGTTAAACCAGTTCAAAATCCTTCCAAATTTAGGTAAACAAAAAAGCTGTTAAAGTTTTATTCCACAACCCGAAATGTAAATCCCTACATAAAAGAGTTGCCTAACTCAGGAATAGTCTCCATGTGCTTGTTTTTCACCCCTCTCAGTTTTATTCAGCCAGTTTTACTGCTCGGAAGAGTTTTTTGACTTTAGTAAAAGTAAACAACATTTTAAAGGGATTAAAACATACCATTTTATATAAACCAAGTTTGTGCTGTCAAGATACCCAAAGAACCTCTGATGAGCAAGAAGTGTCACTAGGAGAGTTGATATTAATATTTCCACCATAAAATTTCATTAAAGGGTTTTGTGATGGATGCACAACAGATGCATCTATGGAAATACTGTATTTTCCTTTCAAAACAACAAAGGTCACTTCGTTTGTGTACTGACAGACTGGGGTTTCAATAGTTGACCTTTATCAGATTGGCTGACTGACAGCCACTTGGTCGGTCATTCTGTTAAAGGCAAACATGTATTTCTTGGCCCCAGAATAAAAATGTTAATTGGTTAACAGTATATCAGGCACTATTTCAGTTCAATACCCTTTTGTTGTTGTTGCTAGAATCCAGTTTCTTTATCTTGGTATTTAGCTAAATTGCTAGCAATAAAATTAATTTAAATCAATAATTACATGCAGAAAATTTATACCAAAGCTATAAACAGAACCCAGTCCTGTGGGCTGTTTCCAACATGGGCTGAAAAATGCAGGCTACTCAAAGTAAATTTCTGTTCCACTAATAATTGGGCTATTCTTATTAATGACCATATTTTCTCAGCACAAGGAAGAAGACCCCACAACCGGACTCTTTTCAATGCCTACATATGCATACATAACATTGTTTGATGTTTTCATCAGGTTAATACTCACCTGGACGTAACAGGGCAAGTTCTGATACCCTTGGGACTGAACTCCTTCAGCTCTTCAGGATGTTCCTCTTTCCAGAGGTACGCGCGCTATGTGGCTGGCTAACGATGCTGGACTCGCTTCTTTGCATCTGATGGATGATCTAAATGAAACGGCAGTGGAAAAAGCAGCTAGTTGCTATATCATGTGAAATATGTTGATCCTCATAGTCCTGTGACAGTGTCCAACCGATGGAATTAGATCGGCAACCTTTTGAAGCAGGGACTGAGCATCCTCGGGAATAGGACACGGAGCCGTTCGGCAACAGCCTCCAAGTCTCACCGCGTGATTGCAACAGCACTGGTGGCCTTTTGCCTCCCAATTCTTGTGGCTGTTCTTTATTTATACAGTCAATATTTTTCTCTCAGTTGTTCTGAATTTGCATTGTGTCCCTGACAGCTGCTTCCCAAATAATAGCATCGTGCTGACTTCATACCTGTTAGAGGGTTTGAGCTGAAAATTCCCACAGGTGTGTGATCCGTCTCTGGAAACATATCAGGGAAAAGAGTTCTCAGGCTTTTTCCTACACAGCCAATTCCTAAACTGTGTTATGCACTGGCATTCATCTTCCGACGTTATTTCTTACATTGGTAGCACATTTCCCTGTTTCACAATCGCTCGTCACACTAGTCCAGCCAGTTAAATATGACATCTGCAGTAAGTACCCATTTCAGTTTCCTGCTACGATTTAGTAAGAAGCTAAACCATACAAGTACACATATCACGTAATATGTTAAAGAAGCTGCATTTGAAAATTTAAGAGAATCATAGAATCATAGAATCATCTAGGTTGGAAGAGACCCTTGGGATCATCGAGTCCAACCGTCTACCCTACTCTACTTATTTTGGACTACCTAGACTTCTGAGCAGAGGAAAAACACTTAGAAGCAGTTCAATAAGAAATGTCACAATAGTCAAACTACTTAAAGTATTGATAGAATCTAATTTCCTTCATTTTTAATTTGTCAGCTTTTTTCATGGCTCTTTAAAAAGCTGAAGTGTTACTCTGTTATGGGTAAAACTTTAAAAATAACTGTAAAAAAATAGTGAACTATGGCTTCTAACTGCAAAGCTGAGGATAGAAACAACAAGGCAAAATACTGCTATAGCTAGTTATGTTGTTGAAAATATTGCCAACCTTAGCAAGATGTCTAATACATAATGATGTCTTTCTGGATGAAAGAAACGCAAAACCTGAAATCCACCTATCGCAGTCCCTTTCTTGTGACAGGAATGATCAGATTTTCTCCAGGCGTGCACAGATCTGTCACATCTTGATCACGGCCACCAGCATGAGTTCATGCAACAGATTTTCCCAGCCTAATGGCCATTTCGGTAAATAAGCCCCACCTTTTCTGCCCGTTTGTTACTGGCCTACCAGGTTTCTTTGCAAGCTGTTACCATTTATCTACTACCTGTCTTTTAAAGAGAAACAAAGAATTGACCATTACTAAATTAAATGCTTCCAGTGGGAGGATGAAAGCATTTTAAGACACCACAAATTACTGAAAAATGTCATTTGTTTCAAGCAGGCATTTAATCTGGGTTTCAAGAACAATGAAACACCATATAATTTATTTTACATGTGAAATGACAATAACTGAGTCTGATACAGCAAACATCACCTTAACCTATTTGAGGAGCACACGCCACAGTCTCTTGACTGGGAATCATTATAAGTTAGAAGACAATGACCATCTGACTGGATGTATGTAAGGGACATACATTATACCTGTGTGGAGACTTCAGTAACTGCGGAGGGTTTTCTACACCAGCATCACTTTATCACTTTGCAATCTGGTCCCGTTCCTTCATTGCACACCTCTATGCCACCACCAGTGTCCTGATCCCTCAGGCCAGCCATTCTCACCCGTCCCACAGTGCTTATCAGAGGAACCAGCCTTCACTTACCTCCTGCTTGCTGATACTTTGGGGCTTTTACAATTTATTTTTTTCTTAAATAGACATATTTTGGGATGAAAGGTGTAACCCCTTCTTTAAATAGGACATGTTGGGCCTTTTGCATTTTTTTCAGAGCTCATATATTAAAATTATGTTGTTCTTCATGTGGAACTGTGAAGGCCAACGTGCCCAGCTGGTAAATTATGGCAACTTCCAGAAGAGACAAAACCAAATGTATTCTGAGTTAATCAGAAGATCTGGGATTTTGATATTTTGACTACTTTTAACTATAAATTCCAAGTCCCCTCCTGCAGATTATAAGCAGTTTGCTCCAGCTAAAACTGAACCACATGGGAGACTTTTCTCTTCGCTGGCAGCACGTCATGCAGCAATGCTGACTTCTGGAGTGGCCACTGCCCAGCGTGGGAACAAGTCTCACCTGCCCTGCCCACCCCACCACTGCCCTCCTTGCATCCCAGAGCACCTTCCTTCCCTCCTCTCTGAGGACCAGGTCCCTTCGCCTTTCATCTCCCTTAATGCTTTTATTCCCTCCCTCTCCTCTTCTGGTTCCTTTATACATGTCTGCTTGGGCCACTATCATCTGGTCACTAATTACTGCCTGAAATAACCCCTTCTTTGCCAGACATGTCTTGTAAAATACACTAGGAAGTGTAAACATGCTCCCACCTCCTTCAGGGGCATTTCTGCACGGAAATATGAAGCTTTCCAAAATTTTCTGAAGACTATTTTCTGATTTAAGAATGCTTGCAAGTTTTTTTCCTAACATTCATCTGACAGCTCCTCCTACAGGCTTGTACTCATTTCAGATGTATTGCAGACTCTTTACACTTATCAATGCTTACTGAGTCATTTTTTACATGGTATGGAACTCACCAATGCATATTTGGTTTTTTAGAAATTATATTTCTCTGTCATTTGGTCTCCAATTTCTTGCCTGTGACGAAACACTTCTTTTCACTAAACTGTGAATCCTGTTTCAGTTTTCTTCTCCTAGAAGCATAAGTAAACTGAATTTTATTGTATCTCCTGTTTATATTTCCAATTCCTCTGGGCCCTCTGATGTTGATAAACATCCTGTATTTAGGATTATTTACAAATATTTATAACAATGTTATTCAGATATTTTACAAGGGAGGGGGAAAGCAGCATTAAAATTGCTAAATCCTATTCCTGCATAACTCTATTCCCCTTTCTACATGATCTACCAAAGAAACTGGAGTTTAAGTGATGGCACACAGACTGCGCCCAACTTGAACGGGTTTTCATACGTTTCATCAAGAAATGCATCTTGTTTCACTGAAGCAAATGTGTAGTCCCTTTAGCAATTGTTAAATTGGAGGTTCTATTGTATCATAGGAAGGCCTCGGCTCTGTAATAACTTCATGGCAGGAAAGGCAGGAACCCAGGAAAAGCAGGGAAGGGCCGGGTCCAGATGCCGCACAGATGTGCAGCTGGGCACCAGGACGGAACCAGAGGATGCAGCGATCCATCTGCTTTGCTCTTTGCTGCATTTTTCAGCAAATTAATTCCCTTTGTTCGTAGTTTCTCTGCCTGTAAAGACAGAAACAATGAGCCAGCAGTCCTTTGTCAAGTAGAAAGTACTATGTCAGAACAAATTCTTATTGATAACTAATAAATCCCAAGTAATTATTATTAATTTATTTTACTGCAATTTAATATAGTTTAATTATATTTGTAGCCATTAGTAAGCTATTGTTAAAACAAAATGTGTTTATTAAAATAAGTCAGTGTTATCATTTTGTTGTCATCATCAACATGACTATTATTTGGTGGACAGCACAGTGTGTATTTTCTATTCATCACATTTTTGTATTCTGACACTTTTCTTTACAATGTTAATTTAATTTACACATTGGCAATGGTAGCGGGAGTCTTATATGTAACCAAATATAAAACCCTAATATTCTAGTGCTTCATCTACAAAAATTTTAAAGAACTTTCTAAAGGTGGATGAGCAACTGTAATTACCTTCCTTTTAAACAGAGAATAAAAACTTCAGTCCTTAACCTTTCCAGCACTGGAGCCTTGGATCATAGAGCAGAAAGGAACGTTCTCCTATTGTTACAAAAATACCTTTTTCTCTGGCAAAAAAATAGCTTTCAAATGTATTTTGGTGAGTTAAATATGACAGAGATAAAGGCCAAAGTACATAAACCCCCCCAGATTTTTACACATTCTAAAATGTCTATATTCACAGAGTTTTGCAGAATGTGATTAACACAAGTGCTAATTCATAAAACATACTTGTAACTAAATATCTGGCAGGATCAGTTTGTAACTAATTTGCAGGATTTGGGGTGGGAAAAGGGAAATATCTAGTTACTAGAGAACTGGGATTTATAAAATGAAACAATAAAACATTTGACATGCATGAAATTTTCCTTTTCAGACCACAGTGCAAACAGTAATTTTATATTGTGTGAACTGTACCATTAAGGATGTGTAGTAATCACCAGTAATTTTTTCTTCCTGTAAGAAGCATTAATCTATTAAATTTACTAGTTTGTTTTGTTGAGTAGAGTCTTTGTGATGGTATAATTATCTTTCATTGAACACACACAGAAAAGACTTTTAAAATCCTGTTTCATTTAGAAATTATAAAACAAATTTCTGTATCGTATGGAGGAGACACAGGATTCTCAGCTGTGATCGAGAGCTGCACTTCCTCCCATCTTCTGGGTTTAATAATTTACTGAATGGAGATCCTTCGGTGAAGTCTTTCATCCAGCCAAAGTGACACAAACTCACTGAGACACTGGCCACAAATCAAAAGTGACGTCTTTATGCTCTTGCTTCTCCCCACCTTCTTCCACCAGTGGAACAGGGAAGCGCTGGGAATTCTTCCAGTGGGAAAAGTGACTTTTCTTCGTGATAAGTCCTTTTTTTTTTTTTTTTTTTTTTTCTGAAAAATGCCACCTTCTGAATATTTTGCCGTTTTCCAAGTAGATGAATCCATCTAATTGTGTCCTTGGGAGACTCCTCTCCTGCAAGGACCAAGCAGTGGAGGGCGGTCAGGGACCAAAAGCCTTGCTGGGGAGAGGCAAACCACAGCGCCCTGCTACCACGGGGTGAAACTGTAGCTCAGTGATGTCTTGGGTATTAATGGGCAAAGGGCTTCTGAAGGCAGCAGTGAGAGGCGGGAGGGATTTCCCATTGATTTCTCACTTTATCAATATGAAACAGCAGTTGCCATTATATTAAGCAAGAAGCTGAAACATGCCAAGTGAGCTAAATAGAACTTTTTCTCTTAGGAATTTCTACATTTCAAACACTTGCATTTTTCGCTCTTGTCTTTAGACCATTTTCAATTTTTTCTTCATATTTTTTCCCTGGCCCCTGCTCTCCTTTACTTCTGCATTTTGACAGAGGCAGGAAGCAGATTATTTTAGCTTTGGTTGTATCTGTTTTTCCGAACTCAATTTGTGTCCCTGAGTTTCAGAGGATATTCATCCTCACAACTCCAATTAACTTTTAGCAGCCATTCTGCGTTCTCTTCACCTCCAAAAACCAGATGTTAAAGCCCTTCCGTTATGCAGGAGGCATGTACATGAACAGTGGAAGAACTTCAGGAGGACTGTCTCCTGCTGGTGTGAACGGCTGGGAGTAGCGCTGTCCGTGCAAAGAGATTGGGCTCAAGACAGTCCCCGTGAGAGGTGGACAAGGAAGCAAACAGCTCGACCACTCCTTCCACTCCCACTTGTTTCCAGTGAAAAGAGCACCAGGAGCAGAGAGACATGTGTCAACCTTTGTTACGGCCCAGAGCAGCCAGGAACACTCATTATAAAGAAGGCCATTTTTTGCTCTGCTCCAAATTGCCAGATTTTTATTTATGGATCTAGGCAAATTATGGGTTTTCCATTAGTCTTATTCTTAGGAATCACTGAACCATTTTGGCTTGAATTTTCAAATGAATAAATTCTGCCAGCTGGCATGGAAGACTTCGCTCCTCCTGTAAATAAAGTCAAAGCATCATGTTGCATTACAGGCAACGATACCAGTGCCACAGACACATACATAAACTGAACTCCCAAACCAGTCAAGAATTTCTTAGGAAAACCACAGAGGGAACATTTTTGGAGAAACAGAATCTCTTCTTTGACTTTCAGGCCAGGAGGCCACTATAAAGAACTATATTAGAAGTATTTGAAAGCACACTGCTTAAGAAGAAAAAAGCTGTTGTAAAAAATTGTTATCCTAACAAGGGGGATTTGGGATCTCTCCCTGGCACAGGCATTGCCATGAGTAGAGCTTCAGGAGACTGAAAGGAAACTTTACCTACCTTGATTCAAAAACCAGCTGGGCAGAGCCCTCGGGCACTTCGTCAGCCCTTCCTCCTGCTCCAGCTTCCCTTTTTCCCTCTGCATCACGGGCAGGTTTCCAAGGGCAACTAACTCCTCTTGTTTCTATCCTGAAGCTCATCCACAAATCAGGAGAAGTTTATAAAGCCTTACAGATAGGATTTATCACCAGAGAATTATTCTGTGCAACTCTGAACCCATGACATTATTTTCTGTTTAGGTATGGGTCTAAATCCAACTCTGTTTACTGGTTGCTTTTTCAAATATTTATTCTTTTTTGATTCCTGTGCTTTCCATGGCCTGCTAGTGTGAACTGTTGAGATGAATAGTTGCTAATACTAAAAAAAAGGAAGTAATCTTCAAGCATATTTTTAGCCACTTGAAGAAATCCATTTTAGCTCCGTGACTTTGTGAGATGCATCTCAAATACTTGCTCTCCTCACCTCCTTTCACAAACCCTCAGGCAGCTAAACATCATCGATACATGCTCAGATTTGGATCCCTACGTGTTACATGAGCCACACTACTTCTCCATTCCTGCTGGACCCTCCCCAGCACTGTTGTCTATCCTCTGTTCAACTGTTCTCAAGCCGTATTCTCAAAGGCAGAGAGACCCAGCTCATGGTTTTGCATGCCAAAGGGACACTGCCGAAGTATTAACCCAAATGTTCTGCAATACCAAACAATATCAAAATGATTAGGCATCGATATTAGTCTGATAACCTCAGCACTAGTCTAGCACTTTTCTGCACAGCCTGGCTTCGACTGACCTCCAAGGAAAGCTATAAGGGACTTCTACACCGTAACCTGCAGGATTTCTTCACCGTCACTGATGGCCTTAGGACTTCTGCTATAAAAAGGATTGCAGTCTGCTTCCCAAACATCAAATTACCCTTGTATTATTCCTTCTTGCAGCTCCACCACCCCTGCCACCAACCAGCAGTACATATCTGTCCCCTGCTGGCCACATGCCTGACATAGGCTTGTGGTATCACAGCACCCCTCTAGGTTGACCAAAACCTTTCTGCCCATTCTCCCCACAGAAGCACCTACTTACTGCCCCGGCCCCAGCAGCTCCAGGAAACCACCTGAACAGGGTATGAAGCATCTTTAGGTGTCCACAGCAGTCTAGAAGACTTACACAAGACAGTGAACTGTATCTCGGTGTCTGCTGAACTCCACAGCACTGCAAAGGTCCCATCACAGCCTGGCCAGAGGTGAGGTGCACAGCGCTGGAGGGATCTGAGGGACAGAAATTGTCATCAGAGGAAGAGCGTGGTCAGATTTCTCCAGCAGCCCAACACAACCCACCTGACACTGGGCTTGGAACCTCGCTGGATGGTTCCACAGAGATTTTGCTGCAGACGAGTGATCTGTCAAACATCAAGGTGAGAAAGATATTGTTAACGATAGAAAATTTAACAGAGCGTTAATCATCTTAATGACAGAAAATAACAACAATGATAGAAAATTTCACCAGGGAGGCTAAGAAAAAACAACAAATGACTTCAAAGAAAGGCCTGAGAGTTGCCTGCCAGTGCTGCGTTTCTGCTTGCCCTTTTGGGTTAACTGTGTGTCTCTGACCACCCCTAAGGGCAAGAAGCCAACCAGAGTGGCTGCCCATATCAATTTATGTGGCTACTTTATAACTTACTCTGCATGGTTTTACACTCTTAGTGCAGTACGAAGGATACACAGAAGAAATGCTTCAAAATACTTGTCCTAGCACTTCTTACTTCCTCACTCTGCCAGCTTGAGGCCAAGGGGAGCCTGGCCACCAAGCAAAGTGCAGGTCAGAGACTGCAGATTACAGACTGTTGGGACCAGAGGTGGCTCTTCGGTCTGCCCAGCCTCACAGCCCCCTTTGCCAGGTGTCCTTAACGCCTGGACACAACCCTCAGAGCACTTCCTCACAGCAGGAAAACGCCACCAGAAGGGGAAAGGGCTGAGTTGGCTCTGCTGGCGAAGAGGAAGGTCTGGGGAAGGTCTTCCAGCCCCACCTCACCTTTCTGTGGTGTAACCAGGAGCTCCCAACGCAGGGTCTGAGGAGCAATGGAGAGTCCCAGCTGGCCGGGGTCAACCCTGAGCCTGGAGGGGACTTGGCAGCTGATGGGGCGACCGATGGCCACGGGGGGGCTGCCCAAGGTGCAGACATCCCCGGGAGGTGGGCTCTGCCTGGCAGGAGCGATTGCTCCCAGCAGGCAGCATCCCGGTTTTGGAAGGGGAAACTGAGCTTTCTCTTTTAGGAATGAACTCAGGGCTCTTAATCAGTGCCCAGAATAGCATTTCTCACTACTCAGGTGTGGTAAGAAGAATATTTTGTAGATCGACGTTCCTTTTTTTTTTTTTTTTTCAGATTAAATCACATTCAATGGCTTATTTTAAAAAAAAGTATCAATAGTAAATTGAATGTTTGGTATATTTCCAAGCACAAACCTTCCCCACCCAAGACACTAACATTCCATTTCCAAAAAAAAAAAAAAAAGCCCAAATCATCATTCAAATAATCATTTTTTAAACACAGAATCACAGAATAGTTTGGGTTGGAAGGGTCACCTAGTCCCACCCCTGCTGTCATGGGCAGGGACACCTCCCACTAGACCAGGTTCCTTAAAGCCCCATCCAGCCTGGCCTTGAACACTTCCAGGGATGGTGCATCCACAACTTCCCTGGGCAACCTGTTGCAGTGCCTCACCACCCTCACAGTAAAGAATTTCTTCCTAAAAGCTAATCTAAGTCTCCCCTCTTTCAATTTTAAACCGTTATCCCTCGTCCTATCACTACACTCCCTGACAGAGTCCCTCCCCATCTCTCTTGTAGCCCCCTTCAGGTACTGGAAGGCTGCTATAAGGTCTGTCTGGACCCTTCTCTTCTCCAGGCTGAACAACCCCAACTCTCTCAGCCTGTCCTCTTAGAAGAGGTGCCCCATATACACATCCAGGAGCCCAATCCTATTCAGCTCCCAGCTTGGATAGACTTCCTGCTCTCCAGCCCCATCCGCAGCATTACCAAAAGCCGTCTGACACCTGATATTTCTACCTACGACCACTTGGAAGGTAACAGTCTGGGCCCCATTTGCCCACCTTTTTTTTTTTTTTTCTTGTTTCTCCTACTTACCAAAAGTGTACGTAATCCCAGGGGAAAAAAAAAAAAAAAACCAACCTCTCAACTGTTTTATTTATTGCCTTCTGAAAAGAAGTCTTCTTCTTTATCTCATGGCTTATTAGCTGACACTAAAACTGTCAGAAAAGTTCTCTGTTTTGTTCAAGCAAATTGTCTTGTTTTGTAGATCTTTTATTTCTGACTCAGTTATTCCTGAGTAATTATGAGTACAGTCTAATAAAGCCATCCTCCTTTCTTCAGAAAAAAAAAAAAAGAAAAAAGCATTGCAATAGAAGATTCTTACTTGTTTTGACAGAAGAACAAAGCTATCTGAAATCTTCCATTTGAAAAGGATTATGTTTGAATGTTCTTTCCAATTTCTATTCTGGCAAACTATCATTTTTCTATTTTCCACGTAGTTAACTAATTTTGTTTATTCTGCTTCAGTAATATCAGACATCCCTTCTCTCTAAAGTCATAGAGAATTTCACTTCATTTTATTCCATTCCTCCCCCTTTTTCTCTTTGATGGTCAAGGGAAACGGTCAGCATCCGTACTCTTAAAAAATTTCATATGAAATAGTTTGGAAGAAATCATGATCCAGTAGTCTTTTTCTCTAGAAATGTGCCTGATTCCTCACCTGCTTTTTTTTTTAATTTAAATTCTATTATGACTTCTGTCATCCATATTTCCCCTGCACCATCCTAATGTGCAAAATAATCTGGGAACCGAACAGCCCTGGGGAAATGTGGATAATGTACGCATCATCCACAGAAAGCAAATGAGGAAAAGCAAGCAAACTGCTTTATTAGTAATAATAAACTCTAGAGCAAAAAGAAATCGACAAGTAATTTAATGTGATCCCTCCTTATGCTTCCTAATTCTAATTCAGCAAAGCATTTTAATGCTTTTGCATTTAATTTCTTTGAGGAATCATGGTTCTACTGCATTAAATCCTGTGTTTTGAAGAAAGTATTATCAACAATATGCTGTATGCACAAAAATTCATTTGTATCTATTTTAATACACTTATAATGTTATAACAGTCATTTTTCTATGTGCATTGTGATTTTATTAGTACAATGGTTATGGCATGTAAATTATTTCAATTCCATATCTACAATTGCAACATTTTAATCTGTTGAGTTTTGCCTTTTTTTAACACTGCTAATCTGAAATAATGAAGTTGTCTTCATTAGAGTTGGTTCAGCTATCATTTGGAGAAAGAAAACCTAGCCCTGTAACTGTACTATTCTGTGATTTCACACAGATTTTTTTTAAATATGCATTCTGTTGACAAATCAAGAATCCTTTACCACAATAAAAGAGTAATTGTGAACAGATAGCAAATTCTTAATCCCATACTTTTTAATACAAACAAACCAAGTAAAAATAATGTACTGAAAGAGGGGTGTCTGCTGACACAGCCTCGATACGCACTTTCAGTTATCTATCAATCAGCTCAGTCTCGTGTTGAATACATCTTGGTTTAAAAAATAAGAAAACATTTGAAGCAAATGCTGAAAACGTTCATAAGCCTGTTTTAATTTTTTTTTTCCAAAAGGAAGTCTAGGTTCAATGTTGTATAAAACAAACCTTAAAGAAAGATTGCAAGTCAGTTTAAACTTTGTTCAGGGGTTAATTAAATTACATGGGTCAAAACTCACCTGAACTTTGTTCATGTCAAATTACTTTTTTACTTTTTTTTTGGTATTTGCTTTGGCTGAATGAACAAAGATGTCAGTACTCTTCCAAGAGTAAAGCAAATACAGGGAATATTAATAGTCAGCTAATCAGCTCAGAGGCCATACTCCTTGATGAATATTAAAATTAAGATTTAAAAAAATACAGATGCACTGCGAAAAAAAAAAAAAAAGGCATTAGAAAACCGTTATCCTACTTTCTATTGGTCTAACACGCAAGACAGCAATCGAGTTTTGCTACCAACTTCATGTGAAAACTTGCCTCCTCTGAAGTAATTTGGAGAAGCTTGCTAATGGCTTCTGTGGGGAGGGAACTTCACTGCTGGTGCCACGGCTGGTCACGGGACGGCAGGATGAGGGACTGCTGAGCATGGCAGGAGATTTTAAGTGTTCTCAGTGACAGCAGGAAATCACCTCACAACCATAAAATATGGCAAAATATGCATACTTACTTTATAGTTGGCACTCTCAGAGATTATTTAACTTGCAAAATATGGTAAAATACGTTTTGTATAATATTTATTAGTGTGGATGAAGAAAACAGGTTTTTTGTTTATCATAGAATCACAGAATGGTTTGGGTTGGAAGGGACCTTAAAGATAATCAAGTTCCAACCCTCCTGCCATGGGCAGGGACACCTCCCACCAGACCAGGTTGCTCAAAGCCCCATCCAGCCTGGCCTTGAACACCTCCAGGGATGGGGCAGCCACAGCTTCTCTGGGCAACCTGTTCCAGGGTCTCACCACCCTCACAGTAAAGAATTTCTTCCTGATATCCAACCTAAATCTCCCCTCTTTCAATTTAAACCCGTTACCCCTCGTCCTATCACAGCACTCCCTGATAAAGAGTCCCTCCCCATCTCTCCTGAAGCCCCCTTCGGGTACTGGAAGGCAGCTATAAGGTCTCCCCAGAGCCTTCTCTTCTCCAGGCTGAACAACTCCAGCTCTCTCAGCCTGTCTTAATGGGAGAGGTGCTCCATAATTTAGTAATAGAGTCTAGTAACTCAAAGCAGAAAGGAAGTGCCTATAAAATGAACAAAACACGAACTGGAACTACTTACATTCTCTCACAAAGAATTAGAAAATTATTACATCCTTTTCCACCCTCTGTATTCCCAACCCACATATCACGACTAAAACTATTTACATTTCAATCTTTAATTTTATTTTGAAATTGCAGTGCTTTCCTAAGTTTAAGTTAATTTAATATTAACTTTTTTTCCTTTATTCCATTCACTTTACCTGAAAACCAATGTTACATTATAGAACAAGAAAGGAAATTTGTTTTAATCGATGCAGCCACAGGAGCATAAGAATATATGATTTACCATATCTCCTCAAATGACTGATTTTTGTTTTTTACTAACAAGTCAGTGAGAAATGATTCTGCAGAGGCTAGTGAAATAAAAGCAATCTATACTGCTTTGAGTCCCCAGCCAGATACCTAAATTACCACACTTACTTGAAAAAGTCTCTTTTCTCTTAAAATAACATGCCCAGTTACAGTGAGTGGGTTATCATTTGCTGAGATACTGTAGAAAGTCCACAATGGTCAGAAAAAAATAGGTAATTCTTCTTTACTGTTGTACACATCCATATAAAATATACATAAAGGGAGGAGACAACTAAAAAATACAGAATCATGTTTGAGTGTGCTATTAAAACAGTTTTATTGTTCAAATTTCTTAAAAAAATCATGAAGTTTTAACAACATTCAGAAAGGGTGACAGACAAGCAGATTTTATGTTTGGACACCTCATCATTGTTTTCCTGAAAATAAAAACTTTACTAATTCAACTATTTTCTGTAGCAGATAAGCAATTTAAAATAACCTTTTATTAACTCAGAAGAACTGCCACCTATTTGGCCTATGGATTAATTGCCCAAGGAACACAGCAGCCAGAAGAAAAACTTTCAAGGCATCGTGACCAAGGGCAATGTGCAATTTTACCAAATATATCTACACCAGGCACACGACTGAGGCCTGTGAAAGAGCTTTTGCTGAAAACACGTAACTTTTTGTTTTGGCACAAGAACAGACTAAGGAAAAAAACAGAAGAAAAAAAAAAAAGCCCTTGTTCCAAAATTGTGACTGTCCCCTGTCTAACTTGTATTTAACTGTCTTGAGTTAAGTCCTTATGTGTAAAAATGCAGAGAGAGGTCCCATTTTGCAAGAGGAACAGCAGCAGCACAACCCCCACTTTATTTCACCCCTGTCACCCAGAGGCAAAGCCCAAGGAATGTCACTGAAGCTGACATTCATCACCAAGCAATTCCCACCTCGGGTGGCCCATGCCTTCAGCACCTCTGCAACAAGACTGGAGGGTTGTACACTGTTCACATATTGCCAATTATTTTGGTAATGGAAGTATTATGCTGCCCGGGGATTTTCTGTTTGCCATCTCTAGGCTGCTGGCTTTATCCATTCGTCTCAGCCCGGTCAGTATCTGTAGAGAAAGAAAACAGAACTAAATATCTGTTTTCTATGCACGTCTAGCAGCTGGGGAAGCACAAAACAAAAGGTTACTTGGTTCTGTCTCCTTACAAAACGCGTGTTTCAGTGAAGAAGCTGTAAGTTTCTTCTCGAGTGTTCCTCTGGTGCCCTTGCCGCGTCTTTGAGGCAGAGGCAGGGGAAGTAGTGGTGCTGGTGAGAGTGAATCAACCCTTCGAGGCGGGTAATGATTTCATAGTCAGGAAGAGCCAAACTGGCAATATCAAGGCCCAGCATCCGCGAGACGACCTCTCGGAAGTCTGCCAGCTGCAAGAGCAAACAGAAAGGAATTACTAATAAATTAAATATCAAGCAAAGGAAATGCCTGGAAAAAAACATATACATACAAAGTATTTGTATTAGCAGTGGAAAATATAGGAGTTTCTGCTGTTGCTCAATACGGAGAGATGAAGAGAATGGAAACAGTCTTTTGGGGCGTGCCTCAAGTGAAAAAAACAAGTAAATAGCTAAGGATCTTGAACACAAAACACAGTTTCAAGTGTTCTTTAGTATCCTTCACAGGCATATCTTCCCTCATCAGTGAAAATTGAGGAAAAGACTTGAAAAGGGATTGTCGTTGACCTAGATGACCGCAGACTATACAGACAACTGGAAACTCTGGTGGGCACATCCCACAGCACAGGCTAAGGTGCTGGTCCTGACCTCAAGCTCCTGAGCGCTGCCTGGCACCGCTCCCCTCCATCCCACACTTTCTTGTGGAAACCGCAGCAGAAAGGAAGAAGTTCAAAGATAGGTGGAGGTTTGGCACACCCTTCTGTTCAACTTTGACTTGGAATCAGGATGCAGCCAAAATTCAAGATGCAGCCTGGGAAATGCTCATTTTTCTTCTGTGTGCAGCTGCTGAAAATATATCCTAGGAAGGGCATTTGGCAAAGTAATTAAAGAAACCAGCTTCCTCTCTGTAGTTCCACATGGAGAGACATCCACAAGTAATTGTCATCACTACTGATCCTGCCAGCAACCAGATTGAAAACTTAAGATCAGATGAACATGAATGCTGATTTACTCTTCTCAATGCAGAATAGGGATCATTATAAGTCAAACTTCAATGCCTCTTCAATGGACAATGCATTACACAACCCCAATGACCAACACCTTGATACCCCTTATCATCAATGCACAATTAAAAGAGGAAAATTTGAGAAAATACACTTCTCTTGGTACCTATCTGAATGTCAAGATCCCCACTCCCCAGCAAGACAGAGACTCAAAATGTCACAGAATCATGAAAACTATCAAGAAGCCAGACCCAAGCTCTAGTGTGGCAGTGCCCTCACTCCACTGATCGTGCTGACGGCTAATGGTAAGGAGGAGGTAAACACACTCCTGAAAAGGAGATAAAAGCACTCCTGAGACACTTGTCCATCCCCAAGGATGCTATGCAGAACTCTAAATCAGTTATAACATCTGTGAGCAAGCTGCAAAAAACCCTGGGAACAAGGTCTCTGTTCCAAGATTTTGCCAGTTTTTTTCATCCCAGCGCAAACCCTAAGGAGCTGCCATCAGTTTGGACAAACAAATACAGAAACCAAGACAGTACAGGGCAGAAGGATTAGAGAATTTGGTCCCAGCTATCACTTACCAAGGTGGTGCAATGTCTTGGATGAAATGTTGATCAACTTAATTTCAGCAACTGTGAGTAAACCAAATTGCACTACAACCATGTACCGAATGCAATCAAATTAAATTTGATACACAGATGCAGATTATTGATCTGGCAGAATTTTGCCAGAGGGAATAGATACAAACAAAAAATGTATACACAACCACCTCACTCTTTATTTCTGATGGGAAAAGCAAGTCACAGTTATACCGAATGGACAATAAATATGTTAAGAATTCAGTAACTTTCATCAGCAAATAACCTCAACTGGAAAGCACACAGAGCCGTTAAAGACATCCTTAAAACTATTCATTTATGTGAATTTTAAATTGAGGATTTTTTTCCGCTTTAATATAATAACACTCAGACGAAAAAACAATTTTTCTGACTATTATATCGTGACATATAAAGTACAGTGAAGACAAAGCTGTAGTTCAGCGAAAATGCAGAAAAGGGTTGACTACAAAGAAAAATTCTCCACATAAACTGACAAAGAGAACCATCGCTCTTGGATGTAAAAGCTTCCCACCAGAGGACATTGATCTGAAATTTAATAACTCCAAACAGAAGCAACAGATGATACATGCTGGACAAACTAGAACACTAGCAAGCCCCATGCAGAGCATGATGTGTGTTTATAATCTTAAGTGAATACAGTGCCGTAAACACGTCATGAATAACTTTTTTAAATCTTGCACTAAAACATCTAAGAACTAGGAAAAAAAATAGACGAGAAATGCATTTCAGCTTTAAAACATTTAGAACAGAACAGTTCTGCTGAAATAGTACAAGCTGATAGAAGTACCAAGTAACTCTCTATTTAGGGCTTTCTTCAATAGCAGTTAATATTTCTAAGACAGTCACAATTTGAACTAAAGGAGAGAAATAACAAAAGACAATCACTAAAGACTCAAACCCAAAGGTTTGCTACAGTAGTAAGCACTCATGATAAATTTTCTTTGCACCTTACACCCAGTGAATAAAATTATCTGAAGTGTAAGAGGGGAAATGAATGCAATTTAGAGCCTTAATCCAAGATATGAGGAGGGCAATTTAGAGCCTTAATCCAAGTAATAATTAGACACTACATTTTGGGTTTACTCTGTAGCTACAGGAAAGTAAAAGGGATTTTATTCCAATAGAAAGAAAAAAAACGGGGGGGGGAGGTTGGATGGAAACTAAGACTGGAAAAAATCCTTATAACAAAACCATCAAAACCTCAACCAAAACAATGACATTTACATTCTTACTCTAAGGCCTTGAGTTTAAATTTCTATAAAATAAAATATATTCAGATTTTAATCTGTAGTTGACTACAGTGGTTGCATACTGATGTTCTCAGTCCCTGTGAAGATCTTTTTGTCAGCAGTCAGTAGGCATACCCTTTATCTAGTCTTATTAAAACAAATGGAAGCTATGCTGATATTTATTTATATTCAGAAATATGCAATAATGATAGATGAAGTCAGAAAGGTTTTCTGTTCACCCTACAAGCAGCGGAAATCCAGCATGGATATCTGTAAATTTACACTTACGTGTAACAGAAATGCCAAAGCTTATTTTTTTCCTCTTAAACTTAGTATGAATTACTAGTCTAAAGAGTGAAGAACCAGAAACCCTGTGTTAAATCCCAATTATGAGTTAATGTTAAATTATTTCAATACAATCTTAATTTCTGACTGCACTTGCGTATGCTCTGCCTTTCTTTATGGTCACTAGACAAATCAATGTCTCAGACAGTTGGCAGTAGTTAAATTCTGCATACTTTTAATTTTTACAGCATGGAAAAGCCATGCAATATTATGATGTTATTTAGTGTTACACATAGTGATATCCATGGAAAGCAGAGTATACCTGAAAAAAACCATGCAAATGCACGTACAAGTGGTGAACCTGGCCACATCAACAATTCCATCAGGTAATGGCAATTTCAGTTACTAGTGGTTTTCTTAACACACACACACACACACACAGAGATGACATGGCTATGCTTACATTCAGATTAAATATATACGCTTGTGCTCAGAGAAGTATTTAACATCTGCACGCACTACATTTTACAGAGAATGAGAGAAGCCTGGTTTTGTTTAGCTTTCCTGAGAAGGAAGAACGAGTGAGTCCAAAGCAGGTGAAGAACTACACAGAGTTGGGGATAAGGAAGGAATTCTCCTTGGGTAATGGCTCAGGAGAAATCAGGAAAAAGCACTCATGTTAGTGAGAGAGAGAGTTTAGAACAAATTCTCTTATTTAGCAACAGTGGCTTTATATTGACAGATTTTAGCTAAGTAAACTGTTAAGATACAGGAGAATGTGCTATAAATGTTACTGGCAATTCTCATATTCTTAAAGTGTCATTACTTCTAATCAGCACTGCACAACTACCAGGCAAACAGCTGGTTTTGCAAACAGCTTTTATTAATGTGCTTCCCACAAACTCCTTACACCCTCCGTGAGTTACCACAAATATTTTTCTTATCTAAAGTTTAACAAAGTTGTATGTCACAAATTGGTCCAAAAGAATTACATCCAATGTTAAGTCTGGTTTGTTTTGGTTTTAATTTTCTGATCTTTTCCAACATTCTTTGAATTTATAGGCTGTACATGGTAACGTGCAAGTTTTATACCTAAGATATATGGAAAAAACACACCTTAAAAAGATACTAGGATTATAAAGCATTTTTATACCTCTCCAAAAGATAATATAATATTTTGCAGTGAACAAATAAAACAATGCCTGTATTTATTATTCATTCTGTTGCAGAACTTGAAGATGAGCTTTGCCTCTCAGAACCACAACTGCCACTCGGGCTCACAAGCTTGAGCAGAAATTTCCTTGTTTAACAATGTTCACAAAAGTTTTCAGCACAGCTGGAGAGCTGGTCCACATACACCACATTCTTACATTCTAATTATCAGGTAGCACTTGTCAAATACCTACACACCTACCTGTCTCTCTCTTTTTTCCAGTTCTGCAAGGGTTGTTTTAAGCACCTTCGTCTCACCGGTAACTGCTTCTAACATATTTTTGGTTTTTTCTTTGTCTTCAGCAGCTTTACGCTCCTTTAAAAGAAGTTCTGATTTGACAGAGGTAAGTTGTTTCTCAGCCTTTTCTTTCATTCTTTCCAATTTACCTTGAGACTGATTGAGTTCTTCTATTTTTCTGTTCTGCTCCAATGTTTTGATCTGCAATAACATAAAGTAATGATAAATTTGTCACACTTTGTTACACACAAACAAATAATAAATATAATCATGAGTAATCACTTTAACGTGGTTTCTTACGGGTTCTTGGTGAAATCACAGGTACTTGTGAGCTGAAAAGTGATTAACTTATCAACTCAATTAACAAAAATATTTTAGTTTCAAAGACAGTTAATTCTCTACAGGTTTTGTGAAAAGAGGTAACTGAACAGACAAAAACCCACAGTGAGAGTTCACTCTCTGCTAGCCCTGGAAAAATAGAATGAAAAAGAGTTACCACATGTTTCGCTGGTAAAAATCTTTCAGTTGGAATATGCACCTACTTATCTATTTCACTCCATCAACCACAAGACACAAACTCACATAAAATCAACCTTCCTTTTGTTCCAGCATGGGCAAGCTATCAATAACTGCAAACCACTTGTTTTCACCTGAGTTAAAGCAGGTAATTTATTACTGTTGCAATGTAATAAAACACAGCAACAATGAAAATTTAGCATCTTGCCTGGTTTATGTGGGGAAAAAAGCCTTTTTCCCCCCATACCTATCAGAATAGATCTTCTGTGAGCAACGTATAGGAAAATATAAGAATACAACCATATCAGCAGGAAAGAAAGGGATGCATATGTCATATTTTTCTTACACTAGCCTGCAAATTTACATTGTATTTTATAGATCCTACTTAATATATCAAGACAAATTGCAAAATACCCAAAACATTGTAATATTATATTTGCTTTCGCCATCTAGGTGGGTTTGAGCAGTTGCCCATGAACGCATTTATTGTAAATGAACTCCAGCTGTATCCAACTGGAACAGAAAAATGGATAGAAGCACAAATGTAACCTTTTGACTCACCTTAAGTTCATTGGTTTCAGACAGCTTGGCTTTGAGATCAGTATTTGTTTCCCTTGCCAGATCAAGCTGCTTCTGTAGTCTCTCCATCATCTTATGTAACTTTCTGACAGCGAGATTGGCCTCGTCCCTCTCCGCAGCTAAGGCGGACCTGACTTGCTTCTCTTCTTCCAGCTGGGTTATTTTCTGCCGCAGGAGGTTCATGTGCAGCTCTTTGCTTTCAAGTTTCTCTTTCTGAGTCTTCAACTAGTTTTCCAAACGCAAGGAAATTTGAAAAAATATACGTGAAAGACAATAGTACTAGACAGATTGTTTTGCAAATCTAATCCCTGTGTTGCGCATTGAACCTGAACTCCTATTTCTCTCTGGAAAACTCTGTAAAGCACTATAAACATATATACACTAACTTATATACCTTTATATTACCAATTCATTGTGCTTCTCCATCCCTGAATTTGTGCACTACCTTTTAGAATGAATTTACATATAGACTGCTCCCTATTTGAACATAAACACTTGTGTATCATTCAAAACACTGAGATTGCTTGAAATATAAAACACTAGTGAAATGCAAGAGGTAGGAGAGATTCATTAAGGAGGCAGTGGTTTCAGCAGTGGGAGCTTAAGTTATTTCCATCTTTAAACAGTTAATTAAGGCTAGTGTGCAAGAAGGAGAACCAACTTAAAAGCTTTCATCCACTGCTTCAATGCAAGGTCCAGCAGCTTAGTTTTGTAATTTTGGTGCTCAGGGAGCTACCTGTTTTCCATTTACTTAAGCTGAGCTGCCAGGCTGTACTACGGAGCATCTGAGGAATGCTAACACACGTACTGTACTCCCTGCTAGAGAGCCAGTTACTTCCAGAAAAAATACAGTGTCATTTTAAACCTTAAACAGACCTAATTCTAAGCTCTTAACCATTCTGATAAGACTAAAACCAGAAGATTTCACTCTGTTGTAACAGGATGATGGAGGGTGTCTGACCAAATTTGAAAAGATTTGCTCCTAAAGGACCACAGTTCTTGTTGGAAATCTTGAAATTCTTGGTGAAGTACAACCGATGTCCTATTAGTTTCTAGAGAAATTTGTGAAAGATGCCCCACTTCCCAGCAGATCCTTTTAGATTTAAATATCGACAGTAGTTGTTTACAGAAGTATACTTTAAATATTTATCAAAAAGTAGACATATCTACACATATAAACATGCATAACTTTATACATTTATTTAAGAAGTTGTGAAAAGCAGTATCATGTATTTTACAACTGCTGGGTTTAGCTGTTTTAATATGCAGTCTGTTTGCACAGTTTGCAAACCTTACCAATTCTTTTTATGTAATGGACGTCTTTGAAATTCCTTGTACACATATGAAGCTCCAACCTGCTGCCTCCAGCAAGCCACCATAGAAATATAGCCATAAAAATGTTTATTTGTGAAGCAAACAGTAATGGCACGTCCTTTTTGCCTACCTTCCTTCTTAGGCTATATGCCATAGTCTTGTTTTCAATCACTGCATCACCTTCCAGTTTCACCAACTGCTCTACCCGGGCTAGAATCGCATCCACATTCATATCAAATCCAACCTCTGCTGCTAGGCTATCCAGCTTCATCTTCTCATTAAGTTGCTCCAGAAATTTCAGATACTAAGAAAAGATGTGGAAAAATGGGTAAAATAATAACAAACATCACTAAAAAATAATAATAAAATGTCATTAAAAGTTCTGAAGTACAATTTAAAAGCAAGTCCCCCCACACCAGCAACCAACTATCCACAAGAAATAACGTACTCAAAAGGGTATGTTTATAGTACGCGTTCCTGACACAATTGCAAATTCTCCATTTGCCCTTTTTCAGTCAACATTTGTTTTGTTCATAACTCCCTGGACCTACTGTATTTATCTTCTTAGCAAGACCAGATTGGTTTTTGCTGCTCTGCAGTAAGAAGAGCACTAGGTGTTTGTGTCTGCTGCTGACTCCAGTTCCTGTCTGTGGCTCTGCTGCGTTACACAACCAGGCACCAGGAGAAGCTGGAAAGGACACCTACATCCCAACTAATTGCAAGTGCTGTGATTGCCCACTACTGTGAGCTCAAAAACAGGTAAAATTGATACCAGCAATGCCAATGTAGTCTGAGGATACACAGGAATAACATGATCAATCTTTTGTCTATCTTTGGAACAGCAAGTTTTAGAGGTAAGTTATTGGTTTGCAAATTGCTTTAAAGATTGTTGTAATTGTATTTCCATCTGGTTTACTGATGTGAACACATACAAATATCAAATATTATTTAAACAACAACCTTGAGGCCAAGATGATACAACATAGCAAGAAACTCTTTTTGTTTCATGATGCTTCTGGTGCAAACAGTTAAAAAACAGCAGCAGCAGAAAACACTGAAGTTGTTCATTAACAGGGAAAAATCACAATAAAAAGTCTAGGGAGGAATTAATAAACTAGGCCCATCTGTTTTTCACAGAGGAAGCAGAGGGGAAAGAACAGCTCCATTTTCTGGTTTGCTCTCAATGTGATGGCGGATGCTTCATTCATAAAAGTTATTATATCATAGACTAATGCAAAACAGACAGCACCAAATTGACGATTCTTTGCAAATTTAACTTTCTAAGCATTGATCTTGGCCTGGCAACATGGTACAACTTCATCTTTCTTAGCTGTATTGGATGGTTGGTTTAGCTTTCCAGGTATTACTATGTTATTTTTCAAACTCTTAGTATGCAGATGTGCTATAGGCTAACAGTGTGTTCATTCATAGAATTAATAAAAAAATCCTGGTAGCTTTGATGGACTAAGGATGTAAAAGAATCAAGGACTGTAAGATCTTGAGAGACTGCAGAACAGATGACATACTAGAGAAAGACAGAGATCAGAGAAAGCTTTAAGATCAGAGAACCCTTGAAGGACTTCTGATGTATTTGCAGACAACTTTTAATCTGGGTTTTTTTTTCACATTAAATGGACTTTGACCTCAAAAGCTTAGCTAGTTTTTCCAACTAAAATCGTCGGTCAAAGAAAAGATATTACTACTGCCTACATGATGCCTGATTTTGCTAATTTGCATTACTTGCAGCACCATGAGTAATACTCCAACTGATCAATGTAATATGATTAGCTGTATCTCTATCTTTAGTGACCTTTATACAAAAGAAAACAATGCATGCAACTACTTTTTGCTTCTCGAGCTTCAAACCATCTTGCATCAGTTCTACAGACAGTAATTCCTCTTCCAAGTGTTTCAGTTGATCATGGAAAGTCTCAGAAGATTTTTCAGCTTTCCTGCTCCTCTCCAGAGCTTCTTGGTACAATCTTGTCTGATTTTCCAAAGCTTCAGTCAATTTAGTAATTTGAGTTTCAAGCTGAGATACCATCTAGGAAAGCAAGCAAACCAATAAAACATACGGGGTTACGTGGGTGTGGAAATGTTAGAAAGATATGAAAGATGCATCCTCAGATTATTAAAAATAGGGTAAAATATCTATCTTTAAAATACATGCATTTGAAAAGACAAAAAGAGAAAAATCTGCATTAATTGCTAGGAGAAAATGGCAAAAGTAGCGACACGAGAGACATCCAAAAGTGAAGAGCAGAAACTGTCTTTAAGTTAACTGCCTAAAAGGGGCTTATATCTATACAAAATTAATACAGACTGATTTAGACATAAACTTTTCAAAGATGTTAGCAAACCAGCAATACCTGGCAGCCAACTAATTTTCTTTAAAATAAGCCAAAAAAACTTTAGTTTTTTGAGAAGCTGAGTGAAAAAAGTAGATAAGAGATTTAGAAAATGCATGCAGCATGTAGGGGAGAATATAGGTACAGATAACTAAGTCTCAGGGGAGTGCGTCCCAATTGTGAGCTGTTAAAAGGTGTTTAACTAAAAGATTTTGCCTAAAAAAAAATAATAATATAATAATTTCTGTAATCCAAGCCAAAGCCCAAGGCTAAAAGGATAAAATCTCACAACAAGAAACTAGACTAACAATTCTGAAAACACTTCTAGCTTGACACTGTTAAGTTTGCAACACCTACATCTAATGTAATGGATTTTAAGTTGTAAACAACTTATAAATTAAATGCTTGAAAGCATCCGAGTATGCTACTGCCAAATAATTACAGTTCTATCCAAAAAGTTCCTTGCCTCCTTCTTTCCCTCTCTCCTCATCTTACTATCATATAATTATTTAGTTACATAAATAATTGTTGCAAAATTTGCATTTTGTTCAGACACTTATCTCCAAGCAGATTCTTTATTTTAAGCATCTGTTTGCCTCTTGTTAATAAAATGAACAATAAGCACACAAAATTCCTATTCATTTTAATGGCACAGAAAGGTTTCCAACTTAGACTGTAATTAAAGACAAACAATAGTTTGTATCCAACTCGCCTAAAAAACACTGAGAAATTACTGTTGCTCATACAGTGGAAAAAACACTAAAGAATAAAACTGCAAAAATCAACACGTGTATTATGCTTTTCTGTATCACATATCTGCAGAGTGGCTCTGGGCACAGCCCAGCCGCGTGGGGCTTTTATGGGCTTCAAAGGTCTGTAAACATGAGAAAGTGAGGGATCACACCGCAGAAGATGAGACCACAAAACCACCGAGCTGTCAGTTCATCTTCCAGAGCACCTGGTGCAACTTTCATCCTTCAATAACTTAGGGATTTCCTAAAAAAGAGCTGCGCTCTTCTTACCCACCCGTGACCGTGTCCACCAACTTACAAAGGCTGCATTTTTGGTCCCATGGTTCTGACCTCCACAATTTCCTGTGCCGATGACTCGTGCAGCTTGATCAACCAGGCTGCAAAACAACCCACGTCCTGCTTTTTGTTTTAATGTGGCTACCAGATAATTTCAAACTAACACCTTTTATTTTTTGTGTTACAAGAAGTTGCAAATATTCATTTCCAGGGGGGACTCCTAGCTTGGAGACAGCAGGGTTCACCTTCTGTCTTCCTGAAGTTTATTTTTCTCTTGTGCTAAGCTTTTATTTTCCCTTCTGCTAAGAAGAGGGCATGTGGAAGCCCCAGGCCCAGCCCCACAGCACACCAGAACAGAGTGTGGGCTACAGCTATGCAGTCGGTAGGGCATTTCCCTCAACAACCCAAGAGTCACAGAGAGGGGCACACGGTGGACTTAGGATAAATGCAAAAAAGCAGCTTGTGGGATAAAGTTACAAGGTTCTTCACATCATAGTGGCATTTTTTTTTCTCTCTTTTCCAAGACCACTAAAGATTCTAATATTATTATTATCTTGATATTTAATAAGCTATAGTGTTCTGGTTTGCTAAGATGGTATCTTAAACCTCCACTGTTTTATACATACCCATATATGCTCCTAGTACACTTTTTTTTTTATGATCTCTACCAGCTGAAAAGCACTAGAGCTGCCACATCTCTTATCATGGTACTTACAACTTGTATTTTGCTTTACTGCATTGCACTCACCATTCCAAGCTTAGAAGTTCTTGTCTGTTGAGGCTTTCCTTGCACAGAAGCCTCTAGACACCCTCGTGGCCCTTCCTGGTACCTTTTGAACGCCCTTTTTTTGAATGAAATTATCATAACTGCGTGTGCTACTCAGAGTGCAGCAGCCATGGATTTAAACCGTTGCATAGTTATGGGTTTCATCTCCTTCTCAACTTTTTTCCTAATAATTTCTCACATTCTAGTTGGTCAGGATCCTTAGTCAGCACGTATATTACTGTGCTTTTATCAATGTTTAATTTAATTTCCCAAATAATTTTCCACTCAGTTCTTTCAATTGGATGGATAAAGTGGATAAATCCCTAAAACTAAATATGTATTTGTGACATTGCCATAAAAATAATCAAGAAATGAGAGCAACAGGAAATTTTAATGGGAGCAGCAGTAGAGCCTAATCAATTTTGGCATTTAAGAGTCTGTATATCAATATGCAATAACAAAACCTGATAAAATTAAGATAATCTACAATCAGATCAGCTGTAGGTAGTTAAGAGAAATGTTTTTGGCCATATGAATTTAATTTGCTGCAAGACATCTGCAAAAAAACTTGTCAAACAGAAAGGACCTGATCCCAGAGACCTCATAACCAGGGCTGAGCTCCATATGAACTGAGAACATCTGCTTGCCTTGGACTCCAGGTGCCCATGAACTCCTCTGCTATGTTACAAATAATAAATGACAAAAACACCCCAAGAGCTGTCCAAGCATATTCAGATGACACACATCTTACCGTAACTGCTGAAAAGATCATTAGGACACTAATTAAAAGTAGTTTCTTAATCCTGCAACAGAATACCAATTACTGGACATTGTCAGAGTATATACTGATTTTTTTTTCATGAAATTACAATTTTTGCTAATATTAATGCTAAGAGCTAGTATATGACTAACTCAGATGCCCTTCAGATACCAAAATCACCATAATTAGAGACCTGATCTTCAAGAGCATTTCAGATTTCACCGAAAATCTGACTGTAGCAGTTGCAGTGAATAATTTTCTCACAGGGCTTTTAAAATTTAAACTTTTCCCAGCTCTGTCTGACAGGTGCGCGTGCGGAGGTGAGCCACACATAGCTGACCGGGCCTTGGATGTAAAGATGAACATTTTGCCAGTTCATCTAGTATGTGTGATCCTATACACAAAACTCCCAGAGAAGCTGCAGTGATGATTTAAAAATGAAAAACCTGTTTAGAGAAGCCATCAAAACACTCAAACAGGGAAGGTTCTGCTTCTCCCAGATTCTTGCATTGTTTTCTCCTGATCCCACTAATCTAGTTTGCAAAGACAAGCTGCTTGCAGCACTGTCCTGACAGAAATTAAATAATCTTTACTCAGGGAAAGGAAAGACCTAATTGTAACCTTCCTCCTGTTATACATTAGAGCATTCATTAGCACATTTTTAATTTCCAGCAGCAAGCACTTGGCATTCGTACCCCTAGCTCTCCTGGCACTGCTCCTGGATTGCAGCCACAAAGGGACTGTTTGGAAACAAGCTGCTTTGGGCACCAGCAATGCTACAGGCTAATTGACCCTGCCAAGAAGTTTAATGACTCACTTGTGCAGGTCTTTTACTTAAGGCAGGACAGTTTATGGAAAGGTCTATAAGAAATCCCATCTGAAGACAATTAACATTTTTCTTTACTGACTGATAGAAAAGCACACATATCCTAACGCTGATGTTATAACCAAATCCAGAAAGAAATTCTCCCAGAGATGCAAGAGGAATCTGATTGACACACAGAGGCGGGGGTCGGTCTCTGATCCCAAGTCACAAGTGATAGGACAAGAGGAAATGGCCTCAAGTTGCACCAGGGGAGGTTCAGATTGGATATTAGGAAAAATTTTAACAATGAAATGGTTATTAAGCATTGGAACAGGCTGCCCAGGGAAGTGGTTGAGGCACCATCCCTGGAGGTATTTAAAAGACGGGTTGACATAGTGCTGAGTGACATGGTTTAGTGATGGGGTTTTTTTATCAGAATTAGGTTGATGGTTGGACTAGATGATCTTAAAGGTCCCTTCCAACCTAGACAATTCTATGATTCTATGCATATTCCCTACAAGTGAAACCTGAGAAAATGTTTTTTTAATTGTGATTTGCAGAAACAAAAACAGCTCACTGTAAAACAACTTTTTGATGACACATTCTATGTCCTATTAGAAACAGATTCACAGATGCATAACATTGGCATTTTAGCTTATTATTTCAAAGCCCCTAATCTTAATATAGAAACTCTTCTGAGAACAGATCCAGCACTACTTTAGTAACATAGTTCACTTTGGGGCAATACAAATAAATCTTTTGAACTGAGTCATAGCAGTAAAACTTTAAAACTTCATCACTTTACATACTTAGCAAATACAATGATCCACAAGACTTCATCATTCAACTACAACCACCAAATTCACCAACCAGTGTTAAATTTAAAGCTAATATTTACACTTCAGGAAACTGAGTCAATTTTTTTTTTTTTTAGAAAGGCCTAGCATTTGGGGGGAGTACTGCTACAAGTACAGAAGGCAATTGCTGTATTTGCTAGCAGAGGCAGAATGCTACACTAGACATACCTGACATAGCTTCTCTACTATATAAAAATAAACCAACAAAAGCTGACAATTGCAAGACCAGCATCCTAGTTCCAAAGCACAGATTGAGGCAGTGGCAGATTGGAGCTAATACCTGCTCTGCCTTAGGAAAAAAGGTTTCTTTTTAACACATATATTTCATCTCTACAGCAATAATACTGAAAAACAAATTTGTCTCCATCCTCAGACACGCACCCCCCCCACCAAAAAAAAAATAAAGGGAGTTACTTTCCATTGCAAAAGTCAGCAGGTCTTTCTGAGAGGGAGAGAAAGGTTAGAGCATAAATGAATCTTTACACTGTTATGGAAAACTACCTGTTTTTCTGAACATTAGTTTCCTTACCTCTAAAATAAGAATAATCACAGATTCTTAGAAAAAGAATAGTCAATTATTGTATATTTTACAGTAGTTCGCTGCAAGAGAACGTGACTTCTCCAAGCAATGCTGTTACTTGGAGAACCGGTCACATCCCTCTCAAGCAGCTACAAAAATTCGTATCTGCAACAAAGTTAAGCCTAAATTTGAATCCTCTCCAGTATCACCAATCTGCTGGATGATCAAGTGGGCAAGCCAGCATGTAAATCTAATATTAAGGAATAATATCAGGAACAATAAGAACTGAAATAAGTAGCATGCGCTATGCATGTGCTGTAGTATATCCACAGAGAGAGTAACAGTTGCTCAATGTAGTACACAAATGGACTTAGATGCAGCTGAATCTTACAAAAGCAGCAGATCACCTGAAAAAATTCCCAAGAGCAAAACCTTTTTACTCAATAGCTACCAGTCGACTTAATTTTCCCTTTCTCAGCAGTCCTCAAGATAATCAACATCTCAACAGAGTGTACTGTATGCCAAAACCAACAAATAGTACAAACACACATGCACATAAAATTCACATTAGATTTCAATTTGATAGCATTTTGCTTATGGAAACAACACTCCATGACATATAGCAAAACTTTAAGGAGCTTCTATATCAAAAAGTTGCTGCCACACTTCCACTTCAGTGGACCACTTTCAAATGTTAATAATATTCACAAAGTTTGTTTCCATTGAAATTTGGCATACTGACTCTCAGACTATGGTAAAAGGGAGCTGTTTTGTATTTTTTAACAACCTATTTAATTAAAATGCACAGGGGTATTTTCAAGACCTACTTCTGATCTTGGACAGAATACAAAAACATTTGCTAACATAAAAAAAACTCTCACATCAGCAGGTCGTGCTAGAATCTTAAAATCTGGCAAGGACACAGAAGTTGTTTTGCAGTGGCTTGGTTAAAACAGCTTTTGATTTAATGTGTGACTTTTAATTATATAATAGTTCTCGCTGACAAAATTAATATACGCCCATGTAAGCAAGTGAGAAACTTCCCTGCAGTGTGGGGATACTGACATTGGTCAGACTATATTCTGGCTCGCCTTCCTCCTGAGCTGGCCCTTCTCTACCTGTATGCACAAGCACACCTTTGCAACCACTACCAGCCAAACCGCCTCCGGCCAGAGCATAGAATACCCAGCTGCCTTCCTCTTGCCTTTCTCCTGGACGGGGTATAGTTACGGTTTCAACAATGTTTAACTGTAAGTGTTAAAATACTTTTTTCTTTTTAGTTGCAGGTTTTGAGGATTGAAAGGAAAGAAGTTGCCTGGGGCAACGCGTCAATTATGTCTGCTTTGAGAAACAAGTCTCTTCTTGAAGTCACTATTGTAGCAGCAAATCCATACTTGTTCACGTGTTCCACTAAATCATAGCGACCATGCGGCCACTTTTGATGTCTGCTAAGTGGCCTGAAACCAAATTATGTCTTATCTGAAAGGCCATTCCATGTCTTTTCTTGCTAACAGCCCCTATTATTTAATTTCTGACCTTTTCCTGCTTAATAAAACGTAGATGCTTTTCACCTATTATTTCAAATCAATAGACAACAAAATTAAATGTTTCTGAAATTTCAAAACCTAAGCAGAAGGAATCAACACTCTAACAGGTGAATAAAATGAAAAATAATCCAAAGAGAATAAATACACACATTGGGCGAGTGCGGGAGTTGCTGACTTACTATTTCTTTACTCTGCTCTTTGCAATTTATTTCTTGGATCCTCTCCAAAATGGCCTTCTCAGAAGGTTTAACTATTGCAGATCCACCACCGAGTAGCGTTGCAATTTGCTCTTTAAAAGCTTCTAAAGAGCTCTGAGCAGTCCTGGCCTCTTCTCTGCTGCTCTTCAAGCTCCCATCCAGCTCACTGGAAGATTTCTTCAGACTCTGCAGTTCCTGCTTTGAGGCATCCAAAGCTTTCTGGGTAACACTCAGTTTATCTTGGAGGTTTCTGATCTCTGTCTCCAAACTCTGCCTTTCTATTGTAGCGCTGTCAAGATCCTAAAATACATGAAAGATTAAACCAAGTTTTTAAAACTTGTTATAACCCCTCCACACGCAAAGCAGGGAGTAACTCAGAAGCAGGTACTGCAGATAGAAAAATTAGGACCCATATTGCTCTTATGGGCTCAACATTAGGGCTTCATAGGAGAACTCCCACTGAAATTGATGAACGCCCAAAATCTGCTGTTATCACACTGTAGACTAACCTCTTGCCTGCAAGAAGTAATACATGAAAAAAAATTGCAAGTAAACAAAAAACAATTTTTTATTGTAAAACTATTTTTATCTTATTTTTTCATTCAGATAATACAGATTTAGAAAACGATCAGTGAACAAGATGTAACATAAATAAAGCCACAGTACTACACCTCAGAGGGGAAAGAATGGGATGGGATGGGATGGGATGGGATGGGATGGGATGGGATGGGATGGGATGGGATAGAATATTTCAGTTGGAAGGGACCTACGATAATCATCTAGTCCAATGCCTGACCAATTCAGGACTGACCAAAAGAATACACAGGAACTCTTTGCATACAGTGTTAAAAGCAGAATTAGAGGTGATCTCTGAGATCAGCTTTCCTGAATGTGACAAAAAGTCCTGAGATTATTTATACACAGATATGGGGAGCGAGGGGCCAAACAAAAAAAAAAAAAAGATCATGACATTAAGACAGAATAAAAGAAGAGAATAAAAGAAGGTACAAATGCTCAAACACCAATTTCACCTCAAAGAAGAAATCCTTAGATTGTGAAACAGTCAGAAAAGTATTCAAAAGGACAATTATTCTGAGACATGTCATCTTCTGCAGAAAGCAAAATCCCTACTACCATAAAGTCAAGTTTGCCTGAGGAATAGAATAAAGTCAATAAAGAACTATGCGTACTTCCACAGGGCCTACAACTGCCTCCATCTTCTGCTCAGCTGGGCTGTTGGTGTACAGAAGCATGACTGGGGGAGGACTAACAGGATGGTGGTTCTGTATAGTATCCTTTTAGGTTTGGGTTGGTTTTTTTAAGAAGTCAGTTCTTTGCATTTCAGAATACACTTAAAGACAAAGTCATCTTTGGTAGGGAGACAGGGTACTGTAAGATAAGGCTACCTGGTGAATAGCCCATATGACTTTCTGCTCAGGGACATCCTCAGATCTTTTGCATTTTGTCATGGCTCTCATTCAGCCCCTGGCATCCACGATCCTTTCTTTCTAAGCCCAGAGCTTTTGGAAGTTATTTCCCCTTTACCTTCTGATGAATCAAGATTCAGTTTGGAAAGAACTAAAAATAGCCAGTACATATATCAGTTGTATATAAAATATTGACCCAACAGGGCAGAGCAGACAGACGGAACTGTGTTTCCTGACCCATGATGCAAAGGCAAATGATGATAGAAAATGAAAGAAAAATAATCTATCTAAACGTAAAGAAAATATCATCTCTCATTCAGTCCGTCTGTGAACCTCTCTCCTTTCCCCAAAATATCAATATTAAGAGTGCTTACACATTCACATACAAGAATAATGTTTGCAGTGAAACCAGGTAAAAGAATGAGTCTTCATTCCTCAGGGTATTATCTGATTGATAGGAACAAACGGGAAAGAATATTACTTCACACAAGACACAAAATTATGCCAAAGGATGGAATATTTATAGAGAGTGATTGAATTGCTCTGGAAGCTTCAGTTATTTAGTAGAGGGTCAGTAAATTGATTTATGTGAACTAAGATTGTGCACGCTGGAGTTAAAAAATTGTTCCCAGAGCAGCTGTGAATATGGTGACCACTCAGGGCTCTCTCAGGGTCTATATGTGCTTGCTGTGTAGCATAGTAACTCATTTGTATTAATGGAATACATGCCAATCTAGTAGTAAATCTGGGGGCATTTATGTAGATCAGCAGTGAGGACAGACAAAAATGGAGTTTGGGAGACACCCTTGGAAATAAAATATAAATATACAATACTAAAAATACTAAAATTTTTAAATAGCTTCAAAAACGCAAACATGGAAACACATAAATGAAAACAAACCAAAACTAACCCTGTCATTTAGGAAATTTTTTCTTACTACCCCTTTCTAAAGTAATTGTAGAACTCTCTTGGAAACAAATGTTGGCATGATTCCTTGCTATTTTCTCTTTTTGTCTAAACAAGTCCTATTAATAGAAAATTCCCACCTGTGCTTAGAATTACATTATGGTAATTACAGCAAAGAATAAAGATTGGTTTATTTCAATTACAGTTTTCAGCAGTGTGTTTTTTTCCTTTCAGAAAGGCACTGCAAAAGTAGTTTGCCAGCTTACCTAATTACAATCTTGTTTCAATTTGTGAACATCTGCAAACTCAGTTGAATCAAAAGACCAAGGTATAAAATAAGGAACTGCAAGCCTGTTGATGCCCAAACATTTACCAAAAAAAACCAGAAAACAAAAAAACCCCAAGCAATTTACAGAATGAAAAGCCGTAAAATTCAAAGCATTAAAATTCTGACCAATCTTCCTTGAAACTTCTCTTGAGTGGAGAGCAGTTACACTGGGTAACTTCAGGAAGGTCAGCCTGAACATTGAACAGTATCCAGAAATTTAGGGACTGCAACACGTAAAGGCGGTATCCCCACTAGAAGCAAACCTGTAAAAGCCAAAGTGATCAGTGCAGGCAGATAAAACAATTTCCACCCCAGAAGACTGAAAGGATGAAATTGCAACAGCTCTTTTCTCTTTGGCTCCTCAACTCTTATGGCTACAGTCCCATGGCTCTGAATTATATGAAGGTTTTCGTATGCAGCTTGTAGAGTCAAAAAAGCTACCCAACACTGACACACAACAATTTTTGAAAACAAGAATAATTATGGAAACCAATGTTCAAAGGAAACAGAACTAGACATTAGGCGGATTTACCCAGGGTGTCCTAAGTGATAAGCGGTTGGATGAGAGGAAATGGCCTCAAGTTGTGCCACGGAAGGTTTAGATTGGTTATTAGGAAAAATTTCTTCACCAAAATGGTTGTGAAACATTGGAACAGGCTTCCCAGGGAAGTGGTTGAGTAACCATCGCTGGAGGTATTTAAAAGACGGGTAGATGTGGCACTTAGGGATACCCTTTAGTGGTGGACTTGGCAGTGCTAGGTTTATGGTTGGACTCAATGATCTTAAAGGTTCTTTCCAACCTAAAAGATTCTATGATTCTATTAATACTTGCACCTTAATCAGCATTAGGGTCTCAATATACTAAGCCAATTACAAGTACGTATACAAAAACCCACATTACACTAACAGAAATAGTAAGGTATAAAGGAGAACGCAGAGATCTAAATGAATTCTTACACCAGCAGCACCAGTTACCAGTGTCATACCACTGTAAACTAGCTTGCTCTTATCTCCTGTCTTCTCTGATGATTCAGCCTGGAAATACTTCTGATGCCTGCTGAAACCCGTTGCTAATATGTATTTTCTTAATGAAATCTTAGCAAGTAAAAAGAACATGGGTTCTAACTGAGAAACTCATTACTTTATTTATCTACTGGGACAATAAAAACCTAAAATCAAGTGGTTGTGTCTCCTACAATCAAAGTATTTGGTTATATTCAAAATGTAGGCATGTTTCTCAAGTTTAATTAATTTTATTAAATAATAAGTTTAGATTTTAATTAACTATGTTTTCATACAATCGATTTTAATAAATTTACACTGATTAGATGTTACTGAGATAAATTTTGTTCATCAATAACATAATTTAATACAAGTCAAGATTTAATATTGAAGAGTATTTTCTTGGGTAATTTTGCATCAGGAGTACATGCAGATATATTTGTATTAATTAAAATTGCTTGATTATATTTCAAAAATTTTCTTTAAAGACATCACATGATGCACATCTTTGCAAAACAGATGGTTAATTAACACTTCAGAGGGAATCACAAATATTTCCAGGCTAAATCATCAGCAAAGATGTGAAACAGAACAAGTCAGTTTACTAGTTCCTGTGGTTCATCAATGGAGATGCTGTACAAAAGGCAAATTCATCTGGAAGAAAAGTAATAATACATGCATCTTCTTCTATGCCTTAAACAAATACCATGTAGGAATTTATTAAATGCTAGAAAGAAACTTGGTTAGAGCAAATAAGACATTTTTAAGGACATACAGACATTCTCAAATAATGTTATAATTGTGTAATTATTATTATCATAATCAATTTCACTGAATTTCACTGATTTTTAGAGTTGGAAGGGACCATAGAGATCATCTAGTCCAACTCTCCTGCCAAAGCAGGACCACCCAGAGCATGTCAGATCATGCTACTCAGGACTGCATCCAGGCGGGTCTTGAAAATCTCCAAAGAAGGGGACTCCACGACCTCCCTGGGCAGCCTGTTCCAGGGCTCCGTCACCCTCACTGTGAAAAAGTTTTTCCTCATATTCAAGTGGAACGTCTTATGTTCCAACTTGTGCCCATTACCCCTTGTCCTCTCACTGGCAACTACTGAAAAGAGTCTGGTTCCCTCCTCCTTCAGTCCGCCCTTGAGATAATAATCACTGGCTGGACACAGAGAAAGAAAGAACAAGTATTCTGATATTCAGTCTAGAAATCTGGGCAGCATTTAAAAGTTATTTTCCATCAAATGCAAATTTGATACCCAGCACTGCCAGAATGATGGTATGCACAATATTTACAGAACTTCAGCAGCAAGCTCTTGCAATATTCAGTTAGAAATGCAAGAAATTCAGAATTCTAAAAGAAAAGTAATACATTACAACAAAACCAGCTTGGTGCCTTGATTTTGTTACTTTTATTAGTTTTGAGACTGTATTAGTTTCTGTCGTTTGCTGTTTGCTATTGTGATGCAGTGAGGCTGAGAGGGGAACAGATAAAATTATCGTTCACTTGTTAATGCTCCTCAAATGAAAACAAGTTAACTGCAACAAATACTCAAGCATCAAATATACCAAAGAACATTCTGAATCACTCTCATGTATTAACCTTAAATATTGCCTTTCATTTTCTTCATCAAGAATCTCGGAATCTACAGTCTGTTTAATTTATCATTAGACAGCTGCCTCCTCCTGGGACATAAAGGCACCTGGTCAAGAGAGGGAGTTCAGAGAAATCCCAAGGAGCAGGAGTGAAGAACTCTCTGGCAAGAAAAACTGTCAATGATTCAGAGAGGTGGCAGGGAACAGCGCGGTGGCTGAGGCTTGCTGGAGAAGAACAGTGACAGAACAGAAGAATTGACAGAACAGTGTGATGGCCTCTATACATCCAGGAAGAATTTTGAGAAAAAACTGGAGGAAACGGGCCACCAACTCAATCTGTAATACAGAAGATGGCAAATATGTTTGGTCCTGGGAGCTTCAGGCAAATGCAGGCAAGAGCCACTTGTGCTCAGTCTGTGCTGGGTAAACTCTGCTACAGGCAGAGCTTTAATTAATTTCTGCTTTTCTCTTTCACAGGGGAATATGTCACAATATATGCAACTCTGTTCATGTGCTTAAACTGTGCAGCAAAGTATATGACTAAGTCAAACAGACTTTACATCATGGATGTCCTTCCTGTAACCTACCCATCAGGGGAACAGGGGATGCCATACATCCTCCTTTAGATACATGGATTTAAAGCATTTTTGTTTTTCTTTACTTATTTTTTCAACACTGAATTTCTTAATATGCTTTTGTGAACACAAAACCTTCTCAACAGATTTAGTCAGTATCTGCAAATTTAAGTAGTTAGACTGAAGCACACTTTAGGAATCTGGAGCCTCTAGATAAGCCCTGGTGGCACACACTTCATTTGAAAGGCAATGCTAATAATTTAGCAAGACATTTCTGCAAAATGGATTAAGTAAATTATGGTTTTGGCATATGCACAATAATGAAAGGAAAATATTTTTCATACAACTAGCTCAACTTTGGAAATGTTTTGGCAGTCATAACAAACTCGCAAAACAAATCACAAGTGAAGCCCTCATCGTGGTTTAAAACATCTCCTGATTCTGGCTTGCTTAGTGAGCAAACCACACTCTGCTCTTACTCACACACCTGTGTTTGAAGTCAAGTACGAGAACAGAACATGTGCAAAAAAGACCTGTTTAAGTTTTTGGTGCAGGTTCTCCCTCAGACCCATTTGAGTCTTAGAAAATTTTACACAGCTTGGTAAGAAGTGTTTTCAGCAGTACATAAAATTTATGACCCTTGTGGTACTTAATATTTATCTTCCCCACAAGAAATTCTTTCTTCTCCAGAGCACACTGTCAGCTATTTATCATCTCCTAAGTATTTTGCCTACAACCAAATCAGAACACTGTATCTTTTAAACTGCTTGGTGGTGGTCTTCTGTTCAGGAAAAAAAGTAATGCCAGGGGGGTAGGGACAACATTATATTACATTTGCAAACTTACTTGCACAAGGTTGCCTTTATGTTAAAAAATTCCACAAACTCAGTCACACACAACTCAGATACATATTTGGCAGTCTAAATTTCTTCTCTTATTTTCTTAAGTTCTGGTCATCAGCTTTAACCACACTGCTCTAGTACCTGTGGGAAATTTTCATTATGGTTTTAATAAACTGCTCCCTTTCCACAGTTATCACTCAAAGTACAAAGTAATATGGAAAACTGCTACAGAAGCTCACTTTGTTTGTCCATCCTTTGCCATGCACAAAAACTCTTAATGGTGAGTTCTCCTGGAGCAATTAAATCCTTAAATCACATCCATTTCCTTTCCAAATCAAACCGAGGTGAATTTGGTGAATATCTGACTTACAACTTAACTCACATTTCTCATTTTGGCATCATTCCTGCTGCACAGATCTCCTCTGTGGATTCCCCACAGCAAAACAGTACTTGCCTGCAAGAGCCATCCTACTCACTACAACTTTTTGCTTATAACCCAACTGAGTATTTATAGTTATGAAATACAAGTTTATAATGCAGTGAAACAAGATAATCTGAGGCGTCTGGAAGCCAAAAGACTTTACTTCTAGTTCCTTAAGAGAAAGAATAAAATAGTGTCCTATCAATTCCTTTCAATTTTTCATTAGAATTTTTAAAGAAAGCGAGTAGAAGAATCTTCAGAAAACTTGCAGTATCACATAAACATTATTTAAAAGAGCATTTTTTCATTGTTCCATGCTTGTGCCTCAGATATACTCAATTAACTCTATAAGCATGTGTTTATTTACATGTTTGTGGAAGCACAGCAAAGGCTAAAACAATATGAATGAAGCAAAAATATAAATTTGCAAGCATCATCAGAAGACATCAAATATAAATCAGATCTATTGTACACAATGTTATTGTTTAATCTCCATATATACTGAAGCTTTCAAAAATGCCCTTTTTAGGAAAGACCATAGTCACCTGACGTCTTTCAGAAGCATTTTTTTGTCATACAACTCTTATTGAAAATTAATTTGAAATTTTGAGAAAACATTTGAAAACAAGACAAACATACACATCATGCAATTATGTACCTTACTAAGTTTTTCCATGTCTTGACAGTATCCTGCTGCCTTTTTCTGCTCCTTGGTCACTTCTGAAACAAGCCTCATGATAGTTTCTCTACTAGCTTTGGACTCCATCTCATGGACATCGATAGCTTCTTGAAGAGTAGCAACCTGGTCTTTTAGTGTCAGATTTTCCTTACATATTTCAGAGACCTAGCAGAATAATTCAAATATTAGTAACTTTTTTAGAGCACTTAACAATGATGTATATTCATCCCAGTATACCTGCACCTAATCATCCCAATAAAGACATGGTGTTTCTAGTGACCCCTAGGTCAGATTTAAAATTACATTCTACTACTCCTTTCCAAAAAAAATAGAAAGATAATTAAAATGAGAACCATATTCCCATCAGAAACCCACACCTTAGTGTAATGTGGTTCAGATTTACTCCCACGCAATCCCTGTGATCTATTAAACAGGTGGAGAGCTGCTGTCTCTGTCGCTGCGCTGGACATGAAGCAGTCAGAAAATGAAAACAGATCACGCAGCTAACTTCATGGGAAAAGCAGACCGTTTCAGTTTGGTTTGTTAAGATTTATGCCTTTCATTTGGAACCAGAAACTGAAAGCTACATTTTACGATCGAAACTTTTTAGGCATGGGGAGATTTGAGTTAGTAACAGCTATTTAATAAGCATTTTCAAGAGCAGGGTCAAATACCTGGTGGGCTGCTGTTCTGTGCAGCCAAAACCTGGGAAAAAGAAGTCACTTCCAGGTAGATTCTAGGGCTGTTTTGGTACGTTACGCTATTTCCAAGAAGTGGAATAGACGAATGTGGGCACTTCAAAGGGTGCATAAGGTAAAAAATGTACCCTGACTCCTGCTGGCAAGATGTTTGTTAGGACAAAGCCAGATCAATTCTGTCTTAAATAAAACCATAATGTGGAAAAGAAGCTAAATAGACATGCCATGACCCCAAACAGAAAAATGATTTGCTAAGTTTTCCTAATGCACACAGTTTTCAGCACAAATTAGATTTCCCAACTAGATTTATTACTAAATTATTAAAACAAGATGTCAAAGTATACTTTTTTTTTTAACTCCAGTTATTTCCTTAATTGAAAGTATGTAAGAGTTACAGCTTAATACGTGCATCTTTGCCTCTAATGACAACTAGCCAAGTTTTGTTAGAGTATCTATTACAATTTCAATGTGCTTGTAATATTATGAGGGCAAGTACTTTAAGAAATCAGTGATACGTACCTAGATAATCCTAATTTATTAAGTATTCCTTATAGCCAGAACTCTTACAGTGCTATGAATTTAATGAAACAGAATTTACTAAAATACCTAATATGCTTCCAAGTGAAGAAAAATAGGGACAGCAAAGACTAGACAGAACATGAGAAAAATACATAAAATTAGGATAAAATACCCTTCAGCAGCATCAGTAAAGGTTAAAAGAGTATACAATTTTTATTTCCTAAAAAGACGCTTAGTTCTTGGAACTTTAGAAGTATTCTGAAGGGAAATAATAAAGTTTTATGATTAAGTCTCAGAAAGTTATTTACAGCATTTTGTTACAGGACGTAGTTAAGGTTGTTTTAGGGTACGCCATTTAAGATGTTTCTATTTAATGGTAAGTTGGCTGAGATAAGTGTTAAGATCTAGTGGTACAGTTTACACGTCACGTAGTGACTCCCAGTGTTACTGTTTTCAGGGAAGCTTTCAGCCAACTTTCTAATCAGGGCTGTAGTTGGGAAGTACAGGCTGATACAATACTTATGCAGAGAAGAGCAGACTGAGTTCACTGAGGTCTATTAGCATTCAGCACCTCTGAAAATCAGCCCAATATAAAAAAAAAAAAAAGGTGTCTTAAAAGATAGCACTGTCTGCAAATCATTATTTAACACAAATATTCCTGTCTTCATCACTTGCTTTATTTCTTTGACAAAGAAATATTCTTCTGTAAAATCACTATACAGAAACACTTGCTTAGACATAATCACCTTTGACGTTAAATGTTCCTGTGGTTTCTCTTTTTCTCTGATGTCTGTGTCCAAGAATCCAGAAAGCTGTGTAAGGAGCTCTTCATACTTTCTGCTCATTTTAGAAGCTTGAGTCATGCTTTCTTCACACTCCTTCAAATATTTACTAACCAGACAGAAAAAAATACACACATCAGGACAAATGTTCTCTGAAACAGAATCTGAGGCAAAAGACATTATCCCAAGATTATTGCTAGCTTCTACATACCACAAAATAAATTTTAAAAGTTACATATAATTCGCTATATCTGTTATTTAATACATATAACTTTTGTTGTTGCCTTATGTGTAAACATTTCTTCATCTTTGCTTTTGGCTAGCACTTAAAAGAATATGACCCCAACCTTATTCTCAGCACAAGAATTCAATAAAACACAAGAACTGCGTGACATCAATAAACACTGCCCTCAAGATACTAGACATGGAGGCTGCAAGCAAAAGCTTAGAAAAAGTAAAGGGGAAGAGAGTGTTCAAATTGTAGTAAAATATGCTAAAAGCACTTCACGTCCCATCTCTGGCAAAGCTGACAGTGCTGATCAACAAACTCTGGGGAAAGAGAAGCCCTTCTGGACTAATGGAAATGTAGGACACCCAGAGTAGCTGCAAAGGGAAGTTTACCAGCAGAAGCAAATGGAGATGGGAGACATGACTTTGCTGTACATACAGTCTTCTGCAGTGTAACACTACCCGTGAAAGAAATCAAATAAAAAATAAAATATCAAGGGACTACCACAAAAGTGTGAAAAAAGGCAGCTTTTTGTCCCCAGTTCCATAACTCTCAAAAGGTGCCTATCATGCAGATACATATCGCACATGAAACCTCTGTTAGCAGCCCTTAGCTTAGGTATCAGTTTGTATACGCTCTATAAGAACAAACCACCAAATAACAGAGGGGTCTGTTTAGCTCTTTGGCATAAACGTGGTTACATCCCTCCCATTGCCAGGGACAAAGACAAGTCCAGCAAGCAAGCATTGCCCCAGTCTGCATAGGTGGCAAACGTATAGATGCAAATCTTGCTCCAGCTGGTGCAACGCCGAGCATCACTTCTGAAAAACTACAAAGAAACAGATTGACAAAAATAGCCAACAAAGCTCAAAATGACCATTAGTGTAATCCAAATATCAACTCCAATACCTCTCAGGTAACACCCATGAAAGAGGTACTCAGTGGTAGAGTGCAAGAGACAAAACTGAGCTTCCAGTTGAGAGCCAGGGTACCTTCTAAAGCAAGTTCTTCACAAAGATTTGAACACTAGAATAAAATGAGACGTGAGATATCACCAAACAGCTGTCTAGAGCAAATATTTTACTGAAACTCAATTGTTTATCAGAGCATACCACTATTTTGTTTTCAAGGTGGGCATGCTAGTCATTTCTGGACTCATTCTTTTCCATTTCTGATTTCTTCCTCTCTAGGTTGGCAATGAAACAGGCAACGGAGCATCACTCCATAATCAAAAAGCTGCACAAGACTCCTATAGTAAATGCGCAGTGAGTGTAAACATACAACACTAAATGGTTATAAACCACTAAGCAAAAGAGAGTCCACAAAAAAATTTAAGATGTGTGTTGCCTTAGGAGAGAGATCAACACAGTTGTTGTCAATGCTGCAAAGTGGAAGAGAGTGGAAGATTAACAGGGAGGAATGGAAAATATTAATTACTGCTCTGGACAGGACGAGGATGGTTCCATGCACAGCACACACTGTGAGCCAAAAGAGCTCTGCCTTCTGCAGCAGGCGCTGGCCCTCAGAAAACAAGTGCCTCGCAGCTTCCTCACCTCCAGGCACCTTCCTCCCCTCTATAGACCCTGCAAAACTAAGCTGTGAAAATGTCATTAAACTGCGGCCCTGAGGAGGGGTATGTCAGAAGTGAAAAGGTAGGAGGCTCCAGGCACGCCATACATGCATGCCTATATGTTAGAATATGGTATGAGATCCATCATCAACCCCGCAAACTGTTCTGTGGCTCTGAAAAATCAAGGCACATCACACACAGAACCATGCCTGCTTCTAAAAATAAACAATCTGAAGTAGGAAGCACATACTTGACAACTCTACGAATAACCTAATTACTTCCAGTAGGGCCATAAAGGTGCAAGCACCTAGAAAATTGCCAATCAGGTACAAAAAAGTAGAATGCAGCTCTTTCACAGTTTTGCTAGCTCTTTAGAACTAATGAGCAAAGAGAAGAGGAGGAAAAAGAAAAAAAAAATCTTTTCATAGTTCAGGCTCTAAAAATACCTTGGCAATAGATCTGTTAAGTAGAAAAACACCATTTTCAATAGAAGAGGCGTACATCTTGGAAACCAATCACAGAATTCATTAAACATTTTTTACTATATCCCAAAGTATAGAATATAAATGTGCATTTCATTCCTATTGGCTTGCTCTTCCCTTTTACTAGTGGTTTTCAGTGAAAACCTTTCTTGAAGAGCTAATTAAGACTAGTCATGTGCCACGTGCTACTAAAGTGGCCACACTACGCAGCTAAAGTTCAATAAGTCAATAGATTGACTAGTAGTGACACACGTAACCACTAGCTGAGGATGAGAAAAAGCTTTGAAAGCACACACTGTAGGTCCATGGCTAATCCAACATGTTTGTACCTTCCAAAAGAGCAGACTCACCTTCCATTTGTCCCCTCCCTTTTGCCAGCACTCCAGCAGTACGCTCCAGGTGCACAGCAAACTGGACCTGGGACTGGTAGAGCTTGAAATGAAGCTTTTTATTTTGCTCACTTCTCTCCTGGAGCAGTTCCCTGGTCCCAACCACCGTTGGACAACAGAAACAGAAGTGCTGGCAAAAGTGTCAGGGACAAAAGAGAGCCACCTGGACCGCACTGCGAGTGACAGCACAGATTTGTGCCACATAAAATTGATCATATCACTTTAACGACAGGCTAGCAAGATACACAGTATTTTGGCAGCTTTCTCCCAGTCAGCGAGGCAAATAGGGTAGGAGGGTTTTCTTCCTTTTTTTTCCTTCCCTTTTTTTCCTCCCAGAAGTAGCACTTTAAAGAATCTTAACAACCGTTATCTCAGAGACTGTGATGTTTTCTATGTTGCTAGGATGCATAATACACTTCTTGGCTTAACTATCTCTTATATCACTTATATTGGGATCGTATCTAAAATGTTTGGTGGTCAACATCAGCACGTTCCAGGCAGGGCTTTTGGCAAATCAGCCAGTAATAGACAATTGCACTGCAATGGATCTCTCTAGATTTAAAAAAAAAAAAAAAAAAAAAAAAAAACCAAACAAAACTTGATCATCCTTTTCTAATGCACAAAGCCTGGAAGAGCTGTGCAAAATATGGATTTGGGAAATACAGACATCTGGTGAACAATCGCCTTGCTTTTCACTGGACAACATTGAGGGAGACATAGATATTAGCCTCATAATGGTGGAAAAAAAATCCATTATAAAAGTCTATAAGTTGTATATTAATATACTATGACTGGCACTGATTTGGGAATTTTAGAGTTCAGAACATTTTCACACCAATCAATTTTATTTGAAATCAACATTGCTATCAGTCTCCATCCCACAGTCCTATTAGCAGTTATGCAGAACTAACAAATCAGTGCTCTGGCACACTATGCTAAGAACACTATAGCTAAGGATACCATCTATTCTTAAAAGTTTTATTTGATGATTATCCATGTTAAAAACAAATAAACAAACAAACAAAACCCACACAGCAACGTCCAGAAGAACACAGAATAAAACTCAGACAAAGCTAACGTTACTGTAAGCTGAACAAACATTAGCACCCTCCCTTCAGGTTGCTACTAACTAGGAGTTATACCATATTTTCATTATTACACTGCTCCTAACAGATAGCTTTACGCTAAGGAAGAAATTCACTGGACACTGTTCTGTTTCCAGCTGTGACATAGAAGAGGGGAAAAGAGACCAGACCAGTGCAGCAGCACAGTCACCACTGTGGGGCCCATACAGCATGTCAAGTGACAGCTAAGTGTCTGTAAAAGATGCCACATGATAAGGACAGACCAGGGCAGTAAACCGTATTTGTAGGTACTGCCCATCACAACCATGCTGTGAAAGGCACAAAGTTTTCCTCAGTGCCATACGTGGAAATACTTGAATGAGGAAAACATATGTATTTTTTCTACTACGTTCAGACAAACAGCCCTCTGTACTCATTTTTTTTTTAAACAATGAGGTTACACCAAGCTGACTCCTATCATCATTTCTCCTTCACAGGACAAGTCTTTCAAAACCCCATTTATGGGCTAACAACTCAAACCAAAATTCAAATTTCAATACCTTCCACACATTTAGATACAACAGTTGTGCAAGGCACTGTAACGGAATTCAGACCTGCAATAAAGTCTGATCACCAACGTAATTTTCTGCATCAACAACTGCACCATTCTGTCACCCCAAACGAAAAATATTTCTCATCTCACATGAATCTTACTTAAGTTTGGCATTTTGCTCATGAAGCTCCTCCTTCAGTTCCCTGTTCTCCTTGAATGCTGCCTGAGCTGTCAGCTCAGCCTGGTTTTTGGAAGTGGCAAGCACACATGCCTCTTCCTCCATCTCCTGAACTCGGGTTTGCAAAGACAGGAGGCGAGACATCTGTCTGGCATTGTTCTCCTTGTAGCTTTCAGCTCTAGCCTTCAGCTCTTGAAAAGAGGCTTCTTTAGAGACCATTCTGGACCTGAGTTCAAGAAGCTACAGACAGAAAAGGAGAAAACTCATTTTTAAAAAAGGAAGAATAATTTTGCCATGACTGGATCACAAATTTAATACTGTGACAAGAAACACATTTTGGAACAAAAGACTAAGAGTCTTCTATTACTACAAGACTGAGTATGAATATGCAACTTTATTTTCACATAGCTAGGAAAAAGCAGTAGAAGAAAGGGGTTTGTTGAACCAAAAGCTGCTGTTGTGTGATACAACTTTCCAAAGTAATCTCTTACAGGAAGATAAATTTATTTACACATTCAGAATTTAGATAAAGCCTACCTTACGTTCTGCTGCACACCCTTAACTGGCCTCCCTTATGCATCTGCATTACAATACAGTAATTAACACCATTATTCCCTCTTTTGCCTCCTCCCTGCTCCCAATTCCCGTGCACAATTCCACAGATAATCTATAGCTGTGGGGAGTTGTAACAGCAAAGTATCCTGTTTTACGAGGGTGGAGCGTTTTGATGATTTGCAGCTTATTCAGAAGCAAAGAATTTTTCAGAGAGTTGTGCTGTAGGCAACCTCTTCTTAGTTTATGGAAATAGATTTTTTTTGGTCTGATAATGCAATAAATTTAGCTGGATTTACTCAGAAATAGCAAGAGAGCCTTTTAAGGAAGGGTGGGAGGAGAAATATCACTGCCAAATGTCAAGAACATGTTCCAGAGATGATGCTAGAACTTCCCAACAGTTCATGGAGTTCAGTTGTTTTTCTTTGCTTTCCCCTCTCTCTTAGTTAAAAATACCATTTTCCATTGAACTATTTCTGCTACACACTACTCTAAAAGACTGATCTTGAGGCAGACACACCAGGCACATAAAATTTCAGTGTGTTTTGTTAAAATGAACATGTAATTTAAAGTGGATTTTTTGTCACAAGAAGCGTTCAGGCGTGTTTCAGCTTTCCTGACAATTCCTACCATAAGCAGCAAGACGCAATCCGGAGCTTTTACCCCCTACTACATAAAATTAACAGGCAAATAGTTAAGCTACATTAACTGCTCTTTATGACATGTGCTAGGGCCTTGTAGCAAATGTTTTAAGGGAATAAATATTTAAGACATTAAGCTGCAATTCAGGACGTCAAGAAATCCGTGGCTCTGCCAGAAGCTTCCAAGTGTGACCAAACCCAAGACACTCAGAGAAATTCCAGGAGGCGACTGAGCAGCGACCGCCTTGCAAAAAAGAGGTCCTGCTTCTCCTGCTCCCAGACACTCTCGCCTGTCCTCTCCTTCACACCAGCTCTGGTATTTCTTTGACTCCTCCACAAACAACTTAACTAATGCAGCTGACAGAAAAGAATTCACTTTCTACAGAGGAGGAGGAAGAGGAGCTGGCCACATCACAGAGAAAAGGCTAACACTGAGGAGTGAGGTAGGAGGATCGCTCTTGCAGCAGCAGCATAGTCCTGGTGAGCTTATGCTTCACCTGCAAGTGCTGGTTTTTCAAACATTTTGGAGCTGCCATAAAGCAGCACTGATTTTGAGAAAAGCTCCTCTGCCTTGTCCTGGGCTCACAGGCTTCTTTTCCATACTCCATACTTGTCTTTGCACTAGCAGAAGCACTTACATTGCCATGAGGTGAAATAAGATTGGAAATCTGACCCGACTGAAAAACAACCCAGAAGATAAGACTTTGTTTTTCCATTGCAAGAGTCCCCCAACAACACAGTGCACCATAAAACTACACATACATTGTGCCAACACAAGGGATGGGGCAGTGTGGGGAAGGAAATGAGCAGCTGAAGGAACAATAGGATTGCTTTGTTTGGCAGCTGGACCAAGCTATGGTAGCTTAAAGCGTTCACAACCTTAAAATTTCTCTGTGGTTCAAGTCCCCATCTGCAAAATGGGATATTTTTTCTTCTGTCCATTGTCTTTGCGGTCAGTTCCGATAGCAGAAAAAGCAAGAATAATCCCATATCATGAGTTTTACAGAACACTCAGCAGAACAGGGCTCTGACCTCAACCGGGTCATGAACGTCTTTATTAACAAGAGTACAAACAGCTGCTTTCTTGACTATTCTGTCACTTTTGCAAGCACAGTGCTGAAAGTTCTATAAAATTGGTCAATCGTGCTGGCGATAAAGCCATTCAACATTTCCAGTAATAAATTCTTTCTATGAGAACATGAGATTCCGTATGGCCTTTTAGAATTGAAATGTAAAGTACAGATCCTGGATAGCCCTTAAACATAGAGGAACTCTGCAGTAATTTCAGGATCAACTGGTCAAATTCAGGGTTAGATGGTGAATACTCACTCCTGTAGTTCTGACTGGATGCTGTATTAACAATTCATTCTCATACACTATTACACGTTCTTCCTGTTTCCCATTCAGTTATCCACAATTAAATAAATTTTATTTCATTGACAGAGCCTTTTTTAATGTTCATGTGCTATGCAAGTATATTGCAAAGTACTTTACAATGTGCAATGGAAATATACATTTGTAAAATGTACAGATGTTTAAAGTACTGGTTGGATGGATGTTCACAAGTTCCTATCAAACTTTATGTACTTATGAATATTTATGAATGTATACCCCTACATCTAAGTATGTAAATAAATGTAAGCACTTTATGCCTCCTAAAGGCAAATTTGACTCCGTTTTAAAACTGACCTCTGCCTGAATTGCTGAATTGGATCAAATCCATCTTATTCAGTCATATGTTTAAAAAAACATTATAATTGTGTGAAAATACAGAAACTCTAAAAATTATCCTCTAATAAACCTTCTCTCCTAAGAACCACCATTCCCACAGCAGGGACAGCAGAAAAACATTTATATTTGTTCTTCAGTCTCTCTAGTTAAAAGCAACCTCATTAGCTCAATCACTACTTCACTGGTGATGAAAGCAAAGCAAATTTGGGGAGCTGTAACTTGACTAAAGTGGAGGAATAGCTGAGGACAGTTATATCTTAACTCACCAGCAACAGGAAGACCTCTACTAGAACTTTTATACAAGTACAGTTTAGAAATATTAACTTGTTTAATTACAAAAGATTGCATTTAGACGATTATAAAAAGCTAGATTGCTTTAAAACTTTCAAATATAAGCTTATAATCAGTTCTTGAACACAGAAGCAAGCAGAGTAAAAATTGCATGGAAATTCTATGCTACAAGAAACAAAACTGTATCAAAAGCAAGAAATTCTAGATTTTCTGCAAACTTTCTGACTGTAGAGAATCCTCATGCTTGGAGAAGGATTTGGAAGTATTTTTAAATGTACCTCTGACTGGGCATAATCATACTTCACCGAAAGTGCTGCAAGTTCACTTTGAGCAGTTTCAGCTGCAGCTCGATAGTGATTCATCTGCTCTCTAGTGACAGGAATATCCAAAAGAACATGATCATAAGATTCCTGGGAAGACAACATGAAAACAAATCCATTAGACATCAAATCTGTTGAATATTTTTGTTCCAGTGCTTTTTTTGATTAAGCTGCTTAAGGGCATCTAATTCCAAATATGTTATTACCAGAGTAACCAACCTTTACTGCAAAATAGGATAAGCAGCTACTTTTCTACCAGTCACCACTTTCATCTGCAAGTTCAGCCAGCAACATCAGTGCCAAAGGATATTCAGTGTGCAAGATATTCCCCCTGAACCATCCCATGGCCTCCCACCATTTTCAGCTCAAGTTGTTTCCTGCAGTTTCAATGCATTTGGCAACATTCAGAATGTCCCCTTTTTTACAAACTTACCCAGTCACTCCTTCAACCCGTGTAAACTTTAACACAAGGGGAGGTCTCAGGTGTCTCATGCAAAGAAACACTGGTTTTTGGACTTCAGTTAACGTTGCCTGCACCCTCATTGTTATGTTGCAAGAAATGGTGAGGGGAAAAAAAAAAAAAAAGCAATGGCTATCAATCCTCTCTGTGCCACTCACAATTTTGCAGATTTCTATCATATCTCACCTTCACTGTCTCTCTACAGGGTTGAAGAGTCCGTGCCTAATCAAACACTCCTACTTGCTCCTCAAAGTCACTTTCTGGCTTGCCCATTTGCGCTCTTACTTCTAATCTGCCAAAGTGAAACTCCTTCGCTTGGACATAACTTCAGCTTTCTCAGTGATGCTGTCTTGTCCCCAGAAATCACCACACCGACTTCCTCTCACCCTTTTTCAAGCCCTTTTGATAGATGGCAAGCAGGGGCTCTGTGCTTCTAGCACAATCTCCTCCACAACACTTGTACAACTCTTTAGCTGTGCCTTTCAGATTCTTTACAGGAAGCTTTCTTGGTTTTGTGTGGAAATGTGTTGGATTTCTTTGTTACTTAAACATTTCAATATGAAAATTCAGACCTGAGCTCTCGATAGGAGTTTCATTAGACAGGACATTGTTTTCAACTGACAGTGACTACAAAATTATGAAATTTAACATCTTCAGAACAAGATTGTGTTTAGGTGATGCTGGGAGTACACATGGCAGAGGACAGAAAATGAGATTTTTATTCCATCAGCTCCTACCCAGGACAAACAAAACTGCAACCCTACTGCTTTTAGGCATGCATTACAAGATGCAAATTTCCTCCAGCTATTGACCGCTGTTAAAACAAGATATTCCAATGGAGACAGAGACAAGATGTCTTCACGCTCTTGTATGTCAGCACTGGTTTCCAGGCTGAGATAAATTACAAGTTCAGCTCCTACCCATTCTAAATAGAAAAACAAAAATTAACAGCTTTCTAAATAGGTGAACATCTGGCAAAAGAAGCCTCTACCGTGAAACACACACAGAAAACCCTGGGCAAAACTACTAGTTTGGACTGTATCAGAAGATAAATCACCTGGGATTAGTTTCTACGATATTGTCAACTCTTTTCTTTAATCTTTCTTCAGTGTTCGAGGGCACACTGGATTAGATCCATCAAGTTTAATCAGCTGTGCTCTTTCACAAAGGAGTTGCCAGTCTCACCAAGACAGACTGATACGTGCAGCAGAGCTCACGGCCACGTGCATCACAGCGCACAATCTCCCAGATAAAAGGGCTGCTAATTTTCTCAACACGTTATCACCTTTCTGAGGGAGTAAGAGAAGGTACGTGCCATCTCTTTGCTACTTTGTCTTCCTTTTCTGCTTTACTCCACTTGCTTCACATTGTACAACCACGTGGAATTCTTTGATGATGAGAATGGGTTTTTTTTTATCATTCTGTAATAAACCAGGGCTCCAAAACCATGGCTGGAGCTTGCAAACAGTAACACTGTGTATGTTATTTATGTATCTTATTATATTTATATTACTGGACTGCTGTATGTTTTCTTTTTCTTCCCTAAACAAACAAAACCACTTACGACTCTACAGAAAGAAGGAACACATCTCAAAACTGAAAATAAAATTTTAAAAAATCAGAGCATAGCTGAAGAAAGAAGCTGCTTCAGCAGCAATAATCCACACAAGAAAACTCTTTACAGCTGGAATTTCTGAAACCTACATTGGTCACGCAAATCTATAAGCACTTTTAAGATGTGGATACACATCCAGAAGGATTTAAAAGAGGTTTAAATAAAGCCAGGTGCAAAAGTCAGTGTGAATTACCATTTCACGCATTTACAGCCTCAGTGAGATTTACAGGAGCAGATTTCTGCATCCTCCAGTGCCTTAGTAAATACGAAGCTGATCATACACAGTGACATCATGCTAGGAAAGTTGGTATGATTATCATACTTTTGGCAGGGGACGTGCTCGCTTTAATATCTAAGTAAATAGTTTTCTATGTTTTGCCAGCAGCCATTCACAAGTCTGATCATTAATCATACCTGTAACAATGCAATTAACTTGGCATGACTCTACTATAGGGGTAAAATTTGTGAGGCAGATGTGGCACTTTTGTATCTCTGGAAAACCTCAGATTTGTAATGTTTCATGAGTACTATGTAGTTTATACTTACTACTGTTAAGAAAACAGAATGAAGAAAGCGTTAAAAGAATAAAAGGCAGTAGTCAGGAGAAGCCTTCATATGTTATCACTCAATCAGTTCTAGATAATTTAGGTTTTGGGTGTTTCTCTCATCCATCTTATTAACTTTTTTAATCTCTTTCAACTGACCTGCAAGAAAATTAAGTTTTCATTTCACTTCAAATGCTAAACAAAAGCTAAACCTATATTTACAATAGAGTAATATCTACTTGGACCCTTGGCTTTTCTAGCAATAGGTGATCTTTAGATGTTTTTCTGCCTTTAACTAGGCCCAACTCATTGCTTGTGGTTTGTCCATGCAATTCAAAACTTTTTGTTGTTGCTGTTATATGCCTGTGGAATTTTTATGCATTGGTGTACTGTTCCAGAAATGCATAAAAATAAGCACCAACAGCTCAAATAAATTACCAAAGAGATTATCTAAATACCTTTCAGAAGGGTACTGCTTAGCTCTACCCTCCTCCCTTTGCAGTACTCATTGAAAGGTATTACTGAAAGATAAAAATCACTCTCTGGTGTTGCTCATCTACTGAAAAGGCCAATTTCAATTTGATTAATGGGCCCAAATGAAAGTTTCATTACCATCAAAAGTTTAGTCTTACCCTCTACTACTACAAGCAGCAGTTAAAGCATTTTCATCTTTCATCTTCCTCTCTCTTAGAATAAGGCGACTTTGCATCTCAATGTAATAAATGCATTTGTGATGAAAGACAGCAGTCATCTCAAGGCAATTACAGAGATATATCACTTACTGTAAATATTACTTAACGTGCTTTTTGGTTTACTTCATCCTTTGCTCCTATGGCTAAATTAAGGAATTTGGATGTTTCCTGATGCTTTGTCTCACAGCTTTTCCAAAATGAATAACAAGAAGGAGCTGCTGTGTTTAATCTCACAATAAAATAAAAAGAGTACTTGCTAAGACAAAATTTAGGAGAAAAATGTGACAAAATTCAGTGCTTATGCAAGAATTTTTGCAAAACACTTGTTCTACTGTTTTTAATTTATCAGTGCTGAATAGAGTTAAATACATTTTATAAAAGAATAGCTTAAATGAGGGATTTATAAACAAATTATCAGGCAATGCTAACACTTGTAATTTTCGTACAGTACCTACTACTTACTAGAGCCAAGGAAAGGCAAATATTTTAGATATATTTAACTGTGTGTGTATATAAAGTATATATACTATTAGGTATAAATAAAATTAAGTAGTGCTGTAGTTTGATTTACCATTTGAAACCCACATTGTATAAGTATGTAGTTTCTAATGTGCTTCTGAGTCACGAATGTAACATTCCCAAACTCTTTGACTTCAGGTGGGTAGCACATGGAGCAAGTTACTCCTCATTCTGTAACTAAGCAGTGCTAACAAAAACCTTGTAATTGGGTCAGAACAGGTGTATTTAATATAATGGCAGTGCCAAACTACCAGAATTCTGGGGGTTTAGTCTCAATATAGCATAATTACAAAACTGATGTTCAACTATTGAGGATTTATTTATTATTTATTTGTGTGTGAACACTGAGCTGTTCACACAGTAACAGACTGTTTAGCCTTTGGAATAGGAAACCGTTACAAGTTTTCTACTATATCTTTAGTACAAGAGTCTGCTCCTTCTAAGCAATATCCCCAACCGTCTCCTTCAAATTCCCATCCAAGCCAGCAAACCAGTTTCAAAGGAAGAAGAAATGCAAAGCAGAAATTCTTAGATAACCATAAATTCCAACTCCATGAAAGATACTCCCTTCTGCAACACTTAATAAGAAAAAACTCCTTGTCCTTGAGCGTATACAGATAAGCCATAACCATCAGCTGAGGTTCACTGAGCCGAAGCGCACGCCTACCGCCGGGCACAGCTCTGCAGCTGCACAAGTTGGGGTGGTTTTTGTTTTTAAAAAAAGCTAAATTATATTTAAAATGGAAAAGGTAACTCGCAAGGGGGAGGGGGTGCAGCCAGCTTCACCATCCCTCACCCTCTACAGAAACCGCCAGAAAGCTACTGAAAACGGGTGAGGTGGGATATTTTTCCAAAAAACGGGCTTTTTCTCTAATAGGGGAGCTGAAAAAAAAAAAACCAAAACAAATAAACAAACAAACAAACAAAACCAACCCAAACCCCTCTACCCTTTCTGCCTTCTCCTCTGCTCCCGCCCTGCTCTGCCAGCCTCGGGGGCTCTCAGGGGAGCCACCGGTGGCCTTGCAGCGGCCCGGCCGAGGGCAACCCGCCAGACCCGGCCGCCGCCGTCCCCCGCCTCCCCGCCCGGGCCGCCGGCCCACCCGCTCTCCCTCGGGGACGCGGTGCCGGGGCGGGCCGCGGCCTCCCGCCCGCAGAAACCGCCGCCGCCCCCGCAGGGC